>CM033745.1:11192824-11792824 GCA_019671005.1 Hibiscus mutabilis
GTTTTTGAAACACATAGTTAGTGGCCTCATCAGGAATGGACATTTATGTTTTGAGAACAGAGAACCTTGATTCCATAAAAGACCATCATTTGCTAGAAGAAATGAGATAAAAGAGAAGGGGTAGAATTTATAATAATCTTTTATGGGTAATTCGCTATAATTTGGGGTTTACCAGATCAGAGTAATATTTGAACATCTATCTTCTCAAAGTTTCCTTTACTGAAAAATACCTCAAAGTCAAATGCTCAAGGTGCTATTGTCAATGGAAAATCAAAGACTAAAGTGGATCTCATTCATATCTCTTATCGTGAGCTGTACTTCAAGTTGCTCAAAGCTTCACCGTATGATGTCAAATCATCAAAGCCATATCATCCAATTTGTTACAACATCAAGAATAGTTGTGAGTATCATAACGAAGTTCATGATATGACATTGAGAATTGTTACACTTTCAAGCGACAAGTTCAAAACTTTCTGAACCAGGGGATTTTGGAGGTCGACACTAATGGCCAATCCATTAAGATTTGTAACCCAAGAGGTAGTCACCTGATTGGAGTCAATGTGATTAGAATACCTAAATGTAAAGTGCTGAAAGACATCAAGAAAAGAAAGAGAAGAAAGAGCAAAGTGAAACTAATTGAGAACTAGCAGCCGACAATGAAGAAACCTCGGATAGACATGCCCATTAAAAGCTTTGACACATCTAGTCAACATATCGAAAAACAGAGTTCATCCAGACGCCGACCAGAACAAGTTAACTTTCACATGCAAATGATTGAATATTCTATGGAAAAGAGCAGAAGGTTGATTGAAGAAACAAGGAAACTCATAAGAAAAATGGTATTACTTCAAGATTCGATGAGGACATCAGAACATACGCAAGAAGAGGCTTGTCCTTGTGCTGGCAAGGAAAAAAGAAGAATTGTCGAGGTTGAAATTCACTCTAGCTTTCCTTGAATAAAGATTGACAGTTAGACTATGGGAGATATGTTTGTTGTTTAAGACTGTTACAAAATAGTACCTTGAATTATCCCAATCTATTTTGTCGGCGGGTATTGGCGGTCATTTGTGTAAAACCTATATTTGATTTTGATATAACAAAGTATTTAAGGACCAATTTGTAAAATTGGATAAATTTTTAAGTATTCAAAAAGTCCCACAAAATGACAAGGAATCAAACTTAAAATGTTTATAAGTCAAAAACTTAAACCCCAAAATTTTTTCGAAGTATTTTCATACTCAAATAACCAAAAATGCCCAGGTGTATCAATACGCCCTTAGGTGTTTCGATACGACTTTTGACTACTGGAATTTTAATTGCAAAATCGTACCGATACGGTTGATCCCGTTTTGATACAGCTTTCATCTGGGTTTATATTTTTGGTTACGAGTATCGGTACGACCTTACCCGTTCCAATACGGGGTGTTAAGATTTTTAAATCTTTGCATTTAAGATATGACCGTTACCTTGTCAGCTATTGGAATCACCAAACTTTGAATTTTAGTTAACTCGTATCGATACACCCCCTAGGCGTACTGATGCAATTTTCCTTGGACTTTTTACTCAGATTCTAGTGAGCTAAAATCGTACCGATACGACATATCCGTATCGATACACATATGTTTTTACACTATGCTCGTTTTGATACACCCTCAAGCGTATCGATACCCCTTTATACAACGGATATTTTTTCTTACGGCAGTTATCGATACTACTCTTCGTGTACTGATACGGTAGGTTACCAAACAACATTTATTGCAGGAAGAAAGCAGCCCAACGGCTCTATTGATGATCCCAACTACCCAAACTGTTAGAAATCAACGAGGGGATATAAAATCAAGTCTCCAAAGCTTCAACAACAACAAGTTAACAAGTCTAAAGTATTCAAGCAAAAATCCAACTACTTTGAGCCTATTAGAGTCATAGTTCTTTGTAACCCTCTTAAGAGCTTTTCATTGTAATCTTTTGATTCAAGATTGGGTTGAGTGTACTTGTAATTGGGAAAACACCTATCTTTGTGAGGATACTTTTGTTTGCAAACAAACTTCTTGTAAAAGAGTGAATTGGATCAAGCTTTGGGTAGAAAGCTTTGATCGATTGTAATGGTTGCCTCTTTAGCCTAGAAAAAGGAAGAATTCTTAGTGAATTATCCTTAGTGGGGAGTTAAGGTAGTGGATGTGAAGCTTGTTAGAAGTTTGACCACTATAAATCCTTGTGTCTTCAATTCTTCATTTTCCAATTGCTTCCCTTCAAATTTTTATTTTCCAATTCACCCCATCTTGGCCTTCCACAACCGATTGATTATCTCAACACTTTGTAAGGGAGGTTATTCGGTTTATCTGTATTAGATGCTTGTTTCTTACATATTTTTTTCTCAAATGACAAACATTTTGCATTCGTTGATTCTTTTAATATTTCAAATTTTCCTTGATTTGGGTTAGTTTTGTTATCCCATACCTATATGTATAAATCTTCACTATCATTTTGTCAGGTCATTGAATATTAATTGCAAGAGTAACCATGAATCAAATTCAAAGATTAATTCTGAAATGTGACTCTTTTCTAAGTTATTTAGGCCAATAGGAAGACATTAATGAGTGTTCAAGAATCACGGGAAAATCCCAAATACAAATTCTGAGTGAATTTTCCTCTCAGGTATTGTTGACTAAGGTCATCGAATAAAGTGATAACCCAAAATATCTACCACCTAAAGACCGTTTTTCTTTGAAAATATCCGTATATGGGAGGATATTTGGCATTCCTTCATCTCTTTTCACAAAGAAAGAAAATAAAAATATCATTTGTTGTCCCCTTTGAGCCTGATGATTTTCTTTAGATTTAACCCAAACCTAGGATCACCCCTGCACTAGGGGCAAAGAGGATAAACGTTTGTTTTCAAGTGAAAGATGTTTGGTTTTTGATCGTGCCATGATAGTAATGCCTTGTGAATTAGAGGCAAGACACAAAGTGGATGTTTTGAGTACAAGAGCAAGAGAGACATGTTGAATGAAAGTGAATATTCACAATCAAGTTAAAAAAGAAAAGAGAACAAAAAGAAGAAAAAGAAAGAAGAAAAAGAAAGAAGAAAAAAGAGAAAAAGAAAGAAGAGAGAAGATAAAGAAACAGTGGAAAGTTTGTGTTCAAAAGTCAACTGAATCAAGTTGGAAATTGCTAACATAAAAGTTGAAGCAGTTGAAAGAGAAAGTAAAAAGTTGAAAAAGTGCAAGAAAAACAAGCAAAAATATGAGATCTTATGTGAATCTCTATCTAAAGGAGTGGTGGAGGACTAGTCACTTTTGAATTCAATGAAAAGAAATAAACTCTAGGGGTGAAAACCTAGAAATATGCAGTATAGAGCTATCCAAAAAAAGAAAGAAAAGAAAACAAAGAGTATTTCATCCGAGCATATTCAGATCAAAGAGTGCAGAAATAAAATTTCGCTTGGAAGAAATGATCATTGGTTTCATCACCCTTAAACACTTATTTGAGCTTATATATCCTTTCTTTCATAGCCGTGAGCCGTAGCCCCATTACAAGCCTCAAAAGACCATTTTGATTATATACGAGTATTGGAGTAAGGGAAGTTTGTCTTCAGAATATATCCTGCATATCAAGGTTAACCTTTCTTCAAGGATTTCCAGACTTCTAATGCCTGATTAAGATCAGAAAAGAGGGAAGGATTGGGTTAGTGAGTTAGTGAGGCAAAGAGAGCCACTTAAATGGGATAGAATTAGGTATATGGGAAATTTTTTTCTCAAAAGTCTAACAATTTGGAAGAGATCACATTTGAGTTGATCATTGTCAATTTGGTTCAAAGGCTTTGTTGCTTTTGATATTTAAGGGCCTAATTTTGTTTTTTTTTTGCTTTCTCATGTTTGTCATGACTTATCAATTGTTCCATTTTCTCAAATTTAGTAAAATAATATTTTGAGCCTTTCACTTATCGTTTCTGTAACACCCCTTCCCGGTCTGGTAGAGAGCCGGGTCAGAAAGTGTTATCGAAACTTATTCGGAGATCGAAAGACAGAATCGAAGTTCAAAACTTGTTTGGAGTATTTTATTAGTCATTTACAAGACTTATCAAATCTATTTGTTACTAGTCTTATTAAAATCAGGGTCAATTTTAACCTTTTACAAACTTAGGGACTAAATTGTAAGCTTTACAAATTAGCGATCCTAAATCAAATAATTTATTTACCGAATTGTAATTAAACTTATCAATTATAAATTTGTGAAGTTCCAATACTATCGGATATCGTTAACCTAATTAATTAGACCATATAGTTATTAGTGACCAAATTGCAAACTGCCTAAAAGTTCTTTTTACTCTTTATAAAAGAATTAACTAACACCGTATCGATACCCTAAGGGCCGTATCGATACGCTAGCCTAATTTTAGATTTCTAGGTTTGAAGGACGTTAAACCCGTACCAATACAACTAGTCTAGTATCGATATCCTTGACTGCATTGACTCCGTACCGATACGCTCTATGACCGCATCGATACCTTTTTCCCATCCAGATTTCAGTGACCAAAATTCGTACCGATACGCCCTAGCCGTATCGATATGCCCTATTTTCTTTTAGCCAAATTATGCTTGGTCGTATCGATACGCCATCACCCGTATCGATACGCTTTGACCTGTAATGATAGAATTTTACTGGTTTTCATTCGAATTACCCAACCAAACGTTATTCAAATTTTATCAAACTTTACTGGCAATCTTAAAAACATTATTTCTAATTGCATGTCAAATTTTAGAATATTTCGAATTCATTTACTAAGATTTTACCCTTTAGTGCATTTAAGCTCATTTTAGCTAGGTTACCAACCTCAAAATATACCATATTACACATACATCACTTGGGCTATTTTAGGCTTATACAAACATATCAAAATAGGTCATTTCAACACATCTACACCTTATGCCACCTTACTAGGAGTTCGGGAATAAAAGTAAACATACATATGGTAACAGAGGTGACTTGCAGCAGTAGATTACACGATCGAGGCTCGGAAGGCTTCAAGGTCTTGAAATGCATGAGACACACACACATGTTAGGATTATTTAGCCTAGTGAGGTAGTCATAACAAACATAATATGATAACATGTCATGCATAGCAATCTATCATTTTGAATGGCATGGTAACATAATTAGGCATCACAATAACATCTTCAATTTCATAACCGTCATGCTTGGAATCGTCTATCATATTTTCACATAACATAGCATAATTTAAACACTTATTAATTCCCGTGGACAATGTAACAAATGGATACACGGATTCCCCTTTACACTATCACATATATCAGAAAGTAGGCTGTAGCCTTGAGCCGTAGCTTCGGATGAATCCTTTTACACAATCCATCTTTATCTCCCCCACATATAGGCCGTAGCCCTGGACCGTAGTCCACCCTTACTTATACGAGCTCAAATAACCCTATGGCATGCCAATTGTATCCAAAACTCATAAATGTCCAGGGATCGTATATATCAATGTATTTTCTTACCTTTGTGCCCGTAGGCCATAACATATCGGAAACGAAAGTGAGCCTTAGCTCCATAGCATATCATCGTACATGTGTACATCGAATCATCACATAGCCATATAATATAACATATTTGTTCATATTTCAACATATCATTTTCATAGTTCATTTATACTGGATCATGTGTCACATGTATGTCCATAACCATATCAAAATAACACGAGGGCTTACCCAACCTTACCATTCGAATTTATAGCCGATTGCTCTACTTGAGCTTTGACACAATGCATAGCAAACCACAATAATGCAACGGGATGACACCGAGCCTATCCCATGACACTACTACACTCACCTTGATTATGAGGCTCTCGAATCAAAATTTCGATGTGCATAGCTTCTTTCGGGGATGACAATGAGTCTTTCTCTAACACTTGAGCTAGCTATGAGCTTTCAATCAAAGTATCAAATTCAAACGAAGATTGAGGATTGCACCGAGGTGCTTGCTTAGCTCAAAGTAGAAGATGAAGATGGTGGTGTGTGCTTATTTAAGGGAAAAGTTCGAGTTCTGGTTATCGGGAGGAATAAGCGAATGAAGAAAGCTTTGCCTTTTTGTTGAATTTAAAACAAAACTTTTTTAATCATTAGTTCACCTCCTTTATAACCAATAGAAACATTTCCCTCACTTGAGGGTTTGCTAATCCCCATCCATTTCATGAACCCAAGGGATTAAAGCTAGTAGCTTTTCAGCATATAGGTGGCCCAACCACGTGGGACGGTAGCTAAAGTAATGAATCATCACTTACAATTTTTTTTTTAAATTTGTCGTTAATTTCATTCGAAACAAAGACCCATATCGATACCCTTATAACCGTATCGATACGGTTACGCCAAAACAGGTAAGGTAGTTATTGGCAGTTGAATCATATTGATACTGGCATGATCGTATCGATACACCCTGCTTAGAAATTACATTTTGGGCTTCGAATTTCATACAAGGAAGTCTACTTATTCAAATAGGACCAAATTGAGATTTCAGTACAAAAGAGGGATACAGTGTCATTCCATATGATATCTTACACATCAAATTCGAAACTTCTGATCACCGGTACCTAATTTTGACTAGGCCAGTTTTCGGGATGTGACAGTTTCAACAAGCATCTTGTATATAAATCGATTAAATACAAGAAAAACAAAGGATTTTGTGGGTATTGCTATGATGTACTAATCCTTTAAGTGTAGGCAGAATAGGAGGTGGCCTCGATACTTGTTTAATGATGAAAAGTATGTTGAGGAAAAACACAACTTCGAGTGTCAGAAAATTAAACGAAAGCTGCAGGGAAGCGACACAGACAACTCTAAGGCAAAAAGAGAACATAGACCATTTTTTTGGGGTTAAAGCTGCAGCAAGATCAGTCCATTAAAGGTTCACACTATTCAAAGGGCTTTGTGCATACTAGAGTGAACAAAGATGATAGTTGAATTCAAGACTAGGGCAATGCTACAAAGAACTTTACATAAGAATATGTTTTAATCCGGTGAATAAAGTTTGCAAGCCGAATCAACAAAAGTGACGATCTCTTTCAAAACCATGAGAAAAATGCTGTCAAAGAAGCTGAATGAAGACATCGCAAGAGTGGCTTTCTATGAAAGGAGTTATCAACAGAACTCGAGTTTTAAGAAATGAACGGTGATATACAACAAGAGAAAGATTACATGCTAAATACATAGAAAGGTTAGTACAAGTTCCATCAGAATGAAAGTTTTTTATATGGAACAAATGAAGAATATCATTGCAAAGAAAGAAAGAAGGAAAGAAAAAAGGTGAAAACCCGCAAGGACACTTCAAAAAAAGAAAGAATAGAAAAAGAAAAAGAAAAAGGAAAAAAAGAAAAGAGAAAAGAGAAAAGAGAAGAAAGAAAAATAAAGGACAAAAGTAAAGGAAAAAGAAATCGAGGTGAAAACTTGAAAGGACGCTTTGAGAAAAAGGAAAAGAGAAAAGAAAAATATAAAGTGAAAACCCGAAAGGGCACTTAGAGAGAAGCAAACTAAAGTGAAAACCTGAAAAGACGCTTTAGAGAAAAATATGCAGCGATCCTGAAGATTGTACCTGAGTGTGAGATGGATTACCTTGGCAGCAAAAAAGAGTTTTTGAAAAATGAAGCAAGAAATTTTTGAGCTTCCTTGAAGATGAAAGCTCACCTAAGTGGTCCTTAATTAACAACATTCATGCATCATATATAGATAGATATCCATAAGATAGAAGCATGTTAACTCATACATTCGAAGTATTTTGTGTGTTTTGGTAGGAATTTTCAAATCAGCAAAGAACAAGCAAGATTTCAATATACAACTTCGAGATTGAAGAAGTAGATCCAGCAAAGACTAGCAAAGATTTCAATCACATTTTTGTGAAGCAAAGATACCAATTTGTTTGAAGAGGCGGATCTCAACAAAGATACCAATCCGTTTGAAGAGACGAATCTCAGCAAAGATACCAATCCTTTTGAAGAGGCAAATTTCAGCAAAGATACCAATCCGTTTGAAGAAACGGATCTCAACAAAGATACCAATCCGTTCGGAGAGGGGGATCTCAGTAAAGATATCAATCCATTTATCTCAAAAAACATTTATTGATTGTTTGCACAAGACATAAAATGCATTATAATCCAAAAGCCTTCGGGTCATCAATAAATTCTTCGGGTATGATGTCAAGCCCTTCGGGCCGTCACCTTCGGGAGAGATAAGGATATTCGATTGTTTGCATAAGACAGAAAGTGCAACACAATCCTAAAATCATTTTGATTTCTTGTTTAGACAAGATTGGTTTTGAGATAATTATTAAGAATAATTGTTGTTCGTTTATCTAGATAATGTTTTCTATAGTGTGACATAATTAATAAATGGCCTTTATATTTTGGATCAAGAGAATTCCATTTACAACATAAATACGAAAAGATCAAAACAAATGACTCTAATCAAACTCATATTTGGCATTGTCACTTGGGTCACATAAGTGAAAAACACATTTCAAAACTTCATAAATATGGATTTTTGGATTCATTTGTTTTCGAAAAACTTAATGTATGTGAACCTTGCTTATTGGGAAAGATGACCAAAGCTCCTTCGAATGGTAAAAGTGAGCGAGCAAGTGATTTATTGGGATTAATACATAATGATGTATGTGGACCAATGAATACACAAGCCAGAAGAAGGTTTTCAATACTTCATTACTTTCACAGATGACTTCAGTAGATATGTGTACATTTACCTAATGCATCATAAATCTGAAGCCATTGAAAAGTTCAAGGGATTTCAAAATGAAGTACAAAACCGACTAGGAAAAAGCATTAAGGCTCTTCGATCATATCGAGGAGGAGAATACTTAAACTTGGAGTTTGGTGACCTTCTTAAGGAATGTGGGATTATCTCACACCTCCTGGTACTCCACAATGGAATGGATTTTTCGAAAAGAAGAAATCGAGCACTGTTAGACAAGGTTCAAGCAATGATGAGTCATGCTGATCTTCCAGTTTCTTTTTGGGGACATGGGCTAAAAAACAACTACTTTCACACAAAATGGTGTTCCATCTAAATCAGTTCAAAAGACACCATATGAGATATGGAGTGGGAAATGTCATAGTATGTCTTTTATGAAAATTTGTGGATGTGAAGCTTATGTTAAACATAAGATGTCTACAAAGATCGAACCCAAATCTCATAAATGTAATTTTGTGGGTTATCCTAAAGAAACTAAAGGATATTATTTCTTCAATCCTACCGAGAAAAAATGTTTGTTACTCAAACATGAATCTTCCTAGAAAGATAATTTGTTTTCTGGAAAGGAAGTGAGAGAAATATTAAACTTAATGAAATTCGAGATCAACCACATATCATTGAACAAGAGATTGTACAACAACAAGTTCCACAAGTTGTTGAGGAACATTCAACAGTTTTGGAAACACAACCACTACGAAGATCTTTGAGAGAATGCAATACGCTTGAGAAATATAGATTTCTTGTCACATTGCATGGTGATGTTCTATTCATGGATCAAGATGAGCCTATGACTTATCAAGAAGTAGTGACGGGCCCAGACTTTGAAAAATGGCTAGAGGCCATGAAATTCGAGATGGATTCTATGTAAAAAAAAACAAGTTTGGACCTTGGTTGACCCACCTCTAGAGATTAAGCCCATAGGGTGCAAATGGGTTTTTAAAATGAAAACCGACATGGATGGTAATGTACAAACATACAAAGTGCGATTAATCGCTAAGGGTTTTGGTCAAATTCATGGTATAGACTATGATGAAACTTTTTCACCTGTTGTTATGTTTAAATCCATCTGGATCTTAGTTGCAATAGCTGCATTTTATGATTATAAGATAAGGCAAATGGATGTTAAAACCACTTTCCTTAATGGAAAACTAGATGATGATGTGTACATGACACAACCTGAAGGTTTTTTCGTTCCAAAAGATGCCAAAAAATATGCAAGCTACAAAGGTCCATTTATGGATTGAAGCAAGCTTCTCAATGTTGGAATCTTCATTTTAACGATGCAATTAAAGAGTTTGATTTCATCAAAAATGAAGATGAGTCATGTGTTTTCAAGAAAATTAGTGGGAGCACTGTCATTTCTTGGTATTGTATGTGGATGATATACTGTTAATGGGAAATGACATATCTAGCTTACAGTCTATGAAAACTTGGTTAGGAAAAATGTTTTTCCATGAAATACTTGGGTGAGACAACATACATATTAGGAGTCAAGATTTATAGAGATAGATCGAGATGACTGCTGGGACTGAGTCAAAATACATACATAGAAGTACTAAAAAGATTCCGTATGGAAGAATCTAAAAGGGAATTCTTACCTATAAGACATGAAATTTCACTCTCGAAGGAAATGTATCCTTCAACAACTCAAGAAAGAGAGCGAATGAGTAAGATTTCATATTGAAATCCTAGTTAAGTTGAATTGGAACTATATATATTTAATATATATATATATACATATTGATATCCTAATTAAAGTTAAATTAGGATTATATATATTAATATATATATTAAAATCCTAATACGAGTTGAATTAGGATTTCAAAGGCTATATAAAGGCATGAGAGATCTAGCAATCATTAATGCTTTTGAAAAAACCTTCTAAATAGTTTAGAACATTTTATATGCTCGTTTCAATTGGGTGAACTACGTAGAGGTTGGAGCGTTATCGTTGCGGCTTAGGAATCGACACCGTGAAATCGTAATTGGATATCTATCTCCTCCAAATTTAGAATTCTAGATTTTAAACAGGTAATTCTTCACTCTTATTCACCCTGATTTGTTCCTCGTACATGGATCTCTTGTGGTAATCGCCAGATAATTTTTTTACTGCACCATAGGGTGTACCGGCGTGACTCAACCGTGGTATTAGAGCCACTTGTACGATACGGATTCAGGTTTTAATTACTTGGGTGAAGTAATTGTATGAGATACATATTATTTTTGATTTATTTAGCAAATATATGATATTTTTTCGAGCAAATTTATTCAATCACGATTAATTTGTTAATCTAGTTAAAAGATGTTCCTAAGATCGATGATTAAGAGTTAATCATCAGGATCTTTGTCGATAGGGTTTGAAATATTTTATGTTAATTGTTAACATATTCAAAATATAGTTTTAGGTTTTTAGATGTTAAGTGTTAACATACGCGAATTATAGTTATATATTAGACTAATGGTTAGTCTATAGATTTCGTGCAAAGTAACAAGAGTTGTTTCAGTAAAAACCTCGTGGATTTTAAAATCCTGAAAAACACGATAATGTTGATAAAAGTTATCAAATCGTGAGATTTTTTCATAGAAATTAAGATGCTAATCTTTAAAAATTTCCCCACCGACGGCTACAGGGCTATCGGAGGAAAAGGGGCTTGACACATGCGTAGGAATAATCTGGTAAGGCTTTAATAACAAACCGTGTCGTTATTATGTTTGATAAGCATGATGTTTGGAATGCACGATTATAGCCCAATAGCCCATTTAGTTTTATTTATAAGGGTTTTATAAATACGGCCTATGTGCCGTGCCTTTCTCTACTTCTATTGTAATTCTCTTCTCATCTTACTCTCTCGTATGTAAAATGAGTTTCTAAAATTGTAATCTATATGAAGAAGCATGGACTAGAGGAATAGAAATGTGGGCCGATAGAAAGATGCTTGAGAAGTGTTTTATCCTTAGAATAATTTGGTTCTCTTATTGGCTTGGGACGTGCCACCTTAGGATATGGGCTATAACTATTGCATTCATATTTACTACTTTTCATATATGTGATAAAATGAATGTATGAGATGCATGCTAGTTAATTGATAAGATCAAATGTTAAATGGTGAGATAATATTCATGAAACTCCTCAATAAAATATTAAGTCTTTTATTGATTCCCAATGTTAATCCTCGTTAAAGTCTAGATCGATACAATGTAGGTTCTGCTAAAGTGAGGTACTTGTATCTATCTTGGCCAAACATGAAGAATAAGCAAGTGATATTCATTGTTTGTAACATTGGTTAAAGACTTAACTACGTTACTCTAATAGGATTAGAAGCCTAAAGGTTAGTTATTTGGATAATCATAGGATGGTTATGATCAAGAGTTGTTCTCCAAATGAAGGAGTTACATGAGATGTAATTAGCAAGTGTTTCTTACCTAGATAGACCACAATCTTAAGAGAAAAGCCAAATCTGACTTAAGAGAATATGAAATTTGGATCCTTGCCCATTAGAAAAACCTTACAAAAAGTATTTTCAACATTAATATTTGAGGGTTATTAATTTTAATAAAAATAGTGGGAGTATCAAGTCCTTTTATAAGCAAACATGGTAAACGTACTCAAAATTCATATTTTATTGTTGTAGACTTATTATACAAATTTGTTATCATTGCGATCGGTCATTGAGAAGGACAAGTTGAACGGCATAAACTACCTTGACTGGTCATTGGAAGGAACATGTTTCTATTTTTAATAAGACATGTCATTGTAAAAAGAACTCCCCCATTTATCTTGAAAAGTTAAGAAGGCAAATGAAAGCAGAACGTCCGCATCAAATATTTATGTTATTGATATTAATTTATTAACACATACTTCTTGGCTATTGGATACTGGTTGTAGTTCTCATATTTGTACATTTGTATAAGGACTACAAAAGAGTAGAAATTTTGAGAAAAGGAGAGGTGGACGTACGAGTTGGTAATAGAGCAAGAGTTTTTGCATTAGCTATAGGAAAAATACTTTATCGTTGCCTAGTGGACTTAATTTATGTTTAGATGATTGTTATTTTGTGTCTAGTTTGACTAAAAACATCATTTTGATTTCTTCTTTAGACAAGATTGGTTTTGAGATAATTATTATCAATAATTGTTGTTCTTTTATCTCGATAATATTTTTTATGGTGTGACACAATTAAAAAATGGCCTCTATATTTTGGATCAAGAGAATTCTATTTACAACATAAATACGAAAAGATCAAAACAAATGACTCTAATCAAACTCATCTTTGGCATTGTCACTTGGGTCACATAAGTGAAAAATGCATTTTAAAACTTCATAAAGATGGATTTTGGATTCATTTTTTTGAAAAACTTGATGTATGCGAGCCTCGCTTATTGGGAAAGATGATCAAAGCTCCTTCTAATGGTAAAAGTGAACGAGCAAGTGATTTATTGGGATAAATACATAATGATGTATGTGGACCAATGAATACACAAGCCAAAAGAAGGTTTTCAATACTTCATTACTTTCACAACGACTTCAGTAGATACGGGTACATTTACCTAATGCATCATAAATCTGAATCCCTTGAAAAGTTCAAAGAATTTAAAAATGAAGTACAAAACTGATTAGGAAAAAACATTAAGGCTCTTCGATCATATCAAGGAGGAGAGTAATTAAGCTTAGAGTTTGGTGACCTTCTTAAGGAATGTGAGATTGTTTCACACCTCCTGGTATACCACAATGGAATGGAGTTTTCGAAAAGAAGAAATCGAACACTGTTAGACATGGTTCGATCAATGATGAGTCATGCTTATCTTCCAGTTTCTTTTTGGGGACATGGGCTAAAAATAACTACTTTCACACAAAATGGTATTCCATCTAAATTAGTTCAAAAGACACCATATGAGATATGGACTGAGAAACGTCATAGTATGTCTTTTATGAAAATTTGGGGGATGTGAAGCTTATGTTAAACATAGGATGTTTACAAAGCTCGAACCCAAATCTCATAAATGTAATTTTGTGGGTTATCCTAAATAAACTAAAGGATATTATTTCTTCAATCCTACCGAGAAAAAAATGTTTGTTGCTCAAACATGAATCTTCCTAGAAAGATAATTTGTTTTTCGTAAAGGAAGTGAGAGAAATATTGAACTCAATAAAATTCAAGATCAACCACATATCATTGAACAAGAGATTGAACAACAACAAGTTCCACAAGTTGTTGAGGAACATTCAACAGTTTTAGAAACACAACCACTGCGAAGATCTTTGAGAGAATGCAATACGCTTGAGAAATATAGATTTCTTGTCACATTGCATGGTGATGTTCTCTTCGTGGATCAAGATGAGCCTAAGACTTATCAAGAAGTAGTGACGGGCCCAAACTTTGAGAAATGGATAGAGGCCATGAAATTCTAGATGGATTCTATGTAAAAAAAACCAAGTTTGGACCTTGGTTGACCCACCTCTAGGGATTAGGCCCATAGGGTGCAAATGGGTTTTCAAAAAGAAAACCGACAAGGATGGTAATGTACAAACATACAAAGTGCGATTAATCGCTAAGGGTTTTCGTCAAATTCATGGTATAGACTATGATGAAACCTTTTCACCTGTTGTTATGTTTAAATCCATCCGGATCTTACTTGCGATAGCTGCATTTTATGATTATGAGATAAGACAAATGGATGTTAAAACCGCTTTCCTTAATGAAAAACTAGATGATGATGTGTACATGACACAACTTGAAGGTTTTTTGATCCAAATGTAACGTCCCTAGACCCGGTTTAGAAAATAAATCAAATTAAGGCACGTTAAAGATAAACAAGCAAGCAATCGTGGTTGACTCAACCTTTTTCAATGAGGCAAAGAATGAGAATTCATGAAATTTTAAAACTTTTGAGCTAACCACCGGAGACTTAGGATTCATTCTAAGAATCTAAGACATGTGTATACATATAAGAGTTCACATTTAAAAATACAACCCAGAAGCTGCTAGAAACTAACACAACTTTCAAATCATTAGCTTATTAATATTTGTTATTATCTCATTTAGTCTCTTATAGAAATAGCCAATTTTTATCTCTTGCTTGGATTATCATTACTATGTGCAACAATCATTTAAACATATCACTAAGGCTAAGGTCATTTGAATTCACCTCATTAA
The DNA here is from genome assembly GCA_019671005.1 of Hibiscus mutabilis. Taxonomy (NCBI): domain Eukaryota; kingdom Viridiplantae; phylum Streptophyta; class Magnoliopsida; order Malvales; family Malvaceae; genus Hibiscus; species Hibiscus mutabilis. Next base: position 11,207,748 of record CM033745.1, read on the forward strand.
AAACTAATATTACTAGACCTATAACAATATCCATCGTACATTAACTCTTGCGCATACTTCCATCTTTTACCTAACCGAATGACTATTAATAATTTTAACCGATTATCCATTATCTCGAAAGACATGGTCATATTTTATCTACTTCCCAAACATGCACAAACTCAAGATGATCTACGTTCCCAACCTCAAGTAATAGTGATATCATACGAGACATGCTAATCATTCCAGACATGTATCAAGAGATATGATAACAAGTTAATTAATCAATCAACAATGAGCAACCAGAGATATTAATAAAGGCCCCTTGTTACAACTTAATGCTCATGAGAGCTTCATAAATAAATATACATGCCAGAAAGAATCAATATGCATATGCAAGTCTAACTAAGTGCCACCATCCTAGGAGTAAATAAGAAGTTGGTCCGAACCGAATGAGAATTTCCAGCATTCGTGATAAGCTCGGAAGCAACCTGAGGTCTCATCAATCCTGCAAGGGGTTAAGAGAATACGACGTAAGCATATGCTTAGTGAGGTAGTAATGATTTAACTCGAATATGGTTCCCTTAACCTAGATATCAAATTAGCTTTCTATATAACAACTTGAACACGGGTATGTACTACTCGTATACTGTAATATCTTAATTTAGGCAATAAGTAACAGCCTTAACTTTGTTCTGGAATTAATTTTACTTATTCTACAAGTCACTACTTATCATAGTATTGTACAAAATATCCTATCAACAAAGCAGTAGGATATGTTTCCATTCAAGTGAACTCCTAACTCATATTTTCTTAGTATAAGTTCCTACTTCCATAAAGGCTTTCATTCAATTTATTATCATTCATGACAAGCAATATAATTCTTTATTCTACGTTTGCAAACTTTCTTTTAATACAAGCAATTGATGGATCTAGCATGCTACATAACATTTAGCATAACTTTCATGACACGAAGACATTCGAATCAATCTTACATCATACTCTTTCCTTAAATACAAGCAACCAGTCGATGTATTGTATGTATTACAACCTATCTTTCAATCTCCAGCATGTATTCGATATAATCAGATGACACCACCTTTCTTTAATTTCAAGCATGCATTCTATCGAGCATGTATCATATCGTGCCTTAATTTACAAGGAATTATTCGATCAAACATTTATATTAACATGTCCATATAGCATCTAATCGAGTAAACAACTATAGGAGTTATAACTTCTTATGTCCCAATCATAGCAATTTAACTTCTCGGTAATTTATGCACCTTTATACTTTTTTTAGTACAACCTTGAGACTCAAGCAACAACCAAGATACACGAATCCATTAATTCAATATCAAACAGGTGCTACACCGAGTACCAAAACAGGGGTACACCGAGTACCAAAACAAGGGTATCCACATAATACCAAAACAAGGGTACACAGATAGTACCAAATAGACCATCTGATCTTTAACAACAAGCGGACCGTAGTCCGGACTAGCAAGCTCGACAGACTTTATGGCATGCCAACTGTACCTAAGACCGACTCGAGACCAAGACTTTTCTCATTTATTTATCGGAATAATAATGTTTTGCACATGGCTTCTCATAAATTCCATTTCACAGTTCATATTACCTTTTGATTTATACAAGATTCACTCTACGTGAACTTTACATCCCAGGGTGAGCATTTGCTCACATTTTATCAACAAGGCCACTAGGGCTTAATCTTTAACCAAATATTTCCATGAATCATAATGTACTACTTTTAATCTTTATCAAACAAGCATTATTCATCTCATTCTTTCTAATTAAAATCGAATGAGCACAATTAATAGCACTAGATTATTTAGAGATTGTATCACTTTAATCACATGTGCCTTTTTGCATTATATAGAAACGATCATATCTAACCTACAAGAGTAGGAAGAAATGTCTTAAAAGTTAATTTAATTTGCTCTACTCACATTCAAGTCTAGTCTTAAAGTGACTAGAAAGGTGTCATGAATTATTAACTTAGCTGGCTTATGATTGTCATAGGATATCTTAACTTTATATTATTCGAACCTTGTCATGCCCTCATGTACATACACTATCCTTAGGTGAGGTTCAATATTCAAATAAATTAAACAACCACATGCTGGTCCCTATCTAGGTTACTCTTATTTAGTTACATACACAATCTTTCTAAGCAAGCTTATACTTTTAAGTATAAGTATAACCCTTGATGAACAATATGATCCTTAAATCAATTTCAAATCAAAATTACTTTCAGATGAAGTACGTACCTTTTTTTTTCTTCAAACTTAATCTTACATACCTTGCTAGTCAATTGATCCGATAAGATTAATTGTAACAACAACCAAGATACTAGGAGCAGTTTTATTCTATTCAAATCTCTAGACTACACTCACCTCTTATCCTGAAGTTACGGGATACCTGAATCCACATTTTTATCGTGCCACATCGACTTCTTCCTAGCTCCCTTTTGATCTAAACATATCAATGATGACTATATGCCTTAGAATCAATCAATCCATCTAACCAGCATATAAGCACACAATTTGACATATCAAAACAACCCATTATGGTTCCACCATTCAAAAACAATTTCTCAATCTTTTATTCAAGCTATTCGAAGCAATTTAAGACTATTATAATCACTCTAAAAAACAATCTCCTAACAAGACATCAAGCAAAGCAATCTGATGTATAAGTACACACACACATACATTTATCACTTCAGTACATAGGTGTGCCTATCTATAGCAAAAACAGTCCTCAAATATCAACAACCTTAAGTTCATTAAAACAATCTATATGTTACCATATTTACTCACAATTATCCATTAACTTCTATAACAATTCAAAACAGTTTAAACTTAAAATCTGCACAGCTTTTCACTACACCATTCTGCACAGTTTAGAGACACAATTCTGCCCTTTTTCAATCAAGACTGTACTGGTTTTATACTCTATTCATACTGCACTTATTAGACTAAATTTTTTGTTTATTTTACTGCATATAAAATCTGCACTAAAATCACCAACTGGGCACAAATTAAATTGTTTTCATGTTACTTATAACACTGCAGTTTCTTTTAAAGCTGTACTACATTGTTTTAAACAATAGGCATTTGGTTATCCATAGTTTAAATCTTACATTCACTCAACAAAACAGTTCAATAAGTATTTATACTTAACAGGGCAGCATTACATTAACTAACTTACGTAGACCAAAACAATCCCGAGAGCCACTATAGCTTCAACTAATCAATTTAACAAGGATCATACAATTCGAGATACTAAAACAGTCCCAATTTCACTCTAATTAGCAGGGAAACTTCATTAATCACTAATACATATTTTTAAGTTCATTCAATTAATCAATTTGGCTCCAACACTGCCCAAATTTAAGACAACGAAACAATTTTGGAATACAATCACATTTCCAGCAAACAGCCCGGTATTACACCTATCATACTAATTTGTTTACACATTTATGTATACATGTTCTAGCATACAACAACAGGGCACTTACATCCCGATCCATCTATATTCATTTCATGCTTTAAAATTACAATTTCGTTCAAGAAATCAAAACAGTTTGGTGCTTTATATCGAAACAACTACTACAGCGATTTAAGGATATCCTAACTTCTCATTCAATCACTACCCACAAAATCAAACATATATACATACATTGAAAAGTTCATGCCTTCAATCTTCTATTCGATCCATCCCCAACAATCTATCATCAAATTCAAATACAAATTCCATCATCTATCATGCAAGTTTCATTTCATTCGAATCAATTCAAGATTCATACCACAATCAAATATTCATGGAATTTAAAAGGATATTACCTTGATGAGAATGACAATTTCTATTTAACAACCTAAGCTCCTTCCTACCGATCTCTTGTTCTTACCAAATTAAGAGATTTTCATGAGCTTAATCTCTCTCTACCTAACAATCGGTTAACATGAATTGAGGGAAGAAGATGATCTAAATCCCCTAGACCGAATCTACAAAGGGACACATATACATGATCCTCCAATTTATTTAGCTTTTGCATGCAATTGCTTGAATTACAAAGTTGCACAATAAGGTCCCTTCCAATTTAGTCACTCGGTTTAATGTGTTTCAATTTTAGTCCTCTTTATTCTATTTTAATTATTTAGAAATATCCTTAAAATCCAACTATGTTAGAACATTCTTCTAGGCACTGTTTTAGGATGTTACAAATCTCTCCCCTTAAAGAAAATTCGTCCTCGAATTTTCCCTTAAGGTGGACAACGAGAACGTCTATCTATTAAGACAACTTCAATTCAAATGATACATGTCTAGCAAGGATCTCCTAAATTACTTCTTTCACTAATCTACCACATAAGTTCCGATCTCCAATTCTTATTTTTGAAAACCTTAGGATTTAAACAATTAAATCCTTCCGTGAATATAGCTATGGTATTTAAAATTTGTCACCAATATCAGGAAATATTCATCACAACAATGTCAAACATTCTATTTGATCTTTTCATTTATTTAACTGCATCATGTCCTCAATATGCCCTCATAACACGTATAAAATAGTCTAAAACATACTCATTACTTCACAACAGGTACTAGATCAAACATTACATAGTTGAGGATAGTTTTTTGTTTTTTTATAATTTCTAGAACACAAGACCATTCCTCATCAATCATAGATAGTATGCAAGGCATGGCATAACCATCAAGCAAGCATTTTATTATTTTGCTAACTTAACAATTGACAGATGATTATACAAATTCACCTATTAACATGACTTAGCTAACAAGTAACCACAACCCAATTAATAACTAGTCTTTTTATCTCGGAACTCATATAATCAATCATGGATTCACATCAACGTAGTGTTTTAACTCAATATATTCAATCAATTAGGCAAGAACAAGGTCAAGGATAACAAATTTGTTACCATAAACTCGAAGGTTACCAGATTCATAAAGCACACATCAATAGAATTATCTGTGAAACCATAATTTAGTCCAAATGAAGTATGCTTTAGGCATACAACTGGATTTACAAGGATACTCCATTTGATTTTGATTTATAGTAACTATAAGGGTACTATTACAAAGTGATGCAATAACTTCTAATCTTATCATGAGCACATTACAACATTTGTTACTATTGTCTAACAATCATACATCAATTAGTTCCATGAAACCAGGTGAGGTCTTATCATAACTTAGAATCTAATGTACCACAAAACATGAGTATTATTGACTAGATTATCACACATGATTTTCTATTTCCAAAATAATCTTGCTAAGGATGAAGGTTACCTTATTTATCATTCAAAGAAATCAGTTAACATGAAAATTTCTTTCCAACTAGGACTTGAGTTTTTTTACTCTAGTTAACAGGTAACTCCACCAACTATAAGCATATAGTTGACTTCTTTTTATCAATCCAAATATCTCAACCAAGTAGTTTTAGAAAGCAACTATATTTCGAGTAAACAGTCTGGTGAACTTCTATTATACAAATTCGTATATACATTCAAGTATACATGTCTTGGCATAACAGTAACATAGCGTTTATAACCCACTCTGATTTTAATTATTCCCATGTTCCAACTTCATAGTCTTATTTAAGGAATCAAACAGTCTGGTGTTCTTTACTAGAACAATCACTATTATGAAACTATTCATCACAACTCCACCTCCATTACCAATAGAGTTATCCGATATTTCATTATCCCGGCGAAGATGTTCCAAACATCTGGTTGTCCTAATAACATGTGAAAGAACTTTTTAACAAATTCGTATCATAACTATTCTTTACTGATTTTCACAATATACATCAAATAGGTTTGTATAAATCACAGATCACAAGGGTTTATCAAAATTAATCCCCTAGGTGGCACAATAGACTTATGGAGATGCAATGAGTCCATGTTAGTCCGAGAATCGACTAAACCATGCTCGGATACCAATTATAACGTCCCTAGACCCGGTTTAGAAAATAAACTGAATTAAGGCACGTTAAAGACAAACGAGTAAGCAATCGTGGTTGACTCAACCTTTTTCAATGAGGCAAAGAAAGAGAATTCAAGAAATTTTAAAACTTTTAAGCTAACCACTTGAGGTTTAGTATTCATTATAAGAATCTAAGACACGTGTAAACATATAAGAGTTCACATTTAAAAATACAACCCAGAAGCTGCTAGAAACTAACACAGCTTTCAAATCATTAGCTTATTAATATTTGTTATTATCTCTTTAGTCTCTTATAGAAATAGCCGATTTTTATATCTCTTGCTTCGATCATCATTACTATGTGCAACAATCATTTAAAAATATCACTAAGGCTAAGGTCATTTGAATTCACCTCATTAAAAACTAATATTACCAGACCTATAACAATATCTATAGTACATTAACTCTTGCGCATACTTCCATCTTCTACCTAACTGATTGACTGCTAATAATTTTAACCAATTATCCATTATCTCGAAAGACATGGTTATATTTTATCTACTTCCCAAACATGCACAAACTCAAGATGATCTATGTTCCCAAACTCAAGTAATAGTGATATCATACGAGACATGCTAATCATTCCAGGTATGTATCAAGAGATGTGATAACAAGTTAATTAATCAATCAACAACGAGCAACCAAAGATATTATTAAAGGCCCCTTGTTACAACTTAATGCTCCTAAGAGCTTCATAAATAAATATACATGCCAGAAAGAATCAATATGCATATGCAAGTCTAACTAAGTACCATCATCTTAGGAGTAAATAAAAAGTTGGTCCAAACCGAATGAGAATTTCCTGCATTCGTGATAAGCTCGGAAGTAACCCGAGGTCTCATCAATCCTGCAAGGGGTTAAGAGAATACAACGTAAGCATATACTTAGTGGGGTAGTAATGATTTAACTCGAATATGGTTCCTTTATCCTAGATATCAAATTAACTTTCTATATAACAACTTGAACACGGGTATGTACTACGCGTATACTGTAATATCTTAATTTAGTCAATAAGTAACAGCCTTAACTTTGTTCTGGAATTAATTTTACTTATTCTACAAGTCACTACTTATCATAGTAGTGTACCAAGATATCCTATTAACAAAGCATTAGGATATGTTTCCATTCAAGTGAACTCCTAACTCATATTTTCTTAGTACAAGTTCCCACTTCCATAGAGGCTTTCATTCAATTTATAATCATTCCTGACAAGCAATATAATTCTTTATTCTACGTTTGCAAACTTTCTTTTAATACAAGCAATTGATGGATCTAGCATGCTACATAACATTTAGCATAACTTTCATGACAAGAAGACATTCGAATCAAACTTTCATCATACTCTTTCCTTAAATACAAGAAACACCACTTCCTTTAATCATCTGTCGAGTTCATCGTGTTCTTCATTTTATGAAGAACACGATGAACATCCACCGTGCTAGCCGCCTTCCACCATCGCCGGTCGCCGTTGCTGGCGGTGAAATTCCCAGAAAACCCAAATTTTCCTAGATTTCGATGACCCCAAAGTCGTGTTTTTTTGCCAGATTTCCGTCAAAGCAAAATATCTGTCGTGTTTCCAATAAAAACAAGGTAAAAACAGACTATTTTTCTTTATTTAATCCGAAGTATAAAGTAAATAGATAGAAAATTACCATAACTTGCTTCTCTTTATTGCTTTTGAACACTGATTACAAATTGCTTGCTCCTACAACTTCCGAATGCTATTGTGTTTTCTGTAATTGCTATCTGTGATTTCTTTATAATTGTTTTTCTTTACATGAATTACAAAGGGGTTTATATAGTACAAGAATTGCTTAAATTTTAAGCCTGAATCCCTAATTTCTTCCCTGGATTATCTCGAATTGCTTGATATTTGCTAGAGGCTTCAATTTAGGGATTAACCCTTTCTCTTTTGGTTCTAATTTTGCCTTTTGTATATCTGATTGTAGCTTGATTCTCGCCAGGGCTTTAAATTAGGGACTATCCTTTCCTGTTTTGCTTCTGATTTTTTCTGCTAGGGCTTTAAATTAGGGATTTAATCCCTGTTGGTTTTATCTTGAATTGCTCTACCCTAATTTAGGGATTTAACCCTTTTTGTTCTTCTATTTGTGTGTTTTTGGTGACTCGAATGGCGCCGGTGAGGAACAATCGGAGTGAGTGGAGCGTCGAAGAAGACGAAGCGAATGGTCGGAGTTAAGACGTCATACGCGTGGCTACCACGCACGAGTGATGATTTGCGTGAAACATCCTAAAGCGATTTGAGCCATCAGATTGCATTGTGATTGAACGACTGAGCAGTTGAGGCACTATATCATCCCCACTTGGCGCGATCTACGCCGTTGGATCCTAGATCGATCCAACGGCCTCCTTTCGGCTGCACAAGAGAATAAGACGGGATTAAGGTTTTTTTTGGGTTATAAACAGGCCAACCGACTCTTTGTATAATGTATGGGAATGTGTTTTTTTAATTGATGGACTGGATCAAATAAAAGTAATAGACTTAGTTTTTATTTATTTAATGAACTATTTTTTACTTTGGGTTTTATACTAATATGCTAACAATTATACTAATTATAACACACTAAGTATGCATTACATGACATCTAAACTATTCTAATTTAATATTTACAACTATAAAACATCAACTATATTACTATATACTATATGACACCTAACTATATTATCAGTAACATTAATATTTATTACTAAACATATTAACTATGTTATCAATGTCACTTAACTACATTATCAATATAGCACTACAACAATACTAAAACAACTAAAACGAAGGTGAAATCAAGTGACAACAGCTGCCCCTCTTTGGTCATTCCGGTGAAACAAAAATAGAGAAAAGGAAAGAAGACACTGATTTTCACCAATTACCAAACCATTAAGGCCTGAGAAGACATGCGGGTTCTATTCTCCTCATGCTTGAATAGATAAGCAGGTTTCATTCTCCAAATGCCTGAACGAATAGACAGGTTCTATTCTCCTTATGCTTGAATAGATAAGCATGTTCTATTCTCCAAATGCCCGAACGAATGAGCAGGTTCTATGCTTGAATAGATAAACAGATTCCATTCTCCAAATGCCCAAACGGATAGGCGAGTTCTATTCTCCTCATGCCTGAATAGATAGGCGGGTTCCATTCTCCAAATACCCGAACGGATAGGCAGGTTCTATTCTTCTCATGCTTGAATAGATAAGCAGATTCCATTCTCCAAATGCCTGAACGGATAGGCGAGTTCTATTATTCTCATGCTTGAATATATAGGCGGGTTCCATTCTCTAAATGCCCGAACAGATAGACATGTTCTATTCTCCTCATACTTGAATAGATAAGCAAATTCCATTTTCCAAATGCCCGAACGGATAGGCGGGTTCTATTCTCCTCATGCCTGAATAGATAGGCAGGTTCCATTCTCCAAATGCCCGAACGGATAGGCAAGCTCTGTTATCCTCATGCTTGAATAGATAAGCAGGTTCTATTCTCCAAATGCCCAAACGGATAGGCGGGTTCTATTCTCCTCATGACTGAATAGATAGACAGGTTCTATTCTCCAAATGCCCGAACGGATAGGCAGGTTCTATTCTCCTCATGCTTGAATAGATAAGCAGGTTCAAAAGATGACTTCATCCTCCATACGCTTGGATGAATAAGCCTGCTCTAAAACCTGTCAAAACAATTGCAAATGATCCAATAAAGATGCATATGCCCCTAGGGATGCCTAGTCATGAATGCATGTCCTATTTCTTTTGCATTTTTCTTAACAATTTTCCTAATAAACACAAAAGAAAACTGTGAAGCTCTGGGAAACTTGGATTATAACATCTCAAACATTTTCTCAACTCTGGCAACAGATGGTGAGTGTCGGTTTTGGCCCATCCATCAGCAAAAATAGTATGACTCCTTTTCATTTCTCTACACCGATTGGCTTTGCACTAAGAAAGTTTGCAATAGCTCATCCTTCAATACTAGTTGGCTTCACCAATTTCTTGTTGTTAAAATTTCATCGTCTATTCCTTGGAAAATAGTCTTCACCATTGTCCACTCTCAACCCCTTCATCGGCCATGCCACAACATGGATTCAACATTACATTAGACAATACATTAATCATTTCTTGCGACTTCTGCCTTGATTTTTCAAATCGGGGAGTTCTTTGTTGCTAGAACACCTAAGAGCAAAACTCCATGGGGATATGGGGAATGCATCGGTTTTCCATCATTAATGCATGAGAAATCATCTGAAAATTGCGACTGTATGCTTCGATGATAGACTAAATAATCACAGATAGTCATCTCCATCACTTCTGTTTTACCATTCTCATTCTTAGCACTTCCTTGCTTCATATGATCTTTGTACATTTGCTCACTCAATCCAATTATCTTGCACTCCTGGTTGGAAGGACTAACTTCATCCTCATATTCTTCAACACTCTTTTAGCCTTTGTCAAGTTGTCCTTGTAATTGATACATCAATGTTCAGTGACAGACTTCCTAGATTCATGCTATTTTTCCCATGTCTCATATCCTTGGTTATTTCCTCCAATGTCTGTAAAATTGTTCTCATTGTTGTAGAAGACAAGTTATCTTGTGTAAGCATCTTTGTTTTGCAACATGTTGGCTTAAAGTAATGTCAAAGCATCTCTTGAGGATTTTCCGTAGAGGTTTGTAGCGAAACCTATTTCCATCTTGAATTTCCTTATAAGTTTTACTGCTTTTTACATCCTAAGCTCTAAATTTGACCATTGAATACCTCATAGTTCCAATACCCTTCTAGACAAATTTCAAAGTAATTCTAAAAAATCTTATGTATATTTCAAGTGATGTCAAATTTTAATTCTTATTCCAATGCAAGATACTTTATGGAAAGATGTCAAAGAAGGAAAGAAAATGTCTATACAACCAAAATTTTATTAGTGTTGTGGCAAACACAAAAAGAAATTATAAAGAAACGGATAGGTATTCAGATATAAGAAACCAAAACTCCTCTTGTCATGTCTTCATAAGATGCCTTGAATGTCCACTATGCTGAGTAGACCCTGAAGATAATGATCATGCGGAAAGATATGAAGTTCCCATGCCAATCCCCGAGGAAGGTCTTATTTAACAAATTGTCTGAGCTGCCATTTACGGGTTTTCAACTCAGATCCTCATTTTGTTTCAAAATTCCCTTTGCGGATTTTCATTTTGAACCTTTTTTTTTTTTTTTCCTTATTCTTTTTCTTTTTTTTTCTTTTTTTTCTTTTCTTTTTCTCCTTTTTATTTCTTCTTCAAACATAATACTTCTTAACTGAATTTGAATTTATCGGGCTTTGGAGTTCGCCTCCATCTATTTCAGCTAAAATTAACGCTCATCCTGAGAATTTTTTTTATAATGTAGGGTCCTTCCCAATTCGGTGCCCATTTTCCTCGAGAATTGCTTTAGATTGACAGCTTCTTCCTCAACACTAAATCTTCCTCTTTAAATTCTCTTGGGCGAACTTTCTTCTCGTGAGCCCTTATCATCCTTTTCTAGTACATTTGCCTATAACACAACTCTTTTAACCTCTTTTTATCAATCAGATTAAGCTGGTCATATCTTGAATGCATCCATTATGCCTCTTCTAATTTTTCTTCCATTAAGACACGGAGCGATGGTATCTCAACCTCAATGGGTAGCACAGTTTCTACCCCATATACCAATAAGAAAGGTGTTGCCCCACTGGAAGTTCTTATTGCAATTCTATAAGCGTATAAGACAAACGGCAACTTCTCGTGCCAATCTTTATAAGTATAGGTCATTTATGCAATAATCTTCTTAATATTCTTATTCGCAGCCTCCACTGCCCCATTCATCTTCGGGCGATATACCACAGAATTATGATGTTTGACATTGAACTACTCACAGACTCCACTTATCATCTTGTTATTCAAATTAGAAGCATTGTTGATGATGATACTTTCAGGCAAGCTAAATTGATGGGGAATGCATGAAATAAGTAAGAATGAATTGCATAAGTTGATAGCTTAGAAGTATTGAAATCAATTGCATAAGTTGATAGCTTAATTGAACCTAGAATTTAAGCTAAATTGATTAGTCAAGGGCCTAATTGAAAGAATGGATGAAATAAGTGATCAATTTAGAGTGACTACATTGAATTACATGATAAAGATGGGGGATGCATGCTAAATTCCTTGTTTCCATTAATGCCCTTGATTAAGTTAATAATAAGGGTTAATTAAGGACAATTTAGACAATTCACAAATCAAATAACTTGGATTAGATGTTGTCATCATCTTCTTCATTATCCTTCCTATTGCCGTTTGGAAGAAAAGAAAATAGAGAGAAAGAAAGCTTGAGAAATCAACCATTGTTGAAGAAAAAATTTAGCTTGCATGTATAGGATTTTGTAAGGAAATTAAAGCTAGAAGCAAAGTAAGTATGATTCTACCTTTGTTCAATTGAATATGCAACTATACTTGTTGAATTGGACTGTTTTGATGATTATAGATGAGATTAACTATTGAATATGTTGTTAGATGATTAAATTGTTGTAGAATTATGCAAATTTGAAGAATGAACACTAGGTATTATGCTGGAAATTATGTGTATGTGATAGTGTAACAAAGCTAGGTTGCTGGAAAATTGAAATGAGATGTTGAAGTAAGAATTGAATGGTTAGAACTTGTAATTGAGCTATGGAATTAATGAATTGAACATGATCATGATTAGAGATAGTAAAGAAGGTGTTAAACAATCTGAATTGTTAGTAACCAATGCTGGAAATGAAAGATAAAAGTATGAACATAGTCATATACCATAGAAACTGTTTTAGTAAGAACCTATTGTGTAAACATGCAAAATTAAGCATTGTAACCAACTTACTCTGTTTTGGATGCCTTGAATAATGAATTAACATTGACTAAACATGTTTAGGATGTCATTTGAAATGAATTATAGGGCCAAAACATTGGTTAAAATGAAAAGGAATTAAAATGTGAATAGGTGCAATCTGCCCAGAATTGCTCTGTTTTGGGCAGTCACTTTGAAAATTTACCTAAACTTGTATAGATCAAATTCAGGGCTGAAATTTTAGTGACATTATCCTTAGTATGTCTACTTTCATTAGGTGAAAACAGAACTGAAAACTGGGTCCTATGCTGGAAAAGGGTAAATAGAAATTGCTGGACAGTGCAAACTGTCCAGGCAGTGTAAATGCCCTGTCGTTGAACAATAAACTGTATTAATTGGCTAAGAACTAAAATGCAAGTCTATTATGGTCTTAAATACAAATTTTCAGCTTTCCAACGGATTAAAAGATATGACCATTTAAAGGGACAATGTGCAAACTGCCAGACAGCAGTGTACTGGGCAGTTTGGGACTGTTTTTACACCTAGATGCAAACTGTTTCCAAAACAGTTTTGGGACATTGTAACCTGTTCAGTTATGTCTTAAAAAGAGGTAATAACAATATGGAGATGAACTAGTAAGAAATGCTTAAAAGAAAGCATAAAAATAGTAGCTAAATGTTAGGTACAAATGTGGTAACATTGTTACTATAATTATGTGACATTATGTGCTTGTTTTGATGAAATATATGTGCTATGCTTGCTAGAACAAGGGCAGCAACTTGGGGAAGAGGCAGATAGGAGTGGACATCCCAAAGCTAGAGGCAAAGGGATTTGGATACAAGACAATTGATTGCTAGGAGTATTGTGAGTGTAACTATCCTTAGGGTTGGGACTAGGTCCTAACCAACCTTATTATTGTCTTAATTCAATGTCATTGCCATGTAACATGACCTAATACATATTTGGCTAATTAAAGGAAGAATGACATGTATGAAAACTTGTTTGATGCCATGATCTACTTGTTTACTTGAGTCTTAAGCAAATGAAATGAAATGCTTGTCATGTTGCATTGCTTATGCCAAAGGTAAGAAATGGCATGCTTGCTTGGAGAATAAGGTACGCACATTGCATACATATGCATGTGTTTGTGATTGATATACATGGCTGGTTGAAATGAAAGAAAAAATGCCACCACTTTGTATTCATGCCATTCAAATGGCATGGATAGTTTTGCCTTGGGAGTTAAGACTCCATAAGCCTAAGGGCTTGGCCTTTGAATGGCATAATCTTGTATTGGATAATGAATTGTATAAAGCTTGAATGAAATGGATAATCAAACAACCTTGGTAGCTAGTTTGGATAGATAGGAGGGCATGCCTTAGAATCTTGAGCTCATATTGGCACTACGGTGCATATTGGTACGACGATACATATTGGCACTACGGTGCATATTGGTACGACGATACATATTGGCACTACGGTGCATATTGGCATAACGGTACATATTGGCACTACGGTGCATATTGACACTTCGGTGCATATTGTTGAAGATTTGATTATCTAGTAAACTACTTACCAAGGGTGTTATAAGATGACTTAATAACTTGAATGAACATTGTTTATTTGGATGTGTGATATGAACATTGCTTGAATTGTAAGATTCTTGAATGAACTTCTTTGCCTTGAAAGATGACACATGAATGGTTGTATAACTAGTTACTTCTCATGAAAGAAATGTATAAATGATGACTTTGTGTAAGAATGCCTACTTGGTAATTGGAGTATTGGTTGCTTGTCTTCTAAGCAAGATTTTCGAATAACATATGGGTATTGTGATGGATGTTGCTATGTTGATTGTATGATATGTAAAGATTGCCTAGGTTACTTTTGGATTCGAATGGTATGTGTCTTGTAGAGATGATCTTGATTCTTTGATATACATGTAAACTTGGATATGTATACTTGAAATTGGCTAGACTTAGTGTTACCTCACTAAGTACATAACTTGTACTTACCACTCTACTCTTCATTCTTCCATAACAGATTAAAGACATTATCAAGAGAATATCTTGAGATCGAAGCAACACCTTGAAGCAAGCTTGAAAGTATGATTTCATACTCTTTGTATACTCCTAGTTTGGTGGCACTAGAACTTGTAATAGGTATACTTGATCATGCATTTTGTGGTGTTGTTAAGACTAGAAAATGTAATGTTTTGTTGGGTCTATCTTGTAACCAACTTTGATGACTTAAACTATGTATATAACCTTGTTGATATGTATATAAGTTAGTATAATGCTGCGCATAATATGATAGAAATTCAATGATTGTTGAACCTTGTTTGATTCGAATGCTAGACCAATGTGTATGATCATGCATATGGCCATTGTTTTGAATCGACAATGTTGAGATTGAGGCTAAGGTATGTTTAAGCATGCATTAACAATGTACTAACTAAGTCTGCCATGAAATTGTATGACTTGATTGTAAAGAATCAAATGAAATGTGATTAGGGATCACCTTATAGTTCGAATAGGGTATGAATTTGTAATAAGAATGTAAGTTGGATGCTTTGTATTGAACTTGTTAATTGGTTGAATAAGTAATATCTTGAGATGCAAGTAAGCTAATTGAAATGTGTTTAGTGACCACATTGTATCAATCAAATAGGGCACTTGAACTTGTAGTAAGAATGAAAGTTGAATCATGTTTAATAGTAACCTATTGTGAAACATGACACACTTGAGATTGTTTTTTGAATGATGTATGTAAATTGAATGGAATAGTAATATGATAATGATAACTTAGGGTATAAGTATGAAATAGAACAAATTAGTACCTAAATTGGCACATTATGTATGTTGGGTTTGTTTAATGTGGACTACTTGTTTGTATTGTATGACTTGTAGTGTTTAGTTTTGGTTACTTGCATTGCAAGTCAAGTATATCGAGGTTACTTGTTCGACAAGTAACCTATCTATTACTTTGCTTTCGCTTTGGTAACGCTTCTGAACCGGGTTACGACTAACCCAGGTAAGGGTGTTACATTTATTGGTAATCAGAGCTTTTTAGTCGGTTCTTGGACTAAATTAAGTTCACTTGCATCATATAGGATATTGTGCCACCTAGGAGACTTGATATAAGCTTGTATTGTTGCTTAAATGTATAAATGTGTAAACTAAAACTCTTATTGTTCTGATTGAACTAGAATTTTAGAAAAAAGATTGGGTTGAGATAATGAAAGTCCCGTACGCTCCTCGAATGAAGGAGACAGTGTGAGGATGGAGCAGAATCCTCCTCAACAGCAAGCTCAACATCGAGCTCAAGCTGCTGCTCAATAGGAAGCTCTTGCTATCAATCTTGTGCAGTAAGAATGTCTTATAAGTATGAAAGATATGTTCAATCATCTCGTAACTGCCTTAAAACAAGATCACCCTATTGCTCATACTGTTGTTGTGCCAAACCGAGTCCCTATTGACAAGCTGGCTCAGCATTGGGCCTATACCTTCACTGGCACTGATGAGGCTAATCATGAAGTAGTCGAGTACTGGTTAGAGGCCACTACTCACATTCTGACTAAACAATTGCCATGTCCTAACGAGCATAAACTCGAGTGTGCCATTGCTTTGTTGGCAGACGAAGTACTGAGCTGGTGGGAAACCACAACCCTGTCTGCTCATGCGGAGTCTATTACTTGGAAGTTCTTCCTCGATGAGTTCAGGAAGAAGTCTATCAGTGAAAAATATCTGCCCGAGCGCCAAAAGCGATTCTTGTATCTTAAACAAGTTGGCTGACCTATCGAGTAATACGTGAGCGACTTTTGCAAGTATTGCAAGTATAGGTCCGAATATATCAAAACCGAGGATGACAAGTGCCCGAATGTTCATCGACGGGTTAAGTGATGAATTAAGCCTTATATTCATTGCTCTGGGTATTACCGACTTCCAAAATTTGGTAAACTGGGCCATTGCTACTGAAGCGAAGATAAAAGCCTTAGAAAGACGCAAGAGCAGACACTCTTGGAAAGACAAACAACCCAGGAACGATGATAAGCCACACTAGCAATAAAAAAGTCCAAATATTCCAAGGGGCACTCTTCGAACTATACCCCTAATTAGAAGAGTAGTTATATCTCAAAACCTCAAACGGTTATAAAGACTTTAGCCCCTATTGTTTCTGTTGATAGCACGGGCAATCAAACTAAAGCTAATCAATACCCACTTTGCAAGTTCTGCCAGAAACATCATACTGGCCAGTGCAGAGTTCAACAGAATTTATGCTTCTCATGTGGAGCCTCTGATCATTATATTTGAGAATATCCCCAGAATCCCAACAAGGCTTCGAATCAAGCTTCTGCAATTGCTAGCTCAGCTCCTCCTAATAGAAACAAAGCACCCAGACAAGCTCAGTTCAAGAATAGAGGGAAACAGAAGGGCCCCCTATTTGAATGCTCCAACTCATCAGAAATCTCGAGCCCCTGCTCGTATGTACCACATTCATGGTAAAGATGATGAAGAAGCTCCCGATGTTATCGCAAGTACCGTTGAGTTAAGTTCCAGTCCTGCATATGCTTTAATTGATTCGGGATCTACCCATTCATTTGTTTGTTCTACCTTGATCAACAAGTTAAAATTGAAACCTGAAATTATTGAATCAAATCTTGTAGTTTCGAATCCATTAAGGGGGAAAAACACCCATTAACTTGCGCCACAAGCAAGCTCTTTTGACTATTCAAAATATCCTCTTTCCCATTGATCTATATGTTTTGCCATTTTGTGAATTTGACTTGATATTGGGGTTAGATTGGTTAAGTAAACACGAGGCCTGGGTAGATTGCAAAAATCGGAGACTATATCTCTAGGGTTTAGGGAAATAATCCATTCGCTTAATAGACAAGAAACTAACTTCAATCTTTGCTAAGATGATTCTCCAAGTTGAAATTGAATTCAGTTTGCCTAGCATGCCTATTGTTTTTTAATTCACTGATGTTTTTCCTGAGGAACTCCCTAGTGTCCCTCCGACCAGAGAAATAGAGTTCGGGATTGAAGTTCAGCCTGAAACAGCTCCAGTTTCCATTACACCTTATAGAATGGCACCTGCCGAGCTAAAATATTTAAAGAAACAACTTCAGGAGTTATAAGATAAAGGTTTCATACGACCTAGCACTTCTCCTTGGGGGTGCTTTAGTCCTGTTCGTAAAGAAGAAAGACGGGACTATGCAGCTTTGTATTGACTATCGTCAGCTAAACAAGCTTACTATCAATAATCGGTATCCCCTGCCCAGAATTGAAGATCTTTTTGATCAACTCAGGGATGCTTCCGTATTCTCTAAGATAGACCTTCGATCGGGGTACTATCAAATGAAAGTGAAGGAACACGGCGTACCCAAGACAACCTTTCGTACTCGATATGGCCACTTCGAATTCCTCGTAATGCCATTCGGGTTAACGAATGCTCCGCCTGCTTTCATGGATCTCATGAATCGGGTATTTAAGCCCTATCTTGACAAGTTCGTGGTCGTATTCATCGATGACATCTTGGTGTACTATCAGAATAAGGAAAAGCATGCTGAACACCTCCTAATTGTCTTGCAAACACTTTGAGAACATCAATTGTATGCCAAGTTCTCCAAATGTGAATTCTGGTTACTAGAAGTTTCTTTCCTCGGCCACGTTATCTCGGTTGAAGGAATCAAAGTCGATCCAAGAAAGATTCAGTCTATTCTAAATTGGAGACCTTCGAAGAATGTAAGCGAGGTTCGAAGCTTTCTCATTTTAGTTGGGTATTACAGAAGGTTTGTTAAGGGCTTTTCCTCCATTACCGTAAGCCTTACTAAGCTTACCCTCAAAGATACGCCTTTCATTTGGTCTGAGAACCAACAACGAAGCTTTGATCAACTTAAGCAAGCTCTAACTCATGCCCCGATACTCATCCAACCAAAATCGGGCAAAGAATTCACTATTTATAGTGATGCTTCTCATTTAGGACTCAGTTGTGTCCTAATGCAAGATAGGGATGTAATTGCTTACGCTTCAAGGCAACTGAAGCCTCATGTGTCTAATTATCCAACACACGATCTGGAACTAGCAGCTATCGTGTTTGCTCTCAAGATATGAAGACACTATCTATACGGAGAGAAATGCAATCTATTTACCGATCACAAAAGTCTCAAATATCTCCTAACTCAGAAGGACTTGAATCTGAGGCAAAAGAGATAGCTCGAATTACTTAAGGATTACGACTTGGTTATCGACTACCATCCGGGGAAAACAAACGTAGTTGCTAACGCCCTTAGTCCCAGACCATACTCGGGTAACTCCTAAATCTAGAATTCTGATTAAATTCATTTGAATCATGCATTCCCTTGTTTTGTAAACAATGAATTTAGAGTTTCCTTAAACTACAAGTTACTATTCGAATACTTCTTGAAAAGTAAATTGTCATTCGAAAAAGAATTGTGTCTAAAATACTTGTAACCATTGAAATTGAGTTTTCCTTAGCTTGTAAGAAAGAATTCAAACAATGCCTTGTTATGAAAGTAACAATTCGAACAGTGCCTTACATTGTAAGAAATATATTGAAATTCATTCTAATGACCTTGTTAATTCTTTCGTAGCTAATACGGCTATCAATGCTCATTTCTGACTATCCAAGGGCCAAAAATTTTGTCTGAACTTCAAGTTCAATCCGATTTCATCTCGAGAATTAAAGAACTCCAACAAGTTGATCCAGATCTTCAGAAAATCATGTCTAAACTTACTTCTAAGTCTAGCTATGACTTATCCCTCAAGTCAAATGGACTCCTCTATTTCAAAGATAGAGTCTGTGTTCCTAACAATGAGGAACTAAGACAAGAAATGTTGCAAAAAGCACATCAAAGTTCTTTCTCGATCCACCCTGGATCGGTTAAGATGTATAAGGACCTAAAGCCACTATACTGATGGCCAAGCATGAAATCTGCAATCACGGACTTCGTATCTAAGTGCTTAACTTGTCAAAGAATCAAAGCCGAGCATCAAGTCCCTACTGGATTGCTTCAACCTATTGAACTTCCCCAGTGGAAGTAGGATTGAATTACTATGGACTTTATCACCGGTCTTCCTTCTACTCCAAGAAAGAATGATGGTGCATGGGTGATTGTTGTTAGATTCACTAAATCTACTCACTTCATCCATGTTCGTATGAACATGAGATTGGAAACCCTTACCGTGTTGTACATTCGTGAAGTGATTCAGTTACACGGTGTACCTATAGCAATTATCTCCTATTGTGACCCTCGATTCGCTTCTCGATTCTGGAATTCTTTGCAGAAAGCTCTATGAGCTAAAGTACATCTTAGTACGGCTTTTCATCCTCAATCGGATGGCCAATCTGAGAGAATCATTCAAGTGCTAGAAGATATGCTACGAGCTTGTGTTATCGATTTCTGGAAGAATTGAGAGAAATCCCTACCTCTTGTAGAGTTTGCCTACAACAATAGCTATCAATCTTATATTCAAATGGCATCATTTGAAGCTCTATATGGTAGAAGATGTAGAATTCCTCTATGCTGGTCCGAATTAGGAGACAACAAGATTCTAGGACCTCAATTTCTTCTAGAAACTGAAGAACAAATCAAGATCATTCACGATCGATTGAAGGTAATTTTCGATAGATAGAAAGCGTATGCTGACTTGAAAGGAGAGATGTCCAGTATGCTATTGGAGACAAAGTCTTCCTAAAGGTCTCACCTTGGAAGAAAGTGCTTAGATTTGGAAGAAAATGGAAGCTCAGTCCCCGATACATTGGACCATTTAAAGTTATTGAAAGAATTGGTCCAGTGGCCTATCGACTAGCTTTTCCTAGAGAGTTCGATAGAATACACAATGTATTCCACGTTTCAATGCTCAGAAGGTATTGATCTGATCCTTCACACATTCTTGAGCCTGTAAAAGTAGAATTGAATCTTGATTTGTCCTACGAAGAGGAACCTATTCAGATTGTTGACCGGGAAGTAAGAAAGCTTCAGAACAAGATTGTTTCCTTTTTAAGATCTTATGGAGAAATCATAATGTGGAAGAAGCTACCTGAGAATCTGAAGAAGTCATGAGGAAGCAATATCCTCACCTATTTGATTCAGGTAAATTTGAGGACGAATTTAATTTAAGGGATGAGAATTGTAACACCCCAAATCCTAGCCTAGAAGTTTTTCTGGTTAGCTTAATATCAAAGATAATGATGATGTTGAACCAAGAACAAAAGTGAGGCTAATTGTTTCCAATAGCTCTTGTGGCAGCATAATTGGGAAAAGAGAGGCTACCATAAAGTAAGAATTCTACTTGGATACTCTGATTACTGTACACATTTTTGTTGCTTTGATTTTGGCAATTAACCTGGATATGATGTTTTGCAGGCTTGAAGTTAAAAAAATTTAATATAGTTTTTAATAGTGCTCATAGTGTAAAGAAACGGAATTTGTGTATTATGTATTCAGTTTTTATATATTTCACATAATACTTAGTTACAGACTCTTTTAAAGACTCTAAGAGTGGGACTTTTAGTTACATTAGGAGTCCTAGATACATTTAACTACTAACTCTAATCTCTTAAGTAGTAGACTTTAAGTATCATTACTAAACTAGAATTATTTACAACACTACTTCTTACTCGGATAAACTTACACTCCCCCTCAAGCTGGTGAGTATACATTGTATAATCTCAGCTTAAACATAAATTTATCAAATAGGACTTTTGGCTGAGTCTTTTCAAGTATATCAGCCACTTGTTCCTCTGTTGGAACATAGGATAGTGATGCAACTCCACTTGTGAGTTTCTCTGCTATGAAGGGTCTGTCTATCTCAACATGTTTTATCCGATTATTTTGTATTAGATTTTTAGCAATCTGGATTGCAGACTGATTGTCACAAAAAATCTCAATTTTTTTTATCATGACACATTCCAAGTTCTTTAAGTAGTTTAAGTAGCCAAATCCCTTCGCGCATTCCTAAGGCTAGAGCCTTGTACTCAGCTTCAGCACTACTCCTTGAGACCACTGTTTGCTTTTTGCTTTTCCATGTCACCAAGTTACCCCAAACGAAAGTACAGTAACCACTTGTAGACCTTCTATCTGTGAGTTCAATGGCCTAAGTTGAGTCTGAAAACACCTTTACACTTCTATCAAGGCTCTTATTAAAAATCAAACCATGTCCAGGTGTGCATTTCAAATACCTCAGTATTCTTTTTGCAGCTTCTATGTGTTCTTGTCTAGGGTCAGTCATAAACTGACTTCTTAAAAATCAAACCATATCCAGGTGTACCTTTCAAATACCTCAGTATTCTTTTTGCAGCTTCCATGTGTTCTTGTCTAGGGTCAGTCATAAACTGACTAATAATATTAACTAGAAAGGAGATATTTGGCCGAGTTAGGGAAAAGTAGATCAACTTCCCTACTAACCTTTGATATAACCTTTTGTCTGCCTTAGGGCCCAATTCTGCTTTGTTAAATTTCATATCAGCATCCATAGGAGTATCTGTTGGTTTACAGCTCATTGACCTAGTTTCTTCAAGCAAATCCAGAACATATCTTCTTTGATGAATGACCAGTCTTTTTCCAGATCTAGCCACCTCCATGCCTAGGAAATATCTGAGTTTTCCTAGATCTTTAATCTTAACTTCTTTGCTCAGCAGATTCTTTAGTTGAGAAATCTCATCATCATCATCACATGTTAGGATTATATCACCACATAAACTATCAAGATAACTCTTTTGTTATTTGAGGTTACCTTAGAGAACAGTGTATGGTCTGACAAGGACTGTTTGTAACCTATTTTCAAGATAACTTTAGTAAATCTCTCAAACCAAGCCCTTGGTGCCTATTTCAAGCCATAGAGTGATTTATTGAGCTTGCAAACCTTTTGGCTATTTCCATCATCCTCTAGTCCTGGTGGAATCTGCATATAAACTTCTTCCTCCAACTTTCCATTAAGAAAAGCATTTTTAATGTCAAGCTGATATAAATTCCAATCACAATTCACTGCTAAGCTCAATAAAACCCTAATAGAATTAAGTTTAGCTATTGTAGCAAAAGTCTCCTTATAGTCAACTCCATAGGTCTGTGTAAAGCCCTTAGCAACTAGCCTTTCTTTGTGCCTCATTATACTGCCATCAGAATTAAATTTAATAGCAAATACCCACTTAAAACCAACTGGTTTTTTACCTTGAGGAAGATCAGTAATAGTCCAGGTACTGTTCTTATTTAGTGCCTCAACTTCTTCTTCAACTGCTCTTCTCCACTTAGGACACTGTAGGGCTTCTTCAATGGTTTTAGGAACCTGTTCTTCGTCTAAACAAGATGTAAATGCTTTTAATGACGGTAGCAACTCCCATAAGCAGCATACCTCTGAATAGGGTATTTAGTACACTGTCTAACTTTTTTTCTCTTAGCAATAGGCATACATTCAAATTCAAGCAAATGAGAAGGAATATCAGTTGAGTCATTACCTCCATTTTCTTCACAGACAGCTGAAATCAAGTCCAATTCTCGACAAATACCAGATTGCAAAATGGTCTCGGAAATTTTCCTTCTTTTTCTGGTATAAACCTGTAGAGGTTTAGGATGCTGTAATGTTGATTTAGGTAGGTTTTGTGGAGTAACAGGAGTAGACGTTGGTGAAGTAGTATTTGGAGAAGTAGGTGAAGGACTGGGAAACTTGGGAATCAAGTAATAAAGGATAGCTAGGAGGTAAAAAATTTGAGGAAGTGGAGGGACAAACCTGACTGTGAGTAGGCTGAAAATCAATATAATTCTCCCCCTGAGTTGCAGCCTTGGGTAAATAAGGATCTTGTTCAAAAAAAGTAAGGTCTAAGGAAGTAAAGAATATTCGAGTAGGTAGGTGATAACATTTGTAGCCCTTCTTTAGTGACGAATACCTATCAAAACACTTGGATCGAGTTTAGTCCTAGACGGGTCTAAATTTTGCACAAAAACAGTGCACCCAAATACTCTCAAAGGAAGAATGGAAGACGGTGGTTTAAAATGTGGAAAACTTTCTAAGAAAACATCCCTAGGTGTTTGAAAATTTATAACTTTGCTAGGCATCCTATTAATGAAGTATGTAGCAGTTAACAAAGTTTCACCCAACAAATACTTTGGTACATGATTTGTAAACATTAAAGCTCTAGTGACTTCCAATAGGTGTTTATTTTTTCTTTCTGCAACTCCATTTTGCTGTGGAGTTTCAACACAAGAACTGATTTGGACTATCCCTTTTTCTATGAAGAAAATACCTAAGGACTGTGTAAAAAATTCACCCCATTAACATATTTAAAAATATGAATTTTGCTTTTGAACTGTGTTTCTACCATGTTGTGAAATTTCTGACAAACGGTAGACACCTCTGATTTTTCTCTCAACAAGTAAGCCCAAGTAGTTCGACTATGATCATCAATGAAGGTTACAAACCATCTACTTTCATTAAAATTCTTCACCTTAGAAGGACCCCAAACATCACTATGAATTAAAGAGAAATGATGTGAGGGCTTATGAGAGGAGGGTAAATAATGAGCTCTTGTTTGTTTAACAAGTGGGCAAATATGGCATTTAAAAGAAGATTGTTTTCTATTAATAAACAAATATGGAAATATTTTTGCAATGTAATGAAAGCTAGGGTGGCCTAACCTAAAATGCCACAATATAACAATATCAATCTGTCCTAAGGAATTAAAACAATATGGGGAATGAATACTTGCAGAAGAGTTGGTGCTGGAAAGAACATAGAGACCACCTTGCAACCTAGTATTGCCAATCCTCTTCCTCGAAGCCAGTGCCTGTAAAATACATTCTTTATCAGTAAAACAGAAAGAACAGTTCTGATCCTTAGAAAGCTTGCTCACAAAAAGTAGTTTACAATCCAAACTAGGCACAAAAAGAACACCTTCAAGGATTAGGTCACTGTTTATAAGGACAGAACCAGTGTCGTTAATTGATGTGAGGGAACCATTAGCTATTTTAATAGAACCCTTTGAGCAAGAAGTAAAATTAGAGAATAGTTCTCTGTTACCAATCATGTGGTCAGAAGCACCAGAGTCAACTATCCAAGTAGTTGTAGTTGTAGTGGAAAGAAGAGCAGTGGAGGAGGATTTGTGCTGGGTACCTTCATCCTCTACTAAGACCAGATTCCCTTCACTGCTACCATTGAATTTGCTAAACAGTTATTGCAGCTTTAACATCTGTTGTTTAGTGAAACTATTTGGTTGATTAGTTGTAGCTGCATTGGAGTAGACTCCCTAGGTGCCTTCTGGAGTGGAGGTTTCCAATCTGTTGGTTTGCCATGTAACTTCCAGCAGCTTTCTTCCAAGTGTCTTGGTTTCTTGCAGTAGTCACACATCATCTTTCTCCTTTTTTGAGTAGAAGAAGTTTGAGTAATCAAAGCAGAGCTTTCAGGAACATTAGTTTCAGGAATCATATATGACATGTTTTCTTCTCTTCTGACCTCGGAGAACACTTCCCTAAGAGATGATAAAGGGTTGCAGCTAAGGATTCTAGATTTGACAGGATCCCACTCTCTATTTAGCCCATTCAGGAACTGAAAAATCCTCTTTTGCATAGTGATTTTTCTGTATAAAGTAGCATCATTGGAAAACTCCCATTCATTTGCCTCATATAAATCTAGTTGTTGCCATAGGTTTGTTAGAGTAGTGTAAAATTGTGTAACAGTCATCCCTTCCTGCTTAAAATTAGAGGCATTGCTTTCAATTCCAAACAACTCAAAATTGTTGTTGGTGCTAGAGTAGGTTTCTTTAACAGCATTCCACGCTACACTGGTTGTTTCATAAAGAAGAAATTGAGATCCAACTTTTGGGGACATAGTATTGAGCAGCCAAGACATGACCCTGCCATTCTCTTGAGCCCACTTTTCAAAACCTTGGTCATCAACAGAGGGTTTTTTAATTTTCCCAGTAATATACCCTAGGGTTCCTCAGCCGACAAGAAAAATTTTAACAGATTGTGACCATTCGAGATAATTATGGCCCACAAATCTGTGACAAGTAACAGTCGAACCTCTTACTTTTGAAAAAACTGCCAGACTGACAGTTGAGGTTGAGGAAGATTGCAGCTCACTCGATGTTGATTGAGGTTGTTTTTCCATCAAGGGAATTTTTTGCGATAGGACCGAAATTAGTCTGATACCATGTAAAGAAACAGAATTTGTGTATTCTGTATTCAGTTTTTATATATTTCACATAATACTTAGTTACAAACTCTTTTAAAGACTCTAAGAGTAGGACTTTTAGTTACATTAGGAGTTCTAAATACATTTAACTACTAACTCTAATCTCTTAAGTAGTAGACTTTAAGTACAATTACTAAATTAGAATTATTTACAACACTACTTCTTACTCAGATAAACTTACACATAGAATTGTAGCATACTAAGCGGGCTTGTTTTATGAAGTATATTGGTTTATTCTTCCATTATGCTGTTTATTTGCAGGGATAAACTTCATAAAAATTTAAAACTATGGTTGATTTATAGTATGTTCAAATAGGCATGGCTAATGTTTGAACTGCTTATTTTGGAATGGACTCATTTTTTAGACTGTATACAACGGAAGTTATACGTGACCAACTGAGTTAAGGATGATTTGAGAACTTCACATACAAAGAGAGCTAACTTGGTGAGACAGGCATTGAAAAGGAGAAATTTTGGTGATAGGATTAAATTTAGTAAATATTACCATAGCGGTAGTCTTGATGCAGCTTAGTAAGTTGCTTCTAGAATTGCATATTCATGACATGCTTATTCTTTGATAGATGGGGATGGCTTTTTGTTTCATTATAACATCAAAAGATGCGGACTTAAGGTTTTTGAGAACAATGCTTCCTTACATGAAGGTCCAGCTGGCATCAATATCTGAACTGCATAATATTTTAGTTTCTTTTTTCAATTGAAGCACCTTGGGCTTTATTTATGATTGCATATCAACTGAGAATCACGGAAGAAAACCAATCTAATGTTGTCATTATACCTTGGTGCTTGGGTGTTGTGTTGGCTAGTGTATAAAATAGTCTGAGGCGCACTAAGGCGATAAGGGTCTTAGAGCCGAGGCGCGAGGCGCAAGTCGCGCGCTTCATTGAAGTGAGGCGCATTTTTTAAAATGAAATTTTATTAATCAAGTACATATAAAGTTATCACTTAAATACCATCTATTTTTTCTTCCATTCTTTCAATGTTAATTTTGATTGTGTAAATATGCAATTTTAGATTGAGAAATATATAATTACAATAAAAATATTATTTATTATTAAATGAAAAGGAAAATATCTATAGAAATGAAAGAGTTGATCGCTGAGAGGGAGAAAGATTATTAGGAATCAATTTTGACCCAAATAAGAAACATATGTCAAAAATGTGTCAAAAGTGTGCTCAGTAGTGGGCCCAAATTCCTCTCTTTTTTTTATTCACCCGTTCCCCTTCTCCTCCTACTCTTCTTCTTCCACAGATTTTAGAGTGTTTTTTGTTTTTTCTTCAATTTTTCATCTATGATTGGAGGCCATATAACTCCCCTTTATTACATGTAGTACATTTCTCCTTCTCCTCTTCTTCTTCAACAGATCACTTTTCTTTTGAGTTTTTTTTTTTTGATTTTCCTTTATCCCAAATTTCTCCTCCCATGGCTCCAAGCTATTTTCAGGTCTAATTGAAACTATGCGCTAAGGGCGCGCTCCTGGCCGCCTCACGCACCTCACACGCGTTTTTAAGGCTTCATCGAAATCGCTTCGCCCACGCACTATTAAGCGTTTTGCAAGCGCCTCTTCTCCCCTCGGTGCCTTTTTATACACTGGTGTTGGCTGAGGAAATGTTCTTTGAGATGGATTAGTATCTTAAATGTAACTCCAAATGCAAGGAAAATTAGTGCACCTGTGCTTTTCGAAATTTGTGCACTACTTCCACCTAAGTGAGCATGATATGACTAATGACTCACAAGTTATTCTGATTCATAAAGTACGACTGCTTCCCAGTTGGATTATAGCTGCTACTTGGGCTTAATTCCCGCAAGAAGTTATAATTGGTTGTTATAAGCTCATATATCCTTAACATGCTCCCTTCCATGCAAGAAAACTATTGTTGTGAACATAATCTTTTCTGAATGCATTAGATGAAACAGGAAACAAAACGTATATTAAAAATGATTGTTTAAAGTAGGCTCATGTTTTATGTCTGTGGATTTTGTCGTTTTTCATGTAGTATATATGCCTTAAATATATCCTGATTGTTATTTATACCTTTTTGTAGGTCATTTATTGATGGCTCCCAAGCTGGCATTAAGATATCTCCACAGGATAATAATTTTTATGGCTTGAATGATAGGCTAGTAACAGTGACTGGCACTCTAGATGAGCAGTTGAGAGCAATTGATTTGATTCTTTCGAAGCTTTGTGAAGACCCTCATTATTCACAAGCTATGAATGCCCCATTTTCATATGCAGGTGTTATCTTTTTATTTGGCTATTGAGTTTATGTTTGCATCAATTGTCTCTGCTTTATGAGCCTTATATTGCCTTTATATTTCCCACCTCTTTCACGGTTATATCATAATCCTGATATGCAAACAGTTGTTAATTTACCATTTAATATTTGGCAAAGTGAGCTTTTTGGTTGTGCCGTGACCTTGAACAGTTAAAACTAGATGTATTTCCGTTCACCCATTATTATCCTTTTTACACTTTTCCATCGAGCACTAAACCCAAGCCTATAGTGCTCATCTATCTCATTAGAGCTTTTTGGTTGTACTATGAATTAAACAGTACACTTGCCTGTAACAATCGTTTTTTTTCTTCTTCTTTTCAGTATTTCACCTTTCACTGAGACCACATCTGACGCAAGTCTTCCAACTCATTTTTTTATATATTTTCATGCTCTTTTAGCTTTCACATGTATTCTCTGGAAAAGGATTTTCTTTGTAAAAATAAAAAATAAAACTTGAGGCTGAATGCTTAGAGAACTGTTATATTGTTTTGCATTAGACCTGAGCCATTTAGTATGATTCGCAGAAACCTTAAAGCAAAGGGTACAAACACTAAAAATGGAAGGTGTTGCACCTATGTAATTTATCCTAATTGCAAAGTAATTGCAGATTTCCACTGATAGTGGCCAAATGATTGGAATTAAGCAGTCTTCAAAAAATGTGGCCCAACAATAATGATGCCTCTTTCACCTTTGCACATGAGAATGAGATATCATGGGTATTCCTTTATGTATTTAAATTCCCAATTTTTACTTCTTTGGAAGTTTTTTTAAGGATGCTTTAACAAATTTCAGTTGTCAAGTATTCTGATTCTTGATGATCATTTTTCTTGCATTAATTTATGATGTGAGTTGTCCTTGATGTGCGATTGTATATTTACCTTGGTATTATGTCCTTTGTAGAGTTACTATCTATTACTAGTAAGATTTCTTTAATTTGGTCCTGGTAAGCTTTTTTTAACTTAAAATTTTAGGTATTTTCTGCTCCGGTTTTAACGGTATACCATTTGCATATGTTCTTCCTTCTGTTGCTACAGCGACTTACAATTCGATGAGCTATGCACCAAATGGGGCTGGAGTGAATTTTCCAAATCACAAGGTTCATCTCTTTCTATGTGCTTTCTCTGTTCTGCCTGGTGGCTGATGCTAATTTACTTTGTTCAGTGCCAGACAAACTATATTAATTTGTTATTTTTTTTTTTGGTATTTTCACAGAGGACAATCTCATGCTCCTTTCATTTGTTTTTTTCTGACTCGTGCAGTAGTTATTTGTTAACTCATTTCTGCCAAATTTGACCATACGTCTAGAATTGTTGCAGTACTATGTTACTTGGGTTTGGATATGAGTGTCGGATATGGGTATGATTGCCATATCCACATACCTTATGCCCAAATATGTTGGACATTGGTGCTTTAAGCTAAATGAAGAATAGGAGCAATATAGTTGTGTTTCTAGTGTCATTTCAATTTTTAATGCTTCCCTAAATCCTTATTATCTATTTTGCAAGCGATGTGACTGATTCTGAAATCAACAACTCATGTTATATGCGTATATTGCCGTTAAAACGATCTTTGCTTGACAGAATTCTTTTATATGTCTATCCAGGAGGATCATAGCAACTCCATCACGATTGGTGTTTCTGATGAGCATATTGGACTGGTTCTAGGTCGTGGTGGAAGAAGTATCATGGAAATTAGTCAGGTTTATAAATAAGAAATATATACATTCGGCTCGATAATATTCTTGCTTATGTTCTGAAATTGAGCACTTTGTCATTTCAGGTAAGTGGCGCCAGGATAAAAATATCGGATAGAGGCGATTTCATGTCTGGAACAACCGACAGGTACAACAATCTCAACTTTATCAATCATTCATTAAGCACCAACTTCCTAGGTAAATTTCCCCACCTTTACCTTCTGCGCAGGAAAGTCACAATCACGGGATCACAGAGAGCAATTCGTCAAGCTGAGTCCATGATAATGCAGAAGGTAGCAAACGCCACTGAGAGGCTGATGGATTAGTCTTCCGGTTATCGAAAAATTCAAAACCACTCTTGTTCAGTCTTTTCGTGGAGCCGCTAACGGCTTCCTCACATAGTTTGGCTTGAGTTTTTGACAAAGCTGTAAGAGCATGGAGGTAGCAGCAAGAATGGTTTTTTTCCGGAAACATAGAAACAAATTTTATTGGTTGAAAAAGGGGAAAAATGATGTTAGAATAGGCTATCATTTGCATTAACCGAGAATTCAAGGTAGCATGATTTTCCTTTGGTTATATAATTGTAACAGCTAGCAATTGTTTACTTCTATTGAATTGCTGAAGTTGAACTATAATTTTGGGTGGATATCTTTTTTGATAATTGATATTAAATTCATGCAGCATTTGTAAGACTTGCCCAGGGATGAAGCTTGATATGAATGACGCTTTAGGCAGGATTTATTATTATTATTATTATTATTATTATTATAAGGTGTAGGGTAGGGATGGTCATAAGTCGGGTTTTTAGCCGATGAGTTGTGACTTGTGAGTATTTTCAGATGATATATTTTATAAACAGGTAAAAAATTTATTCTAATTATTTATATAAATGATATAATTTGAGAATTAAATAATAATAATAATAATAATAATACAAAACGAGAAAATGTAAAGAAAAACGTAGAACTGAATTATAAAATCAAAGGCTTGGGCAAAGATGAAATATTTTTGTTAAGATGGAGTTCACTAGGTCTTAAAAAGGCATATATGTTAATCGACACAAGTATACACTTGGCTTGATTAGAAGGCATCTAAGACACCTCTTGAACCCAACTTACAACTACAGTCAGATAAGAAAAAAAAAATGGTACATCGTATTCGAGCTTTAATCGGACGAAAATGATACTATAACACACATTTCTTGTGAAGTTAATTTTGCTGTTGATTTTTTTTTGTCCATTATGAGAAAAATATGTTGTTGGGATTAAGTTATATTCAAGTTTTTCTATACGAGTCAACAATCTTTAGAGTAAATAGTTAAAAGTTCTCAGTTGACACATTCTCCTTTTTCTAGGTTGTGGGTTTTTGAAGTAAAATTTCTTTCCCCCTCCTCAAAATAGGAATTGTTCAAAAAAAAATTTGACGTGAATTGTATAATCTTGTTTGAAGGATAAAATTGATTCTTCCAATTGCAAAATCTATATAAATGATAATAGTTTTTATATTTTTAATCTATAACAAAAAAAATGTTATATATGTAAGCTTGGAATTGATCATAAGAAAATGTAACTCATTAGAGTTTGAAACATCAGTGCTCAATAAAGAAACCTTAGATCTTTTTTAAGGGTTATATAAATTACACTTAGTATTTGTTCCATACATCCTTTTTAATTACGGAACAGTCCAAAAATATATTTCAGCTAAAAAATAGTTTAGGCGCCTATTATAAAAAAAAAGACAGTTTGAGCACTTATTTTATAGTTAAGCCTATATTTTATGTTTTTTTTGACAATTTTTAATTATAATCTTAATCTTAATCTTAATCTAAAAAAAGAAATAGAAGAGTAACCTAGGAGAATGAAAGGGAGTGGGTCTAGAATCTGTAATCTAAAGAAATATGAATGGATAAATATGAGAAGTTTGACTAACCGACCAAATGTGCTTGCTATATTTTATGCCTCTTTGAAATTATATGCATATTTGATGCATAGACAATGATTTTTTTCTTACAAGTATGCCTATTCATAAGGATGTGAAATCGGGTAATTGTTCATGTTTCAGATCGGGTCATGTCAGGTCAGGTCAAATCGGATACGGGTTATGTCAGGTCAATTTAATGGTTTGACTCGGATCAGGTCGAGTTCGGGTCGACTAGGATTCGGGTCATTGTCAGGTTGATTACAAATCAGATTGAGTTTGGGTTCGGGTCGGGTTAATTTCAGGTCGGTAAGTTTTAGTCCGGGCCAAAACAGTTCGGGTCCGAACCAGTTAATTAATGGGATAATTCAGGTTCGGATGGACTTCAGGTCGGGCCATGTTCAGGTCAGGTCACGTCGTTGACGGATAAAATTCAGGTCGGGTAATATCGATTTCGGTTGCAGCTCAAGTCAGATATTACGTGTACAAATAGACTTCGGTCTGGTAATTGTGGGTAAATTTTGGATAAAAATAAATTTTTAGGGATTAATATGAACCAAAATATCTCTTGGATGTCAGAGTATGTTACAATTCAATATATATATATAATTGTGACTAAATTGAATTAAACTAAAATTGAATTAAACTAATATGAACCAAAATGTGTGTGTGTTTTAGTCTTTTAGTATGTATATATATACATGTATACGTGTGTGTGTATGTATGTATGGATGTATGTATGGATGTATGGATGTATGTATTGATGGATGGATGCATGGATGCATGGATGTATGTATGCACGGATGGATGTATGTATGTATGTTTTATACTTTTAGTATGTATATGTAATATATATATATACATGTATACGTGTATATATATACATATATATAGGTATATGAAATATGTATATAGAAATAAATATAGGTATGTTTTAGTATGTAACACCCCAATTTTACCCCAATTCAGAAAACCTATTTTTTTGGAATCCCTAAATTAGAAACTCTAATATTGGGGATTTATATTTGAAAACCCTAATTGAGAAGTTTGAGAATTGAATAATCCTTAAATGATTTTAGTGACTAAATTGCTTAAAGGTGGGATTTTAGTGACCAATTTTGAAAGTTTAAAACTTAAATGACCATTCAGAGATACGGATAACGTTTGGACCTTTATTATGCGTTTTACCCTTTCGGTAGCGTATTTATACCCATTTATAACAAGTGAAACCCTTTTTTTATTTGATTTGAAACGTCTGCAGCCGCATCCCCCTCTCCCGATAACGCTCGTCTCCTTCACCCATCCCCGGCGAAGCTCCGATCGAGCCTTAACCGCCATCCGTTCGTCGTTTTGAGACCATCGCTGTGCTCTTTAGCTTGCTCCGACCCAAACCCTCCCTTCAGATTTCTCTCGTCAGTCGTCGTTTGCTCTGAAATGGCAAAGAACTGTTCGGTTTTCTTTGCTAAACCGTAGTTCGTTTTTACACCGTCTTCCTCCTTGCTCGTGCCACCTACCTCTCACGGATTTGGTTCAAGTAAGCCATAAAGCCTCTGATCGTCATTTGAATCATGTAGTTTGTGTTGTGACCCTTGTTTTGTGCATCGCATGAACTGTCCATGGTGGAGTCACGGTTGCCGTGTTGTTATTGTCATTGTGGGTTCTCTGTTATCGTCGTCCTCTGTTCGTTGTGTTGGGTAAGCCTTCGTGATTTTTCTGTTTTCCCTTTAAATCCGATTTTGTGGCTGAGTTGTTCTCTATTGGCGACGCCGTCCTTGCGTCGCCGCCGCTCGGTGTCCTTATCGTTCCACCCTCCTCCCTTCGTGTTCGGTTTTAGTCAAAGTCATACCGCCACTTGTCGTTCATCGGTCGCTGTTGTTCATGGAGTTAGCCGTCACCGGCGAGCCGCGCCGTCGTGGGTGTGTAAACCCTAATTTCAGATGTGCAAAATAGTGTTAAAGGAGGGCCTTGTATATTGTTTGAATAAGCCCAACTGATGGCCTATGTCGTGGGTTTGTGAAATTAACGTGAGTGGACCTTTGGTGTTGTTGTGTAGCCAAATGGGTGAGCCCAATCATGGGGTATTTTGAATGAGACCAAATAAAAAGAGTAGTCTGAACTGAAATCTGAATGCTAAATTAATACTGAATGCTAAATTAATACTGCCTGCTGCCCCTGGACTGGTCCGGATGCTCAATTTACAATGTAAATTGTAGTCTAAATAGTTGCTGGTTGCTCATGATTGAATTAGGCTTAGCTGGTGGCATTTTAGCTTTTTAAAGCTGAAAAAGTTGCCCTTAATTTAATTATGGTAGCAGCCTAAATAAAAGTTCGATAAAAAAAATTCTAATAGCAAAGTTTGTTTTTAGCCTTGGAAAACTTTTGTTATAAGATTGAGAGTTTAAATTTTAACATATATCTATTTAGTTGATTTAATTGTAATTTTAGTGTACTAAATTGTAATAAATTTAATTTGTACAATTATAAAGTTTCATAATTTCAAAATTTGTAAAGTTGTTATTCCATTTATAAAGTTTTTCATGTTTTAATATTAATAAGGTGCGATCATAAATTAAATTATAATTTATAAAATTATTGATATTTAAAGTCATTTTATATAATCTGCCTCTTAACTTATAAAGTTATTATCCCATATTATTATTTTATTATCACAAGTTCACAGCTAACAAGTTAAATCACGTTTAATTATAATTATATATATATATATACATTAAAATCATGAATTAAACTTATTGATATTTAAAGTCATTTTACATAATCTATTTTCTAATATAATAAAGTTAATAATTATGAATTAAACTTATTAACTTAACGGTTATAATTTATAAACTTTTAATTAAAACATCAATATAATGATCATAATCTAAGAAACAAGTTTATTAATTTAGTGATCATAATTAATATTTTCAATAACAAATAAATTAATGATCATAAACAAATTTATTAATTTAATGATCATATACCTTAAATTGTGAAGATTTATTTTCTCACATTTTAATATAATAAATTCATATTCTTACAAGTTATAACTTCATCAATTGTAAATTTGTAACTTACAAGTAAGGTAAATATCAGATCAGTTCAATAACAAGTCGGATCACTAATAGGTTGAGTCAATTACAGATCAGGTCCATAACAGGTCAAGTTGATAACAGATCGAGTAATATCAGTTATTTACCAGGTTAATCTCGGGTTCAAGTTCATATCAGGTCGGATGCAGGTCGGGTTCGGTTATCACATTATTAGGTAGAATTCAGGTTCAGGTCGGGTGCAAGTCAGGTTTAGATCCAAAATTTCCAGGTCGAACTCGGGTTCAGGTCAACACCAAGTCGGACTCGGATCGGTTTCGGATCACCAGTCCTTCAAGTCACAAGCAGTTCAGACTCGGGTCGATTTCAGTCAGTTTTGCAGGTCGAGTCAGCTTTTTACATCCCTACCTATTCAAGTCTTAAAACTTAAAAACAAAATCCATAACCATAAAGCCTTAAATCTTAAACCATAAACCCTAAACTATAAATATTAAAATCTAAACGATAAGCTCTGAACTCTAAATTTTAAATCTTAAATTTATAGACTCTAAATCCTAAATTCATAACCTCTAAACCCTCAAATAAACCCATAACCCAAAATTAGACCGGAGAAAAAAATTACAAAACCAGTGCTTTCTTTTACAATTATATAAGAATTAAGATACAATCAAGTTCATCTTATGCTTTTTTTTTTAATTTTCTCACTTAAGTTTGATTGGACGGTTAATTTACCATTAACATACATTTTTTAAACATACCATTAACATATTTTAAAAACTATTTATACAAATATTTTTTAAAAGAATCCAACAAAAAAATATTCTTTTAAAAAAATTAGTGGGTACGGTAAGTAACAATTGGGAGGTTTTAAAGAGACGACTTCCAAAGTATACGGTTTTTTTTTTTTTTTGTCTGCACAAAATTACACGTAGGCACCAAAACAAAGAGAAAAATAAGAAGGTAACTCTTCACCGGGAACCCATAGATTTAGATCTCAACGGTTGCTGTTCGATTCTCCGTCTTATCGCTCAATCAACATCGTCTGATCTCGCCCCACATTGCCCCTCCGACCTCCGATCTCATTTACTTACATAGCTTCTCAGATCCAGTTCTCTGAAATCAACGATTCTAAACTCAGTTCCTTTAATTTTGCATAATTCAGGTAGTTTTAGTTTGTTTCTTTCGCTTTAAGCATTTCCTGCTTTCGATTTTGATTCTAATTTGTATATTAATGCTTTAGATATCCGGTAGGAATGTGGAATTTGGTGAACTCTCTGTTTGGTTGCTAAGAAAAATGGAAGGAATTTGAATTTTGTTTGTTTCTAAGGAAATGGGAGAGTGTTGTTGACTTGTTTAAGTCTAACAAGTTTTATCAGATTAATGTGAACTAAGAGATGTGAATTGCTGATATTTGTTGATTTTCCTGCATTTTCTCTGCTACCACACTCAAATATAGAATTATAGCTGAATTTCAAACGAGTGTGTAACTAAGCATTGGCCATTGTTTTTGCATTTTATTGGAGTTCAGGTACAACAATTTTGTGCATGTTTTTTGCCTCGGAAACTTTAGGTTGTTTGATTTCAATTAGTATGACAAAGTTCGTGAGTTAATGGATAGAAATCAGTTGAAGAATTTCAAGAATTGTTTCGATCAAATTGTTCTTGGACAAGTATAATTATCATATTTTATGTTTTCTGTATTATATTTGTTTTTCCTAGTAGATACTCAAGTAAAGTTTGACAAAGTTAATATCCCACTGAAATGCTTTTTGTGAGTTAATCAGTAGCTATTTAGCTAGATGAATAAGCTGTATATTAAAGAGGTTACTTTGTGGTGGTGATATTTTTTATGTCCTTTAAGTTCATATTTATTGATTCTTTTCTCAGTGTCTCGCCCTTCATTTAGGCAGCTTATTCTTGTCTTGTTCATGGTGTATGCTCCAAGCCTTTTATTTCCTTTTTAATTAAAAAGGTACCAGTTTCATTCTTGATAAGTTTTTGCATATCCAATCTTTTACTGGACCAAACAACAGTGTGTACAATATTTAAAAACTCTGTGTATCTCTCTGGTCTTAAGAATCTAAGAATTAATATTGATGTCTTGTTTAGATCTTGAAGCAAGGGAAAGATGTGGGTTTTAAAATTGCTCTATTCTTTTCCTCTGCATTTTTCTGCTGTCACACCAGTTTATGCATAGAGGATTATAAAATTCTATCATGCTTCTTAAGTTCAACTCCACTAGATTTTTTCTCAAACCTAATGATTTACGAATTGTGCATCTCTTGATTGTTTATATTTTGCAATTGAAAAACATCACTGACAGACAAACAACTGTTATGGGAGCAGAAGAGATTAAAACAGACATGGATATCAGCAGTTGGCCTTCAGATTTGGCCCACGAGCAGTGGGCTGCACTCCCAGTTTCTGGTGCACGACCATCAGCTCGATACAAGGTATTTTGCTTTTAACTTGTGAAGCTTGCACAGTATTGTATTGGTTGTGTCATTTTATGTATTCTATCTCATTTGGGCTGTTTGATCATGTTGTTAATCAATTAATAAGGCTGCTATCCATTTCTGCATTTTTCTATTACAATGGGATTAGATTGCTTATCATGTTATTGTTGGCTTATCACTGTAGCATGCTGCAGCAGTGGCTGATGAGAAACTATATATCACTGGAGGCAGTCGTAATGGTCGATACCTGTCTGATATTCAGGTTTTGTTACATGACCTCAGTTCTTACATATTAAGTGCTGAATTTTCTGTAATGTGCGTCTCTTTGGATGCTTTTGTAGGTATTTGATCTTAGAAGTTTGACATGGTCTAGTCTAAAACTGAAGATTGAGCCTAGTGATGATAAATCAGAGGAAAATGGTTTACAGGAAGTTCTTCCAGGCATTTCAGATCACAGTATGGTAGGACTTCAGTTACACCATCCCTGTAGATATGATTCTTTTTTTCCCTAACTAAACTCCTCATACTTATGCAGCGATTCAATGCAATTTTGAATAAGCACTTGAAACAATTATTTATTTATATATTTTGTTTCAGATTGAGTGGGACAATAAACTTCTTCTTCTTGGTGGGCATTCTAAGAAATCTTCTGATGCAATGATAGGTTAGTATTTCTGAGGATCATTTGGTACAATTACAGCAGAAGTTTATGAACCCAGTATTCTATTCAATGATTTGTAACAAACGGACATTTGTACATTGTTTGGACTTTGGAGTCTAATAAATAGTTACCGCACTTGTAGTGCATTTCATCAATCTGGAGACTCATGTCTATGGAGTCATGAAGACCTTTGGAAAAATTCCGGTAACGCACTTTTTACAGCTTTTATTAAAATATTTTACAAATTTCCTTTTCTCTATGCTTGCTCATTTATTTTATTCACTGATCTATATTTTTCAGTTACACTTCCTTGAAGTGTGTAGAGTTCATTTTACTTGCTGGTTTATTGTGTTATATTTTCCAGGTAGCACGCGGGGGACATTCTGTCACACTGGTGGGTTCTAAGCTGATAGTTTTTGGTGGAGAAGACAGGAGCAGGAAATTGCTTAATGATGTACATGTTCTTGATCTACAGACAATGACTTGGAGTGCAGTCGAGGCAACGTAAACATCTTTTGTGCTTTTAAATGCTGATTATTCTTCACAAGTTAGAAGTAGCCTGCATCACTTCCTTGTATTTTGATAGGCAGACACCCCCAGCTCCAAGATTTGATCACTCAGCTGCAGTGCACTCGGAGCGCTACCTTTTGATTTTTGGTGGTTGTTCTCATTCAGTATTCTTCAATGATCTTCATGTATTGGACTTGCAGACTGTAAGTTTTGGAATCCTTTCTGTCTTTGGGTTTTTTATTACTTTTTTGGTATGAGTTGAATGCCATTATTTGTCTTTTTTTTTTGTTCTTTAGTAAGTGCCCATATTTTCCCGTGATTTATAGTGTGTGCAAAAGGCTTATAGTGTTATTTTGGCAGCTAAAAATAGAATAGATGAGTGTTTATTTTCATTTGTGCTTGTTGAAGTGTACTTTGTAAGGTACAGAGAACTCTTCCAAGACCTCCCCAACATTCTCCATAAAGCTGGGTCCGGCCTAAACTTGCTAGACAGTCTGTAAATTGCACAACGGATGCTGGAACATTTTTTATACAAGTATTGTTACCATTACTTGACCTTGTGTTGCTCAGACTCATCATCTTTCTTGAAATATCTGTGTCCAATACCTGTGTTTGATGCATACCTGGACATCAGTATGGGTATATGATTTCTTGAGGACTCTCCAAAAACATGGAAATCTTGGCAAAAATTGAACATAACCCTTTTAGACACATACCTTTGTCTGATACACTTGACTCTGAGTAACAAAGTATCTTTTTGTCATCATAAAATAAAATAAAACAACTGTGAGATTTTCTTACCATTACATTTCATTAAAAATAATCAATTATGTATAGCGCATAATGCCTTTCTTGGCAATTACTACCGATTCTATTTTGATCATTCTTTCCTTCCTAGAGAAATATGAACTGCTGAAGTTGAAGCAGACTTCATAATGATAATAAGCTAGATATACGGTTACTCTGATATCATAGTACATTTATGCTTATATAGTCTGAATGGTATAATTGGTTGCAGATGGAGTGGTCCCAACCACAAGTTCAGGGTGATTTGGTGAGTCCTAGGGCCGGTCATGCCGGTATTTCCCTTGATGAAATGTTGTATATCGTTGGTGGTGGAGATAACAGCAACGGTTCGTATGATCTTTCATGCAATCTTGTTTATGCTGGGATTTCATGTGCTAATTCACATTTTTTATACAGGTTGCCCAGAGACTCTTGCCTTAAATATGTCCAAGTTAGTTTGGTCCACTTTGACAACTTTGAAGGAGAGGCATCCACTTGCTAGTGAGGTTACTATTCTTATGCCTTAATTCTACTGTGTATATGTGAATTCTAAACTTCTACTTGGACAAATTTTTTGGAATTTGGCCGCAGGTTTAGATTTCCCCCCTTTTAAAATAGCTTTCGGTGATGGTCCATCCCACCACCTGAAAGCTGAGGAAAACTGAATCTTGAAAAGTGAATTTTATGGTTTTTATCCTGCCCAGTTCATTGTGTTCCTAATTATGGGAATCCAGCTTCATGATAACCTTCAACTGGCTTGTTGATGCTCTATCAGACTGAAATAGCATGTAATTATTGTTTTCATGAGCATTGTCAAAGAGGCATGTGATTGCAATTTATCCAGTATTTTATGTTGTATGCTTCAATTTCTAATCTAAATGGCCTGACTTTGTTTATAACTGAATTTCCGTAGGAAACATTAATTTATTGTTTTCGTGAACATTGTCAAACCAGCATATGTTTGCAATTTACCCATACATTTATGTATTATATTTTAATTTCTAATCTAAATGATCTTACCTTGTGACAAAATTTTAGTAGGAAATATTTTAGACTTTTTCTATCAGTGATCTGATCTAACCTCATTTAAAACGCAGGGCCTAAGTATTTGCTCGGCTGTAATTGATGGGGAGAAGTATTTGGTTGCCTTCGGTGGATACAATGGGAAATATAATAATGAGGTATTTGTTAAACAGTAGTTTATACGGAATCACTTTCTTGAAGTGCCCATGCTGATCTATATGCCATTCTGCACCATTTTACCTTTTCCTTGATATTTTATTGGTTGTCTGTTGATAGGTTTTTGTTATGAAACTCAAACCAAGAGACTTATCTCATCCAAAGATTTTCCAGTCCGCGGCAGCAGCTGCAGCAGCGGCTTCTGTTACTGCTGCATATGCATTGGCAAAGTCCGAAAAATTGGAATTCCCACAAATAATAGATCTGAACTTTAATGGAGTTGAAAAGAGTATTCATCAAAAGGATATCAATATTGAAATCGATGCAATTAGAGAAGAGAAGAAGGCGTTGGAGTCATCGGTTGAGGAAATCAGGGCTGAAAACTCTAGGCTGAGGGAGAAGATTGATGAATTAAAAACCAATCATACTGAGTTATCAAAGGTATACTCTTGAAGTAACTCAAAAAGGTCATTGTCAATTATGTTGCTCCGACTCTTCATATTTCTTGAAGTAACGACACCACACCCAATTCCAAGTAACATAGATGATTAACAATCAGTTTAAAGTTTTTGCTATATTTAATTTC
Organism: Hibiscus mutabilis; assembly: GCA_019671005.1. NCBI lineage: Eukaryota > Viridiplantae > Streptophyta > Magnoliopsida > Malvales > Malvaceae > Hibiscus > Hibiscus mutabilis. The sequence goes on from CM033745.1 coordinate 11,248,937, forward strand.
TTGCTGTTGATCAGGAACTCCAATCTGTCCAAGGTCAGCTGATATCAGAGAGATCAAGATGCTTTAAACTTGAGGTTTGCTAACTTTTTCATATTCTCACATCTTTTGACTTCATTCTAGCTTTTTGAGTATTCTTTTTTTCAACTTCTCGGGCTCGAGATCTGACACAGGGTTTTATATATCCAGGCTCAAATTGCAGAACTACAGAAGATGTTGGAATCATTTCAGACCATAGAAAACGAAGTGCAAATACTTAGGAGACAAAAGTCTGCACTGGAGGAGGAGATGGAGCTTTCGTCTGCCCAGCAGCAAGGTTCGGGTGGTGTTTGGCGGTGGATAGGTGGAGGCACATAGAAGTTGCATATCATTCGAAACAAAAGGATCGTACTAGTGTTGCTCCATTATCTCCGAAGCAATGACTAGGTAGGTAAGTTCCAACCCAACTGGTATCAGAAGGTGCAGTCTATTTGAATAACATTTAGATCATACACATCGTTTACATGTGTACCGCTACTTTTCTTAATAAGTGTTTGTAAGCTCCTGAGTTTCGATTTTGACCATTACATATTTTTGGAGGTAATAGGTTCTGAATTTGTTCAAATTGTACTTTCTGTCTTGGTTGTGTGGGCACTTTCATTAACTTTCAGGTCATTTTTATTGAATGGTAGTTGTTCAGTATCGTATACACCGATCAAGATCTATACACGTTTTGCATATCCGATCGTATTATACCGAATCTTGACATTTTGATGCATATCTAAGGGATGAGGGATCTCTTGCATACTACAAATTGATTTGCCCCTTGCGACCATAAATTAATAAAATCGACATCTTTTTCCAGAAAATGAAGTGTTTCTGTTCTTGTGATTCCAACATCCTCGGTATGATTTGAAGATGAGAAATACTATAGCATCTTCGCATGCATTTTCTCCTTTTATAAGAAAGAATATTTCATCAAAACAAAAACAAAAGAAATCTTACATTAATTGGTATTTAATTGGTTTCCATATATTTTGTGTCGTCTGTCTACAAGTACATTATTTCTGGAAAGGATAAATATATAATAGGATTTATATTCAATACACTAGTGGCCTTAGTTTTAGGGTTTAGGGGCTTAGTTTAGGGGTTTAGGTGTAGAGTTTTAGGATTTAGGGATAGTGGTTAAAATTTACGGTTTAGTTTTTAGGGTAATATAGTGAGGATTTAAGTTTTAATCTATAAATCCTAAATTATAACCCTAAACCATAAATTTTAACCATTATCTCTAAATTCTAAACACTTACCCTAAACTCCTAAACTTTACCCATAAATTTCTAAATCTTAAAATTAAGACGCTTGTGAAAATTTTGTTTTTACCGCCAGTGTATCAAATAACTACCCTATATGAATAATTATTTTATACACTGACGGTGCAAACTGAAAGTTTCTACAAATGTCTTAGTTTTAGGGTTTAAGGATTTAATCTAGGGTGCATAGTTTAGGAGTAGGTGTTTAGAATTTAGAGATAGTTGTTAAAATTTAAGGTTTAGTATTAGAATTTAGGATTTATAGGTTAAAACCTAAATCCTCACCGTATTACCCTAAAAACTAAACTCTAACCTTTGAATCCTAAATTCTATTGTCACATAATTCGAATCAAATAATGTGTTTTTTAACAAGTTATATTGTAACATAATTTCGAATCAATTTTGCAAATCAAATAAGTTGTATGAACTAAGGTGTGTTTTTTAATAGCTATCCAGTATATGAATTATCGAATTTATTGTCACGTAATTTCCTTTTCCTAAAATGTTGGTTGATTCTTGTTTTTACAAAAACTAAAAAAATAAGTTCAGTATAATCAAATATATCACAATTACGTTTAATTGTTTTTTATTTATATAAATAATACATTAATAATTCATATTCTTTAAAATATAAAATGCCCCATTTGTACAAATTACTTAAAATATTTTGCTAAAATTTATTTGTCACACTATGTTTCTTAATTAGTTTTCAAAATATATAATATTATGTTGGTAAAATGATGGGTGGAAAATATGCCCAGCAAATTGTTAGCAACGTGATAAATATATGCGTATTATTATTGGTTAATCATGTTTAAAATATATTAACAAATAACTCATGTTGCATAGTCAATCAAGCAATCATATGTTAATATCGACGACTGAACTCCAAAAATAGTTGCACATGTTTAAACAAACTCATTCTAGCCCTCTACAGAAAAGCTTATAAGTTACTCCGACTTTTCATTTCTTTTTCAAATGCCCGTACCCGACACATATGCAGACTAAGGCGTAGAAAAATACGATCCTTTAAATACATCCCAAGTATAGAATGAAGCAACCAAGCATTTGTTGCATAATAGTATTGTCCTATATGAGGTTCCTTACAACTTTATGCGGTGAACAATTCTTGAACTGTAATGAGATAATAAATGTAGGAGTTATGGTATCGGATTCGGCAATCATCATAAAAAAGAAAATAAATGATGAGACATCACCCGGTCTACGATCCTAGTCAACCTACAGTGGCAACTCCTGTATTACCCGACATCGTAATCAATCGATGCGTTTAGTGAATCATAGTCCATACCTAGAGCAAATGCAGCTCCCCATCTTTAAACTCGCAGAAATAATTAGGACCAAAATCAGCATCGAGAATAACCAACATCTTGAAACAACAGGCCTTGTCTTGCCGGAAAGTAAGCTAGCCATTGGCAGAAAGCTGGAAGAGTTGATATCACCTTGTGGCAAATTAAAAGAAAGAACAACGTTGACACTCCCGTTTTTGTTATACGACCAGTCCAATCGGTTGCCAGAAGAAGCCGTGTTTGTTATTCTTATCATGCCAGCCATAACATGACCAGAACTGGAAGCCTGTAAGGCAGAATTTAGCTTGAACGTAGCATCCTTTGAAGGGAATTCAGAGGCAAATGCAGGAGGAGCAGGAAAGCTGCCTAACATTTGACTAGCCTGTTTAATAAATGGATACTTGGTACCTGTACCGCATATGACGCACCGAAAGTGAGCTCAATCGAATATAAATGTGAGAATGTAACTTTAAACAATGGCATTAAGAGCTAGGCAGTTCCAAACATCTTACCAAGTTCAACTTTTGTGGCTTCCAGCTCTTGCTTTGAAGAGGATGCTTCACTATTGCCACATTCATCTATATGTTCGCACGCATTAGGCTCTTGTTCAATTCCTTCATTTGTATGCTGTTATCAAGAAATAATTTAATTAGAAACCGGACAAATTTTCTGCATGTACTATGACAAAGAAAAAAAATAACTACACACCGTTTGGGTAAGAGGTTCTTGGCCAGAAACAGTAATATCACTTGCCACAATTTGATCATAATCAAAGGCCAACAACTGATCATCAGCATCATCGAAAGAGAGATACTCGCCAATGTCAAAATATTCAGAATTTGGGTCCATGTGATTTGAAAAATCATTAGCTTCCAGGAAAAGTTCATCATCATTGGTTGGAAGATAATCAGTAACATCCTGGTATGGGTCTTCAAGCACATAGTTATCGGAATTGATGTCTTCAATCGGTTCAAACACATATTCATCCTTAATTGGTTTTACATTTGCAACTGTTGCATTTGGCTCAGGTAAATCAGAGACCTCAAGTTTGTGTTGTGACTTTGAATCACCTTCAATGATATACATGCAAGTAGGCTTCTGATAATCTTCTTTGAACTCTATTGAATGTTCAACACAGTTGCTTGATTCCCCATAATAGATGTTCGAAGGAAGGATAATGTTGTTTTCAGAGGGATTGCCAATGTCAAGATTCTGTCAAGATGAAACAATATCCATGATTATAATCATTCGTCTAGCAGTGAAACCAACACATTAAAACCGCGAGCGTCTGGCCAAGGATTACTACAATTTATAACTATATTCACTGAATCTATAGTGTCTCAAAGATTGCATTAGCATGCCAAGACGACTCTGGTTTGATGGATTTAACCACAGCCATAATAGGAATTCAATAGCAAACACGATGAAATGCCAAATTGATCAAAAGAAAGCCTAGAAAAAGAAAAAGCATCAGGATACTCAACCCGACTCTAAAGTCACTACTGCAGTAGTACTTTTTCTTAAAAATCAGATTTATCTCGTTCAACAAAGATTTAGTAAAAAAGAAACATAAAAAATCATTTATCAAGTCATGCCAAGAGAATGAGTGGGTCGGCATGTTTTTCTTTTCACCAAGAAACAAGAATTACAGACAACTAAATAGTTTGCGTAGAAACATTTACTAGCTTTTAGCACAAAACAAGCCAAAAACATTACACACCTGATCAATATCATTCACTTCAACAAAAGCATCATCATTGGCAGCCTCTTCGTAAGCTGCTACATCGTGTTGACCAGGCACAATAACTGCCTCATCATCCCCCCATTCTTCTTCGATAAAGGGTGCTCCGTACTGCTCCCCATTCTTTGGACCAGACCCACTCTTCTGAAACACCCTACACAAAACAAAAGCATCCTTCCAGCCACAACAACCCAATGTTAATGCCCAAACAAACATCAAATCACTAAAACACTGCAACAAAGATTATAATCTTTACCTGTTGAATATCATTCTCCAATGCCTCATCAGTAAGGCGGTACTCGTGCATTACCCAGTTAGACCGTTCACCGCGTGGAGCACGGCCTTTGTGGTAAACAAGGGTTTTCTTCATGCCAACCACTCTTTCCCTAAAGCGAATTGCTCGGTCCTTTCCTGTTGTCTTCCAGTAGCCTCTCTCAGTTGCCCTATTGGTCCTCGACCCATTTCCATATTTCTTGTCCAGTGCACTGAAGAAGTACCACTCCAGGTCCCTGCTCTTCAGCTTTGACTTATCTATTAAGAAGAAAATCTTGATTTTCAGCTCAACAAACTCACCCAAATCCTAGTTTTATATAAAGGGCAACCTTAAATTTAAACTAGATAAAGGCATGATTATAAAAAGAACAATTTCAACAATTCGAGAAAACCCTAAAAAGGCATAAAATGTATAATTAAGCAATCAACAACGTCCCAACTTCAAAAACCTAAATAAAAAAAGCTACAAAAGAAGCTTATTGCTCTAACCGAGTATCTTCAACAATCAAACCTCTAGCACGAAATTGAATTTCCCCTAAACCCATGAACCAACATACAATTAACCAAAAAACGAAAACCCTAGTTTCAAAACTTAAAATTTGGACAAGGATTAAAAGAACCAAACAAACAATTGACCAAGCCAAACAAAAAAAAAAAGAAATTACCAGGGAGATCCCAAGGCTCGGATCGGTAAATATCGATAACAGAGATCAAATCAAAAGAAGGCTTGTTCAAGATTTTTCGTTTTAGATAGTAACGAACGAGTTCCTCGTCGGTCGGGTGGAACCGGAACCCGGGAGCTAGCGAGGTTGCTGAGTCACGCCCCATCTAATCAGAATGAATTGAATAAACGGAAAGTTCAGGGCTTTTAAAGAATTGAGTTTTTTTTTTTTTTTTTTGGGGGGAGTTTCGGAAGGAAGCTTAACAAAAAAATCAGGTCTTTCAAAGAAAAGACTTTAGACGATATAATGGCTTTCGCCTTTCTTTTCAATTAAAAAAGGGACTTTCGAAGTGTGCTCAAATCACTGTTTGTTTCTCAATTATATTTATTTTATTGAGTTATTTTTTAAGTTTTTATGGTCATTTTATCCACTTGATTTTAAAATGTTATTCAAATTATTGCATTTTTAATACCGTTTAAAAATGAGTAATTATTTGATCCACGGACGGCGAAAATTAAGAGTTTTCACAAGCGCCTTAGTTTTAGAGTTTAAAAACTTAGTTTATGGTGTATTATTTAGCGGTTTAGGTGTATGAGTTTTGAATTTAGGGATCGTTGTTGAAATTTATAATTTAGGGTTATAATTTAGGGTTTATAGATTAAAACATAAATCCTTACTATATTACCCTACAAACTAAACCCTAATCCTAAATTATGAACCCTAAACCCTAAATTCTAGCCACTATCCTTAAATTCTAAATCCCTAAACCTAAACCCTAAACTAAGCCCCTAAAATATAAAATTAAGACGCTTGTGAAAATTAAAAGTTTCTACCGCCAGTGCATGGTATATTTTTCCTTTAAAAAATAGCCATCAAAATGTGTCATGTAAACTTTTTAAGTATATATTATTTGGATATTTGCTTTGATATAATAATTAAAAAATAGTTTTGGACTAAATTAAAAAGATTTTAAAAATGATTTTAAGTCCAAACAACTTGAAAATATGTTTGATAGATTTTATAAGGTTTTGGAATGATTTAAATGTCTTTAAAGTAGCCAAACCCGAGCTTTTTAAGTAATTGTACTGATACGGTATTCCTCGTATCGATACACCTTAAGGGTTTCAACTACAGGTTTTGTTTCTGCCAAAACTGTATTGATACAGACATGTCCCGTATCGATACGGAGAGGGGTCGTTTCGATACGCATCTTAGCGTTTCGATACGCCTACGTGACAATAACCCCAACAGCCAAAACCCCCAACGACTATTTCCCAACGGTCTTTTAAATTGCAAGTCGTACTGATACGCTCTTACGCGTATCGATACGCATCAGTTGTAAAGAGCACAACAACTAATTCTGAAGAAGGGTGTACCGATACGGCTACCCGTGTAACGATACAGACAGCTTCGGAACTGCAATTATTGTGGGAAATAAAGGCCCTAACAACTCCAATTTAATCCCAACGGTCTCCAACGGCTAGAAGCTCAATTAGGAGTATAAAAGGAATCTCCAAGCATCTATAGATGACTAATGCTTCAATTGTCAACAACATTATGATGTCAAATGTGTCTTAGTGCTTAATTCTCACTCTTTGTATAGACAAACATTTGTGAGCTCAAATTGTCAATGTATGCTCAAGTGTATTAGGATTTGGGCGAGAGCTTAAGAGTGCAAACAATCACCTTTTAGAGGGATTTCTAGTTTGCTAAGTTTTCTCTTGTTAGAGAGTGTTCCCAAAGCTCGGTTTGTGAACTTTGGATGCTAGATTTGGTGAGTGAGTCTAGGTTGTAAATGGTTGCCTCCTTAGCCTATAAAAGAGGAATAATTCTTAGTGAATTGGTTGAAATCCTTAGTAGGAAGCTAAGGTAGTGGATGCAGAGCTTGGTTAGAAGCTCGAACTACTCTAAATCTTGTGTCTATTTTTTCTATCTTTTTGCTTCCACCACCATCACCCAAATTACATATTCTCCCCCACTTGGCAAGCAATTCGGTTGTGATTATCGAGCCCAACATATATTTATTTTATAGTTAATGTTCGTGATTTGTAGCTCTCTCTTAGCAATGTCGTCTTCAATATTTTAATTCAAGTTCTGTCTTTGGGAAAGCAATTTGTATTGTCATTGTACTCAATTTTTATTGGTTCATGTAAACTTTGTGCGGTTAAAAGATAATATATGCCCGTCAATCATAGTCTTCTAATAATACATACATATTAGCAGATAAACTGCTTGAATACGAGTCACCAAAAAGTAACAACATTTTTTTCACTTACTCATTTAATGGGTACAACACTAAACTTTTTAAATGTTAAAACGTTTTATATTCAGTTATGTATTTCGACAAAAGTTAGAAACTTTGGTGCAACTATAAAAGAAAATTATATTTAATTGTAAATATTGGTATTATCTTATAAAAATAATTTAACTATTTTACTAATATATCGAATTAATATTTAAGACATTTCATTTATAATTTATATATATAAAAACGTTAGGAAGTGTATATAAGGAAGCGTATGCTAAAATTTGTGTACCAACTGAGACAAGTGGGTGTTGACTGTTGAAACACGCGCATTCCAAAGGTTGGTTTAAAGGACATTGACGTAATCACATCCGTCAACTTTTTGAGATGGTCAATTTTCTTTTCCTATTTATTTTATTTTACGTGAGTACCAACAACTTTAAATTTGCTTATAAACCCTTCGTTTACTGAAGTAGCATACGGAGTTATTACCCAAATATTATATTTTTTCAACAATGACCCTGTCATTTTATTTCTAACAATATAGTATATTATTGTTCAAAATCAAAAGTCGGGTAAATTAAAATTTGACTTTAAACAGTGATTTTTATAATAATATTAAAATAATAAAGTTGGATAGATTGCAGTTCGACTTCAAACAGTATTTTTACACATGGCGCATATGGATCAATGGAGGACAACTACAACCTCATTTTTTTAATATTTTAGCAAAATATTGTTCAAAAACAAGATGAAAGCAGTCAAATTTCTGACTGCTACAGTAAACTACAATATTGTTGAAAATAAAATAAAAATGTCATATTATTAGAAAAAAATTAGACAACAATATTTAGGTAATTTAACCGTAGCATACAATGGTGTTGTTAACATGAAAGTATGTGGAATGGGATGGCTCCTCAAAGTAACGCCCGAAGGTTCTAGATATCAGTTATTAAAAAATTAACCGTAAAAAAATCAATTTAATATCAGCGATATATGAACTAAAATAATTTATTCATGTAAAAATATTTCATATAAATTTTGTGAGGGATTTACTACAAGCATTTCATATAAATTTTTGAATTGTTAAAAAAATATTTCATCTGATTAATAACAACCATTTAATAACATAATGATCTAATTGTTATAATTAATTAATCGAGTGATTCGATTGTGATTTTTTTAAAAATTTAATGACTTAATTGTAAACTTACTGATTTGTGGTGTAATTGATCTATCGAGTAACGTAATTGCATCCGTCAATTCTTGAAACAGGGCTATAAGTTGTAAATAATAACGGATGCGCCCTTTGTGGATGGGAACATTGGGACCACTAAAAAAACGACATATGGTGCAGAAGACGCTCTCGATGACATAAAGTTCGTTTGCTGTGGTATCTGATGCGCAGAAGGCAGCCCAATCATTTACAGTCATTCCAGCAGCTATTACTTCACTCCCACGGTTGATGGTGCCAGCCACCAACGGAACCTGAAGCAGTTACGAAAGCTCATCCAATTCTTCAATGGACGTATGAGGGTGAACCTGCAACAGTCAAAAAGGTGAATCAGAGAATAAAAAACAGAGAATGTAAGAGGTAATCGTTTGTGCAAGATGAAACATTCTATCTCACCAAGCCGCCTCGGTTTGAAAAGGCACAGGAGCTCCCGACGAGAAATATTACCAGCGATTGTTTGCCTGAAAACTTCTACACCGAAAACATCTGCAATTATCTCCTCAGTTTCCTGATCAAAGTTGCTGGCAAACAAGCATAATAAGCTCATTGTAATATCCTGAGGAAAAGAAGATCACAGAATTAAGAACATATCTTAATTAACTATTCCAGTGAAATACCGAAATTTACCCGGTCCAGGTGGTATGAATCAGAGTAACATGGTCATTGCAAGCTATACAATTCCCAAGAGCAGATAGTTTCTCCTCTATGCGCTGAACAACAACTTGATCAGGTAGACTATTTTGCAAGTGTTGAAATTCTTCAATAAGAATAAAAGTAATAATTAAAAAAAATCCACATTGGAAACGAGTGTATGAACTTTAAACCGGGTCTACTAACAAAGGAGTGAGATTAAAAACCGAACCAACTTGAACTTGAAAAATCATATTCAAGGACTGGATAAATCTAAACTGAGATTCATGTAATTGCAACACATTTCAAGCCATTTGGCAAAGTTATAACCTATAATACTCGGACTAAGGCCCCATATCCTAGGAAGAGAGTAAGAAACCAAATTATACATTGCACTATTGCCAATGTTCAGATCCCACTGAGTACTACTAACAATAGAAGCAACTTTAACATCGTTAATGCTTTGAGATAACTCAAAAAATTGATCGGTAGTGGTGTGAGGGACTAGAAGCCTATTCTTATTTCCTGTCAAAAAAAGAGAGCAAAACTCACATTAACCAAAGCAAAATGCTTCTAACAACAATGAATAAAAATCAGACCTGACAGGCCTGTCGAACCGCAAATTAGTGGGTGTCTGGTTCAGTGATTATATAAAAATAGGGTAATAGTCAAATCAATAAAAAAACCAACTGTTATAAATCTGAATCAATAAAAAACTAGTTTTATAAATATACATGAATTAAACCTCTAACCTGTTGACTTTATATTAAAGATCATAACATTAAGTCAAAATGTATTTTCGTTAATTATCAACCATATTTAGTATTTATTATGTACTAAATTAGTATCACAATAAATAAATAAAACCAAATGGTTCAACGAATTGAATTGAGAACCGAAGGTTGGATCAGTTTGCCTTCCAATCTGGTTTTCTTAACAAATTTTATCAACAAACCTCAAATAAGAGCAAGAAAGTCTTAAAAAATTCTTACCAGCACAGAGCCTTCCTATTATTCTAGTGCCGGCAACAGAGGTCTTAACGACAGGAATGACATCTGCCAACTCGGACTCGAAAGCACTGCAAGGTGCCAATATAACTTTAAACACTTGTTAAAACATGGAAAAGAAAAGCTGTGGAAAATAAGCTCACCTGTAGAAGTTTTCGGACCCTCCAATCGCAACCAAGCAATAAGCATTGGTCAGCTTGGAAAACACTCCAACTTCGCATGAATTTTCAAACTGAAGCCCTGTATAAACAAACCATAGGTATGACTATGAGACTTGTGATTATAGATATATTTACTCCATAATGAAAGCAACCTCAAAAACCATATAAGTTACAAATTTTAAAAGATTTATTGATGCTAATGTAAAGTGATACAAGCCATAGCAATGTCATGAATAACTTAGTGGCATCAACAGAAGATTAAAATATTTATACATACTCAAGGGTGAATGAAACTTACTAGTTGCCATTATAAAGCAGGAACAATTGATCGAATATGAAAACAGAAAATCTGCAGTGAAAAAGATAGATGGAACTGAGTTTAACCTATGCAGAACAAAAATCAACCAGACAAACAAAGAACCATACAATTCTCATTCTCATGCATAATAACATATTCGAAGAAGGAACGCTTCAAAAGACCTATAGTCAAGTTCTATAACAATGTAAATGTAGTTCAAGCAACTTTATATAACATGATTAACCAACACAAATCACATTATAAAGACATACGAGGACATATGTAGTAACCAAACTCATGAATTTCTGCTCAAATTCAACTAAAAACAAGGGTCAAACAGTAGGATATCAAATTATCAAATGCCATTACAAACAAAAGGGGACTATCTTAAAAGGAAATATCTGTAAATATGCATACCATTCATCAAAACAAAACACATAAACATGTATCTATCTTTTAACAGCATAAACAAGCTCAGATTGGCCAACTTAACCTTTCTATTATAACAATGTAAAACCCCCCAAAAAAATTTAAGTCTCAAAATCATACATTTATTACTGAACCATAGAAACCCAGAAAACAAAAGCGAGCAGTCTCAAAAAAGGAATTATATATTTAGAATGATGAAGTAAATTGTTGAATACCCAGAAATAGAATGAAGCAAAGGAACCAACTTTAAACTTTGTTACAAAATAAATGTTTGGTGCTTTCTTGGTTGAGAGGCCGGCGTTCAGGGGAAGAGAAAAGAAGTGAAGCTTTGTGTGGGTTAATGAATCTTATGTAATGGATTAGAAGGATAATTAAACGCGCTTTACCGAACGACGTCGTGGTTCGGAACAGTCCGCCTTGAAAAAATTTAGGGTTCAGAAAAATGCTTGTTTTAATCGTATTGTTTGGATTTGTTTTCTGTTAAATTTGGTTTAAGTTTAGGCACTGTTTGGAAATAGGTTGAAAATGTTAGCCATTAGAATATTTTAATGAAAAATTCTGGATACCTTAGGAATATTTTTATTTCTTTTAATTATCTATAAAAAATATATTTATAGAAAAATCCAATTACATTCAGCATTTAATTTTAAGTAAACTAACAAAAAGATTTATAATTTAGATTCAATAGTATTCAATTTGAGAATTTTTATTTAAATTTAATTATATAAATATATAAAATATAAAAATAAATATAAAGATATCATCTCATATTTATTTTCAATAATAAAATAGGGTTTCCAGCTGATTCAAATTACATTTAAATAAAGAATTATTAAATGTTTGGATAACAATTCCCTTTAATTCACAAAACTTTAATTTAAAAAACTAAAAATATATCATGTTTAAATTGTTCATAATTTCTAAACTTCTAAGTCGGTAATTCATAACTTCTAAACTACCGTAACAATGAAGATATTAAACGAATTAAGATTTAATTGAAAAATATATCCTAATTGTTATGTATTAGGGTTGAACAAATAAACTAACAAAAAATTCCAACGTAATAAAATTGTAGTGCTTACATTTACATAGTGTATAGTCCACAAGTTTAAAATTGGTTGTTATCTAAACTAAACCATATTTTTATTTAATTTATAATTATTTATTGTTTTTATATGTAAAATAATAATGTTAATTTCAAATAGTGAAGACAACTTAAAAATATTATATATATTTAGTAGTTTTATTTTTTAAAATTATTAGAAATATATACGTAAAAAATGAACCAAAGAAAAATAAATTATTATAAGCAATTCAAAAATAAAAATAAAAAGACTAAACCGTTTTCATAATATATATATATATATATATAAAGAAGTTATTTATACACAATCTCTTAAACTCAAAAACTGTTTAAATAATACCAAATTACTTACTACTTAGATCAATTAAATTTTAAAAAATATATTTTTTTATAAAATATAGTAAAACCTGGCAGTGAAAACTGAAATAGACTTTTACATGTTTGTATGGGTACTACCTGAATTGAATTGAAACCTAAATATAATTATTTTTTTAGGTTTAACTGTTAAATAGGTGTTTAAATTATATTTTTTAATTAAGTGTCTAAATTATTTTTCGGGCTAAATTAGGATTTAAAGTTTCATTATGTGACCTATTTAAGGTTCTCATTAATTTTTAACGTTAAAGGACACATGTCATCTCCTAAAAATTCTAAAAATTGTATTAAAAATAAATAAAATTACTTAATTTTTAGAAATTCTCTAAATTTTATAAATTTTCTCAAAACATCCTCCAAATTCTAAAATCTATAACTCCAAAACCTAAGTATCGATTTAGGCCGATTTCGCTGTCGATTGTCACGCCGCCGCCCACCACATAGGTCGCCAGACTATCACGACTATTTTTCCCACCATCCCGTCGTCAGAAATGGACTGATGTCGTGCAAATCGTCAAAATTATCGAATAGTTCTTTCGAACGATTCGCGACAATTGGCGGCCGAAGAAGAGACAAACGATATGTAAGTTATTCGGCGAGAAGATGACGCTTTATTCTGTCGTCGAAAATGCGGCCAATACTGGCGGAAGTGGTCGAATTTGAAAGTTTAGGGATTTAGAGACTATTTTAAAACTATTTGAAAATTTTAGAATATATTTTTATTTTATTTATTTTTATATATAATTTTTAAAATTTTCAAAAAATAACATTTAAAAAAAAACTAACGACGAATCTTAAATAAATCATAAAATAAAACTTTAAATTTTAATTTAACTCGAAAAGTAATTTAGTCCCTTAATTGGAAAAAAAATCTTAGTCACTTATTTGCCAATTAACCCTTTTTCTTATAAATAATTCAGCTAAATCGCAGCCTTCGTCTCCAAGGAAACAGAGTTCAATAGTAAATTGTTTTCTCTGTTGATCGGTTCAACTTCATTTCTCTCACTTTTTTTTCTGATCTTAAACGTGATCCTTCTTCTTCTTCCCCTGTAAATACCAATAAATTTCAGCTTCCCTTTCACAATCTTTGGGTTTTCATGGAGGAAATCAATTGGGATGCCCTATTACTCGAGGTTGACTTACCCGATTTCGGAGATATCTTACAGAACGAACCGGAACCGGTAGCGGAAGCGCCTCCTCAACCTTTTTCGACCGAAAATCGTGATCAAGAACTGTCGGTGTCTTCGTGGATCGGGGAGATCGAGAAGGTTTTGATGGAGGATGATCATTTTGACGACAGGGTTCAGGCTCAACCTGTCTCCGATGATGATTTCTTGGCCGATTTACTGGTTGATTCACCTCCTAGTGGCGGTGACAGCGTAGCCATCGACGGTGCTGATTTTCACAAACAAAACCAGACCCACGTCGATTTCGATAAAGATGATCCCGTTGCTAAGAAACAGAGAAGGTATAAATTGATTTTTCCGATTTATCATCTTTGTCTATTGTTCACTGAAATTGCATTTTCTTTCAAATCTCTATTAGTTGCATGTCTAATTTGAAGTAAGAGGTGTAGCCACTGACTTAAGAAAATCTAGTTTGACTCGAGTTCAACTCAATTGGATATTACTTCTAAAGCTTGAGTTCGATTTTTAAATAAACATTGAATTGTTCAAGCATAAGCTTTTATCCTCAAAACTATAAGCTTGATTTTCATAGGTGGCTTCAAACTCAACTATTTATCTTCAAATTTGAGTTAAAATTTATATTGATATTTTTTCTATACTAATTATAAAGTAAAATAAATATTTTAAAACAAAAAAGTTTGATTAGGCTCCAAGCTACTTCAATTCAACTTGCATGGTAGCTCAAGCTTGAAGCCTTTTTACCTAGTAAACAATGAACTTGATTCCCATGCTCAAGTTTAAACTTCATTTTTATATTCGAACTGAGTTCAAATTTAGATTTTTCAACACTAATTTAGCTCGAATTAGGCCAACTCAGAAGTCCTGAACAAGATATGAGTGTTTTTACCCAAACCCAAGTCGATTGTGAGCTGAGCTGTCTATTTTTAAAACCTAAATTTGAAGACAATGAAATAGTTTTTTTGTTCAATTGATTGATCTGAGTGTGGTTTCTTTAGGCAGTTGATAAACAGAGATGCAGCAGTGAGATCAAGGGAGAGGAAGAAGATTTATGTCAAGGATCTTGAGATGAAGACTAGGTATTTAGAAGGGGAATGTAGGAGACTGAGCCGTATGCTTCAGTGCTTCATCGCTGAGAATCAAGCACTTCGTCTTACTTTGCATAAGGGTGGCATATTTGATGCGTCCTCAGCCAAGCAGGAGTCTGCTGTGCTCTTGTTGGGTATGACATGATTCTTATACCGTCTCTTCTTTGCTTTCATCTTCGCCATTTTAATATTACAATGGGAAGAAAGTACTCTATCTTCACTCTTCACAAATGGATTATGTTACTATTGGGACTCTGGTTTGAATGTCCTATACGAAGTGTGCATACAGGTGTATGTTACTGGACTGCTTGTCTTCATAAATTGTCTATATTACTGGACTTGGGTTTTAAGTCTAATGTGATATGTATTAAATAAGCGGAAGTTCATTTCACCCCTGAATTTTTCAAGTATTTGGAAGGTCACATTACTCTATGTTTGGATTTGCATTATTACCGAATTTCAAAAAGGTATAGTTAGAGCTGCTTAGTGAACAGATACTAGTATATGGCCTTTTCAAAGTGTGTTTTTCTTGTTTTATTCTATCTTAACTGGGTTGGCAAATATTCAACTATGTCCATGTTAGCTCTAGGTGGGTTTAGCATTTGGATTAGGGTTTTGATTTTAGCTTGTAAGTTCGTTTTTCCTACTTGCATAAGCTTATTAGTGAAGTATAGATTTCAAAAGGAGGGCTGTTGCGCGGCTTATTATGCTTGTTATCCAGTAAAGATTAACGACTTAAAAATTGACACTGAACTTGGAGAACTCGATGCTTTTCGTATCCTTTGTTATTTATCAGAACATTGTTGCTATTATATGGTTCATTCTTTTAAGCCTGTTGAACATTTTTATGGATGTTTGCTTTTGTAGAATCCCTGCTGTTGGGTTCCCTGCTTTGGTTCCTGGGCATCATGTGCCTCTTCACCCTGCCGACACTGCCCAAGTCAGTTCCACCGGCAAACGAGGAAACACGAGGTCCCGAAAGAGTGGCTCCAAGAGGGGCAGGGAGTAACCCGGTCGAACCGACTTTTGTAAAGAGCAGGAGATGCAAGGCATCAAGGGAAAAGATGAAGGGAATTTCTTGTTTTCTGGGAATTTTAGTTCCATTTTAGGGTTAACGTGATTGGGTTGTGGCTCTTTTGACCCTTGTAGTTTGAATAACAATGAGCGCTCTTTGGATTTTGAAACTCTTCTATTGAAGATTTAGTTTGTTTGGAGAAGTTTTAGTTTGTAAATTTCTGCAGTTCCTTACATTTAGTTTGTTTGGAGAAGTTTTAATTTAGTTCCTGATTTGTGTTTGTCGGTGGTCATGGATAGTTTGATTCTTTTTAAATTATTTTGTCAATGTTATTTGTAGTGGATAGTCGCCTTTGAGAATAGGCGTGGAAAGTAATTGTCAATTTTGAAGATTTTATTTGGTTCAAGTTTCGACGATTCCTCATAACTCTTTCCACAGTAAACTGTAGAGGTTCTTGGTTCAAAAAGAAATTATCTGATTTGGCCGGTACCGCATTTTTGTTTAGGTTTATGTTTTTTAGATTGTTTTCGAATGTTTTAAAACCTATAATAAATAATGTTTTTGTTTTACCTTTATTTTATCAAAAAAAATTGCAGGGCTAATGGGTAAAAATAATTGCAAGTTGCACGAATCAATTGTCAAAAATATTTGAATTCAAATTACTCATAATAACTTGTTCGAGACTGGCAATAATGACACTGAAGTTGAGTTTTTATTTTTCCAGGTTAGAAATGTCAGGTTTACGGTTCTACTTACCATAGTGCCTCTCTCAGCAGTATTCTGGATTATGTGGAAATTTAGAGGTATGAGTTAATTAAGGGTGGCACATTTAGAGGTTTACGGTTCATCAACCAAGGATTTAATAAGGAGAAAAGTAAGTTACAATATTCATCAACAAACCAAATGCTAATATCATCCGAATTCTACAACCATAATTCATATGCATAAATAAGGGTAATGATAAGGAAATCTGCCTGAAAAGTACCTACGCTCCCCCGCTACATGCCCCGGTTGCTCCTCTTGAGATCCTCGTTCTCGTTGCTGAGAGAATCGATTCTTGACTGTAGAATGCTGATCATAGTTTGAGCACTCATCATTTCCAGCTTCAATGTGTCCCTCTCGCTGGAAATTTTGTTGACCTCGTTTTGCAATTCATTAATAAGTTTCATGCAGCCAGGAGGAACAACGGCATCTAGACTACTTGTGATGTGTTTTGGTGGAGGAAGAACACAAAGATTCTCTTTCGGTTCTATAGATTCTATAGATGAAAATTCCAAGAGTGCAGAAATCGCTGTTTTTGTCGCGGACGATGGAGACATTGTGGTCGTTGTCGCTGCTGCCGTTGTTGTAGATGAGAAATGCCCCTGAGTCCTAGTAGAATTCTCAGAAATATTTGCATGGTTTGGACTTGAATTGTCATGCCGACTTCTTTTGTATCGGGATAGTGATGAGGGTGATTCTTGATTATGCAAGCATAGCTGCAGGCAATCATCTGATCTATTAACCTTGCATGGACGTGACGGAGTACGGTCATCCGTTCTCTCATCTGGCAACTCTCTTGGAACTTCATCACTAGGCGGAGCATCCTCGTCCAGATATTGAATGTCCTGCCATCATAAAACAGAGTTCAGAAGCAATTCTTCAATGAAGGCCTAAGAATAAAAGGAGGCGCATCACATTCGGTTAAAATATAACAGCAGCATCAGACATAACTGGAAGCATTGAAAACCGTAGAGATAACAACTAAATCAAGAATAGTTTCTATCTATCTTATGTTACTCGGACTCGAACATGTACCCGAAACATGGGTATGGGGTTATAATCCTCCAAGGACCTTCCAAACACGTGAAAATCTTGAGAAAATTTGAAGGAGCCCATGTTGAACACATCCGTGTGTAATACTCACACCAAGTAACATAGCTATAAAGTGCACTTATAGAAATATAAAACTTTCCTTTTAAATCAGATCTTAGTTACTCGCCATCATCTTTCGAGACAAATAAAGGGATAAATGAAACAGTTCTTCGGCATGGAATCTTCCATTCAATGAAAATGTAAGTGTAGAAATATTCAATTATATGTTTAGGGTTTAGAAAAATGTTAAATTGTTATACAATACTATAAAACACGTGAAGTCATCAAAGTGAGGATCTAAGGAAAAATTCAATACTTCAAAAAACATGAGAATCTACGATGATGTTCAATATTATGATAATGCCGTGGCAAGAAAGATAAAACGCAAACCTGCTCGGTACCTATCCTTCGAACACCATTGCTTCCGATCACTGCAATCTCAGCAGCTGCCACATCATTGCCCGCTATCGGATCATTAAAAGCAACAACATCATCCTTGGTTTCTACTCCAGGAATCAAACTGACTGAATCATCATCCCATTCAGACTCAATGAAAGGTGCATAACATTTTCCGTTTGGTGGCCCGATATTATTCTTATGAATTACTCTACATAGCACATAACCCTAAACCACCAAAAAAGAGGGGGGAAACTTGTTAGTTTCTGATAGTACTGTAGTAAATTTCGTTTGTAGAGAAAATTGTAGGACTTCTAAACATGAGGTTTTAAAAATACTAAAAAACCATGGAAAAAGAGAACATTAATAATAACCCTACAGAATAATGGAGTACACATACTGTCAACTGTCTCAATAAAAACATCATAAAATATGACAACAAGAATCACATTTACTATTCTTTTTCCAATTTTTTCTCAGAAACTGGACTGCAATGAAACATAGGGTAGCAGACATAGAACCAATTCAAACTCGTATTTGTTCATTATCTCTCATTACGTGTATTTTTTCCACACACAAAAATGTGTCTCAAACTCAAGTCCATTCTGCAGCATAACGTATTACGTAAGGCACAACATACTAATTATTTCATGTTAAAATTCTATTATGGTTTAGGATTTAGGGTGAAACACGAGGCAGCAGTTAATGTACACAAAGGCGCAATCCGTAACATCAACACTCGGAATGATACTTAACAGATCATTCAACATCAAGCTCATTTACAAGGTCTCAAACATGCAATGCTCCAATTTTTATCAAGTGTTTCATGCTAAAATTCTATATCTTTTGTCTTCCAAAATATAGCAGAAATGCGGTGCAGAAGCTAGCATGCATAAAAACTTAATCCGAAACATAAATACTAGAAGCCATACACAACAGATTCACCGTCAGTATCAATTTAAATAGTTTCAAACCTGCAATGCTCCGATCCTTCCTAATTCTTCTTCAACGAGCCGATACTCGTGCATAACCCAATTGGTTCGCAATCCATCCGGAGCTTTCCCGCCATGAAAGACCAACGTCTTCTTCATCCCAATAAGCTGCGAATTGTGACGGACCTCTCGGTCCTTACCCGTGGCCTTCCAATACCCTTGGTTCGTAGCTCTATTCATTCTTCCCCCATTGCCATACTTCTTATCCAATGAACTGAAGAAATACCATTCCTGGTCTCTAGTTTTCAATCTTGACTTGTCTGAAAAGAGACAAACAAGAAACTTTAGCAGCCATAGATTGAAAATAAACTAATGCTGTCCTGACCCACCGACCGAGTAATACTAATAGCAAAGTTCTCACACAAAATTCAAAAAGAAATAGAAATCCACACAGACCATAGATTAAATGAATAATATTAACATATAAAAACCACAGTCCTTAAAAGAATAATTTGACACCAAATATACTGCACATTACGCTGGTAAAGAAATACTGAACAACGGAAAAATAAAATAAAACCCACTATTTTCGTAGATTATTAAAAATTTAATATCCAATAATGCTGTATTTAGCCAAGTAGAAAAAATACTGAAAAGGGAAAATAAAAGTAAATTATTTAGCGATATTCTCAAAATTTCACATCAGAAATCTACCCAAAAAAAATCATTTACAGAAACAGATTTTTTTTTTTAAATGAAAATAAACTTCAAAGTTTTAGGAAAATTTAGAAGCAGAAAATTATACAAAATAAAAACTGAGGTTAAAAAAACCCTAACCTGAAAGGTCCCAAGGTTCATGTTTGTAAATATCAACTTCACCGATGGCCTTAAATCTGACAGGCTTATTCAGAACTTTTCTTTTTAAATAATAACTAACCAACTCTTCGTCTGTTGGGTGGAATCGAAAACCAGGTGCTAATGCCGTTGCTGAACTTCCAGTCTTTGCTGCCGCCGCCTTCGCCGTTGCCGTTGCTGTTTCCGCCGCCGTTCGTCCTGGATCTGCAGTTAAAGAAGTTTCACGACCCATAGAGATAATTGATGTTTGTTTGGGAACCCGAAATCGAGGGTGATGGAAAGAGAGAAGAAATAAATATTGGATTTTTTGATTGATGATGAAGAAACAAAGTTCCTTCAATTGCACGAAATTTCACTTAATTTTAATACAGTTAAATTACATCAGATATCACTTAATTTTAAGCGTTATGTTATTTATATTATTAAACTTTTAATTTGTTTAATTATAATATTAAATTTTAATTTTGACTTTAATTATGTAATTTAACTTTAACTCGATAATGACGTAGTGGTGTAGACAAAATAACGTTATTTTAGTACGGTTATTGATGCTCAAACAATGTTATTTTAGTCTCTAAATTTTAAAGCTGTATTGATTTCGCTACTAAACTTTAAAACGATTTTATTTTTATCATTGCACATTTCAACCGCCATTGTTGATCAATCGTCGTTTATCACTGATTATCATTTGTGACAAAATTAGTATCAAAACGTTCGTAATTCATTCTTCATTTTTCTCCAGTTTAATTTTTTTTACAAAATTAACTCAAACCTTATGAAATTAAACAAAAATGAATCACATTTTGTAGGATTCGAGAGCTTTCTCAAATTTTAGGGGTTTGGAGTGTTTGTTCAAAAATTCAAACGGTGAAAAATATTTTTGAGAAGACAAATAATATACCTCAGAACTAGCTTCATAAAACTGTCGGAGGAGGAGATCATAGTATTAGCACGTAGGACCTTTTGATAGATTTTTATCGATTTTGAGTGAATTTTATTAAAAATCAATTCGAAGAGAAGAAAAGAGAGTAAAATACAAATGTTTTGATACCGAAATTGTCAAGAATGGTGATCGATGATCAGCAGCGACTGGCCGACAGTGACAGTCGGAATGTGCAGTTCCAGAAATATAATTATTTTAAAGTTGAATTGTAAAATCGACACACCCTTAAAGTTCAGTGTTTAAAAACGATGTTGTTTTGGACATCAATAATTACAAGAAAAATACGTTGTTTTGACCACATCGACAATAATTGTCTATATCATCTCACCGTTATCAGTTACCGATCTAATTGTATAATTGAAATGAAAATCAAAATTTAAATATTATAATTGAATAAATTAAAAGGTCGGTAGTATTAATGATATATAATCTAAGTTTCAGTGGTATCTGATGTAGTTTATCCTTTAATTTATTTTGTTTTGCTTTATAAGGACTACAATTTTTTTTCGACCAAAGCGTGTGAGCTAATTTATTATTTATTGTTATTTTTTGGTATCAAATACGAAAAAGAATAAATATAAGGTTCAAATCGGTAAAAAGGTATTTGTATTTTTAAAAATTTAGCCTCTATACTTTATATTTATGTTTAAAAATCTTGATTCTTCCTCAAATTTCTATTCAATTAACTGCTAACCCGACAAATATAAGAAAATGTAGAATAACTTTTTAGTCTGCTACTCACAATATTTTTTCACTTTGACCTTAAAAAATTGTAAATGTCGATGATTGAAAAATGTATTATTCAATTAATGGTACATTTTCACTTATTTAATATTAAGGGTCAAATGCATAAAATAGTAAATGCAGAGGAGTAAAAAATTATTTTACATTTTATAGCTAATAAGTCAACATTTAATAGTAAAATTGAACATTTTTTTTTGAAAGAAGTAAATTTGAACATAAATTGGGAGAGAAATCAAGATTTTCAAATAAAATACTACAATAACTCAAATTAGTTAGGACTGAATTTTAAATTTTGAAATAATATAAGAACTTCTAACATATTTAAACCTGGATAAAAATAAATAATAAAATAAAATATGAGATACTTGCGACAACTTCTTTGTTAGGATTGAAACATTTATGTGTCGAGATGAATTCTTATAGAATAACCGTTTGTCAGTTAATTTTTTTTTTACGTATCTTAAAACGTTTCAATCAAATATGTCAGATTTAGTAAAGATAATACCTTTAAAAAATTGAATACGAGTTCAATTTGAGAATTTTGAATTATTATAAAATTTTAATTATTTTATTAATTATTTGTAATTGAATTCAACCTAAGACTTTTTATTATTTAATTTAACAAATTTATGATTAGGTTTATAATTTGTTTTATTTTAAAATTTTATAGTTACAGGTAAATTTTCTTTGTATTTAAACAAAAGTACTTTATTTCCAAGCAATGATACTATTTTCTCTCCAATTATATCTAGTTTGTAAGGGTTCTTTTGTACTTTAGAGTCTTTTATAACTTATAAATATATACTCATTTTGTAATTAATTTAATAAATAATCTCATAATCAATAAACAATTTTCTTTTTGCAAAAATTTCTTGACAGTTTTTCTTGTTCAAGATTTTAATCTTATTTTTACTTCAAAATGCAAAGATTTCATTACATTGTGACGAGTTAATATGTTTATTTCATCGTTTAAGTTATTAAGATGAAACATCCTCAGTGCACATTCTTTAAAAAAAAGGAAAAAAACTTTGATACACATTAGGTGTTAGGATTTTAGTTTAGGGTTTAAGGTTTAGGGATTTATGTTGTAGGGTTTAGAATTTAAGGTTAGTGTTTAGAATTCAGGGTTTAGGGTTTAGAGTGTGGGGTTTAGTTTTTAGGGTTAGGGTTAGAAATTTAAAATTTGAGTTTTTATAGTGTAAATACACATGCATGTGTAAAATTAATTTTACACATCAGCCTGTGTATCAAAGTTTTACCATTAAAATAATAGTTATCATATCTCGGTTTATTTTCATTTTCTAGTTCTTTCTTTGATAGTGTTGTATTTCTAGTTTAACAATGGAAGTGATATTTGATCGATTGGATGTTACGATCATACATACAAAAGCGATTCATCAACAAAATATAGTCAATCTAAACACAACACACAATATGATCACCTTAATAAAAATAAAGGGTAAACTATAAAAATAGCTCCTTGACTATAACACTTTTTTGTTGAGTCCGTCGACTATGAAAAGTTATGAAATAGTCACTCAATTTTTAAAAAATAACAAATTAGTCTATGTCCGTTAAAAATTAATGGTAGATAATGTGATAGTTAATAAATTTGACATAATAACATATTTAACTCTTAAATTTTATACTTTACTACAATTTTGCCCTAATTTTAAACTTCAAAACTCTGCTCCTCCTCAACTGTAATGGTCTTCTCCTTGGTGTTTGATTTGGATATAAGGATGTGATATACTAACATTGGAAGTCATGCTTATTCTGGAGAGAGTACTGATTTACATATCAGCCATTGTTAT
Source organism: Hibiscus mutabilis (assembly GCA_019671005.1). Lineage (NCBI taxonomy): Eukaryota > Viridiplantae > Streptophyta > Magnoliopsida > Malvales > Malvaceae > Hibiscus > Hibiscus mutabilis. Next base: position 11,272,455 of record CM033745.1, read on the forward strand.
AATTTGGGGAGAGCATATCTGGTTTATTGAGACATGATTTCATTTGTTCTTCTCACTTTCTTATTGAGTGGTTATATTCTCTTTGTGAGGAAGGGTAGTTTAAGAGAGAGTGAGTTCTTAACAGTTGTATAAAGGTGAGGCTGCAATTGTACTTTGAGCAGAGTCGGATGTAGGATTTTATATTGGAGAGACGAATCTATAAAATTTTAAGAGTCAAACTTATAAAATTTAAAGAGGGTAAAAATAAATTTTTAATAAAAAATATATAAAAATCTAAATTAAATACGAATTTCTAATTTTTAGAGAACAACCACTCTTCCGACCCCTCGTTTCATCCCTGCCTTTAAGTGAGATTGGGTTAAATCCAAACCCTGTAAATAATCATGTGGCTCTTCTATATTGTTCCTTCTTTGTTCGTTTTGCTGTTAGTTTGAATTGTTCCAGACTCAAACGAAACAAGAGTTGCAATAGAAAGAGAAATTTTTACAAATCGATTCATCAAACTATACGCATCATTCTATGTTAGGGATGCAAACTTATAAAATTTTTGGGGAGAATATATAAAATTTTAGAAGAGACGAAAATAAATTTTTAATAGAAAATATATAAAAAGTTTAATTTTTTTAATTATATATGAATTTCAAATTTTTAGGGTCGACTACCCCTACACCGTCGGTCCATCCCACCAACCAAAATCTTTAGGGGTGTTTCGCCCTTCCAAAACTTGTCCGAAAATTTGAGGTGAAAACATGCTTCCTATCGACTTGAACTGATTTTCTCACCAGCCAAAATCTTTTCAGGTTGTCTCACTTTCTCAATGAATACCATTTTTTTCACCATCCAAACAAAGTACTGCAAACTAGAAAAAAAATCGCATCAAAACCCTGAAGAAGAAGAAGAAGAAGAAGAAGAAGAAGACCATGCAAATCTGAAACCCAAATTTGAAACATACAACAAAACATGTAAATCTGCAACTTAAATATTATAACATTCAAAGGAAAAAAAATACAAATTAACAAAAACCGAGGAAAAACAAAATTGGAAAATAAAACATTAACAACAGATAGGGGAAAATAAAAAAGTACACGTATGAAACATTTGCTTTTAGGACAAAAAATCCAACTTCAAGGATCAAGCTTTGAAAACTTGTGATGTTTTAGGACAGAATTGATTTTTTTCCTTATTAAAAAGAATAAATTTGAAATTCTACATGATTTTAGGGAAAAAATATTCTTATTTGCGTCTTTTGGATTATAAAAATGAAAAGCTTTCTAATGGCCAAACATAATGATAGTTAATCAAAAGTTTACAAATAATAAATTCCTCTTCATAACATTTTACCCCCTCTTGTTAAGTACAAACTAAAATGGATAAATATGTATTTGGTACATAACTTAGCTACAAGATGCAATTTGGTACCTAATTTTGTTTTCATGTAATTTGGCATATGAAATCCTTTTATTGGTTCAAATTAGTAACAAAACTTTATGTTTTGGTATAAATTGATACGTATGTTAAATGAATTATTTGAACCTATTTGAGCCAATTTTGAATCATGAAGTCAACTTTGGATACAAAATTGAACCATTAAGTCAACTTTAGGTATTGTTTTACCTCCGTCAATGTTAGGGATGACAAAATTACCCGTCCCGACTCGACCCAGTGTACTCCGACCCGACCCGATCCGATCGGGTTTTTCTTATGATTTTCGGGGATCGGGGCGGGTATTTAAAAATGTAAAGTCGGGGCGGGGCGGGTTCGGGTATGATATGAAAATTCCCTACCCCGCCCCGCCCTAGTATTTTTTATTATTTTTATTTATTTTTATTATATTTATAAAAATATCACTATATATAAATACTTTTAGGAGTTTCAAGCTATTTTTTAGTTTGTATTTATCGTAAATTTTTGTTAGATATTGTTCGAATTTTAATATATCTGATTCTAAAAGTCAATGGTTCGAGTTTATTTTTTTAAATATGTATTTTTTTCTTCATATGAGTAATTTAATTGGTTTTATTTTATTTTTTATATAGTTTAAAGTCTGTGAAATTTATATTTTGTAAATATAATAGTCGTTCGATCGAATCTAACATTTATCGTCCGAAATTTAATATATTTTTTATATTTTTGGGTCGGGTCGGGTCGGGGTCGGGTTTAGAGTTTATAAATCGAGGCAGGGCGGGCAAATTATTATTTTATTCTCGGGGCGGGTCGGGTTTTGGGATTAGTATATCGAGGCGGCCAAAAACCCGTCCCGTTGCCATCTCTAATGCCCTAATCCTAAATATGTTATTGTCTCCGGAAAGATACTTATCCCTCCGAAATCCCTAACCTTCGGGTCACTTCCGTCAGTCGAACTAACTCCTACCAACCTATCAATAGCCATTATAACTTTAAGCCCGGCACAATAAAAGTGTTAGGGACCTATAATTACGTATGGACATGGAAAAAGGGGTCTCTCTCTATCCCTCTTCACATATGCCCCATTTTGATCACCGCCTGTGGCTCTAAACCATACTGGGTGAACTACCATCAACCATTACATCAGTACCTTGATCCTCATCTCCACCTCTCTTGCCATAGAACTACAAGCACCGACATGCATGAATTTGAATTATAAAATCAATTTTAAGTATCCATTTGAATAATGAAATCAACTTTAAGCACCAATTTGAATTATATTTGTCTGACCCGACAAACCTGCACAAATTAGATCAACTTAGATAATGATTTTTTTTCTTTCTAATTCAAGCCTACGCAATTTAAAATTATTTAATTTAATTATAAACTTCAATAGTTTAATTTCGAATCAATCAGAATATATATATATAACCATGAGCCAATACAAATTCTATAATTGACAAATCTACTTAATAATGTCATCCATGGTTATAAAAACCTGATGCACACATCGAAATGTAGTATCATACTACGATGGAACGTGGAAAACGCGAGTGACCTGATAAATCGAGAAATTATATCATAGTCTAGCTCAACTATAGTCTCAATCAATAAAAAAATATTTATTTTATTAATTTTTTATATCATATTTTTACCAAGTGAATCTTCACTTATATTTATTGTAAATTAAATTAAAAAATAAATTTTACCAAATGAAGATTCATTTGGTAAAAAAATGAAATAAAAAAAATAATCAAATAGATGATTTTTATTGATTGAGACCACAAATAATATGGCGAGCCGAGCCTATGATATAATTTCTCTGATAAACCATTATTTATTTGTTTCAAACAAATAGTGATAAGAAAAGATTTCCAAATTTTGTAAACTTTGAATTATTTGTGAATTTAATTTAATTTTAGATAGTTCTTTTTCAAGATAGATTTTCTTAAATTTTATAAAACATCCACTTAACTAATTAACATAAACTTAATTATAAAAACATAAAAGTATAAAAAGTAACTTTTAAATACACCATTTAAAATTTCAACTATACAAAAAAATGATTTAATAATTTTATTCGTTTATCTTTTTACCTAATATTTTTTCCCTGTGTAGTTTAATAGTGTTTTAATTATCTGGCATCTAAGCTTAAAAACTATTTCATTCCAATTTTAACCGAATAACTATATTGTAAATCGATTAACAAATGTAGGAACGGAGAGTAGTGGTTAAACATGCTCATACTTTTTAGAGAGATTTTATTTTATTAATCAATTAGGTGATCACACGTGTCATCGTCACTATGTAATAGCACTTGTCACTAATGAAATTAACTCTGAGGGACTAAAATGAAAACAGAACTTAAGTTTGGCAATTTGTTTGCAAACATTTTACTTTTTGTGACCGAAATAAAAATATTAAAATAGTTGGGTGACCAACTACCAAAACAAAAGTTGTGGAGGAACTAAAAGGGTTATACTATTCCTTATCTTTATCTCCAGCGATCTCAGCACGTTGGCTGCTGTACACTCGAATCCATTACCGTAGCGAAACATTGAGAGATGGAGACTATGGAAGACGATCGGCAACCACTATATTTCTCCGGCCACCCCCTAGCCCTCAACCACCGGCCCAACTTAAGCAAAGAAACTCACTGCTCAGCTTGTGGGGATCCATTATTTTCCACCCAAACCTCTGCTCCTCCGCCCCCTCCGCCGCCTCCACCTTCTCTGCCTCCCCTTCCGCCGCTTCATCCCTCTCTGCCTCCCCCTTCCCCTTTCGCCGTCGTCGTCTGCCGTCGTTCGATCCACTGCCCCCGCCCCGCCGGCGATATTTTGGTCGCGGAACCTTTAGTTGCGGGGAATGCGATCATTTTCATCTCCATGAAGCTTGTGCAATGGCGCCTGTAGAATTTTCCCATCACCCTCTTCATTGGGAACTCCCTTTCCTTATTCTTCAAGAAGATTCGGGTTCTTCTTGTGATTTATGCCTGGAATCGGGTAAGCCTTTCATCTACCGATGCCCTTCTTGTGATTTCTCCCTTGATTTCAAATGTGCTTTATTGTCCTATGGTCAAAAGTTTCTTCAATTCAAATACCATAACCACCTTCATCCATTGCTCTTCATCGGAGACCATAAAGATGAACTGAAAAAAATTGTTTGCTCCAAATGTGAGGAACCTTTGGTAGATTCTGTATATGTTTGCATTGATTGCAGATTTTATGTTCATGAGAAATGTGCTCAATTACCCTCTGTAATCAATCATCCATGTCACCGTTATACCCTCTGCATCTTGTTGGCGATTCAACTCGGTTTTGTAAGCTTTGCCAAACTAAACATCCGGGACACTTTTATCGGTGTTCCCCTTGCTCGTTGGACATTCACGTCGGATGTTCTTGGCCTCATCCTGTTATTGAGGACAAAACTCGCCATGAACACCCATTCAGCTTGTTTTGGAGACTAGGATTGTTCATTTGTGATGCGCGCGGCACCGAGGGGAACAATCTTTGCTATTTATGTTCCATTGGTCATCTCCAAGTTCATAAGAAGTGCACTTCGTTGCCGCCTGTCATCAAAATCTCACGGCACAATCACTTTGTTTTCCCCCAAGTATTTGAAGCAAGAAACGATGCTCGGAGTGCAAGAGTGCAGGATTTGTCATCATGAAATGAAATTGGAGTATGGGTGTTATTGTTGCTTGAAGGAGGATTGCAAATACTTTGTTCATGTGAATTGTGCTACTAAGGATACGGATTTGTACTACATAGTTGATTCAGAAAATCTAGACAAGTTGGATGAACCTATCGAATCTGCAATCACTTGTATTATTGAGACGAATGAACGTGGAGATGCAACAAAGATAAAACATATCAGCCACGAACATTATTTAGTATTAAAAGACACGATCGAGGAGGAGGATGACAAACATTGTGATGGATGCACGTTATCAATCTTGGGTTCATTTTACTCTTGTTTGCGATGCAACTTCCTTCTCCACAAATCTTGTGCCGAATTACCTATGAAGATGCATCATTGGTTTGACATGCACTTGCTAAACCTTGAATCCAATTGCATTTTTATATGTGATATATGTCTTCAACAATGCTGTGGTTTCGTCTACAACTGCGAGGAATGCGAGCTCTCACTTTGTCTTAAATGTGCTACAATTCCCGATACCATTGATCATCCAAGCCATGAACATCCTATCTTCTGGGTTTCCAAATGTATAATTTCGTTTATCTTTTTATTTGTATATTTTAAAAAATAAATTAATGATTAATTTACCTTCCATTTTCATATATTTTGGTTTGTTCTTTAATTTTTAATATTTTTTTGCTCAATAAAATACCAACTTAAGACGTGAGCCTCATTGAAAAAAACTCCCTAAATTTAAGTGGAGAAAATAGAGCGCGCACATAAATTTCACGACTCAAAAGAAGAAAATTCGTCGCACCACAAAACACTACAATGCTGCCTCACTATAATTTTTACTCCAGACCAGTCATCAAACAAAAACTAGAACAGATTGGACCCCTGCTCCATAAGACACACCATTCACTTAAATTTAGTAACTACTTAACAAAGCAGCAGCTAAACACAAACTTGCAGGCTGCAGCATAACAACTTACGCCAACCGAAGCAAAAATGAAGACGAATCAGTTTCCCAACTGCCCCTTCATTTTTAATACTTACATCGTTATTGTGATGTAAAAATCAAATATGAATCAAAACTAAGGTTTAATCTAATCAATCCAAATTCGTAACGAAAATTCAATTCCGATCTATAAAGTTCAAAAACGAAGAAACCTATACAAACTTGGTTTTATTTTCTAACTTTATTAGTGATAATGAATATTCCTAAAAGCTATATAATTAGTAGAAATATTTATACATTTTACTATTTTATTTTATTATTTTTTTTTTTTTAAAATAATAGTAACCCAAATGATATAACAGTTAAAATTAATTAGGTCTGTAAACAAACCGAACGAGGTATGTTCATGTTCGTTCGTTTAATTTTAACCGAACAAATGAACGAGCACGAGCAACTACAAACATAATTTATTGTTCGTGTTCATTTGTTAAGAAATGTAGCTTGATCGTGTTCGTTCGTTAAAATGATAAACGAACATAAAATGACAAATGTGAATAAATTAAACGACCATAAATGAATGAACATATGTGAATAAATTTTTTAAAAATATAATTGTTTTGTTATGAAAATAATACATATAAATGGACATATATGAATAAACTTAAACAAACATAAATAAACGGATTATCAAACATTCACAAACGTTTACTTTATTCGTGTTCGTTCATTTAATTAAACGTGCTTAATAAATAAAAGAACTTCCTACCTAAAGTTAATTGAATCGAATTATAAATATCTTTGAACAAAAATAAAATTGTAGAACGTCTTGTACAATAATTTCCTATATAGAGATTTAAAAAACGTTTTCTACCATTAACCAGAGAATCAAGTGAATATATTTTTCTGATCAATGCATGTATGATTGTATTCATAAAGAAGTCATACGAGATTTAAAAATTTCTTTAAACTTAATTGGAATAAAAGAATACATACGATAATAATAAAAAAGGCCAAAACACAAATAAACAACGGAAACTACAATACGCAAATCAACAAACAAAAAAAATAAACATTCATGAACTCAGACCCCAGCACATCTCATTAAACGCATACGAGCTCAACTTTTCCATTAATTTAACTTACACTTTTAAAAAATACCATTAAATCATTACTTATTGACTAATTTGAAATAATTTTAGATACAATTAAATAATATAAAAAAAATTAAAAACGTTACTGAACGTAAAATAACACAAATACTATTTAAATAAATAATTATGTCAAATTTTATAAAATATAAATCATTACTATATTAAAATTCATATAAATATACCGTACCTACACATTATTTTAATATATAAATAAATAGAAAAATATGTGTTTTAGCATAGGTTGGCAATAATAGAATATATTGCATCATAACCATTGGTTGACATACTCTCCCCAACTTCCAACTATACTACATTTTTAAAAACGAATTAAATATATTTTCTTTTATAAACTATTATAGGTTGTTTGACTTTATCCAAACAAAAAAAAGATCATTGTTCTCCATTGTTATTTACCCAGTATTTATTTATTTCTAGTCTCTTAATTCATCATTAATTAATTAGACCCGAATATTATTATTATTTATTTAACCATCAGTATTTAATTCATTGATCGACTAATTTAAATTGTGTTTTATAGAAATTTCTTAATCTTGTTTAAAGAACTTAGCACCTCGTCCCGCTAAATCAATTGATTGTTGGTTGACCCTATTATTATTAGTTAATTAATTGACTTGCACTTTTTTCAAGTTACAAGAACACATAATGTATGTATGAATATTTTTTTTTAAGAATTCATAACTACTTGAAATATTACAAAGTTTAAGTAATTATTTATTTGCCAGTTGAATTTAGTTCGATTGATATGTTGTTGGTATAATATATAGGAGGATGTAGGATCAAATATGTGTTTTTGATATTGTTTTTTTAAAAAAAATGAAAGAATAAAGTTTTATTAAAAATATTTTAATAACAAGACTAACATCTTATGCGAGCTCAACCCATACGAAAAATATTATGTAACGTAAATTGTTAGTATATAAAAATTTATATAGATATAAAAAACTTTAAGTATGATGATGATGACATAATAAAAATTAGGTTATATCACACTCATGGTGTATGGAAAAGAAATTTTTTCATGTAAAATATATATGGATGGATGGATGGATGGATAGACGCAATATTTTATGTTAGGGGAGAACTTATAAAATTATAAAGGGTGATTTTATAAAATTTTAGGGGACGAAAATAAATTTTTAATAAAAAAATTGAAATCATATACAAATTTCAAAATTCTAGGGGACGACTGCCCATTCCAGCCCTTTGGTTATATATATAAGCTAATGTCCGAGCGTTGGACAACTTATTTAGGTTTTAATTTTTAATTATTTTGTTTAAAGATTTTACAAAGTGTAAAAAAAAATACAATTATAATAATATTTATTTATTATTAATTTTAATATATATATATATATATATATATATTAAAACTAAGTTAAGGTTCAATTAGAACTCGTAGAGTGGTCCCAACTAGGGGTGTTCAAAAATACCTGGCCCGAACTACTTGACCCTTCAACCCGCCCACTTGATTGGAAATTATCGGGTATTTGTAAGAAAATACCCGATTTTTTTGGTCTGTGCACCACTGTAATTTTTCCTGTAGTCGGGCAGTCGTATTGATTTTTTTGTAATCGGATACCCGACTCGACCCGGTAATTTTAGTACTTATATTATTTCATTTTTAAATTCTAATTTTATTTTATGTTTCTTACTATTTTCTCCTAAAACTAATTTTAAATCCCTAAATTCTTTTTATACTTGTATTATGAACTTATAAGTTTTAAAATTTTTAAAAATATTTATATTAAATTGTCAGATTCGAAAGAAAAATAATGATCGATATTAATATTTTTAATACACTTTTGTTGATAAACTTTAATATATATATATATATATATATATCCAAATATTTCTTCCTTAAAGCTAACCTCAAATTAATAATTTTGTGTTTGAAATATATATCATGAAATTTTATGTGTTTCCTATGTGTGTTTTTTTTAAAAGAATAGATTTAAAAAATATATAAAAAAGTGAATTGGGTATCCGATACCTGATTTTGCAGGTATCCGGATTTTGCGGGTACCCGATTCTTATGAGCTGGGTCACGGGCCGACTTTTTAGTACCCAAAAATCTCGGGTACCCGAAAATTTGGGTACCCGAATATAAACACCCCTAGTCCCAACAGTAAAGGATGATGCATTTTATCCAGATGATCCAGATTCGAGCACTATGTGTGCATATTATTAAAAGGGTAAGAAAAATGACTATATACTACCTTGTAATCACAACAGAATATATATAAAGAAGTCAAGGTTCGATTAACTCGTGACATCATATGATTAAGAGGCTTGTGAGCTAGAAGCTATTATACATTATTGAAAACGTTTCCATTTAACTACCCAACTTAATAAACAAGATATATTCCAGGGGATTTTTCTCTTTTTTTTCCCTTTAACTTTTTTAGGGTTTAATCATTATTTTGTAGAAGATTTGAAAGGTTCTTTGTATTTTTTTCATGAATATGTCAATCCCCTTCTACTTCTACTATTATTGAATAAACGCAAATTCAAAGCTATTTTAGTTTTTCAAAATATTTATTAGAATAAGTCCAATAACTAATTTTTCGTGTTTTGTTAGTTTATAATGATTTAACATAAATTCAAATTTATTTTCTTAATGATAATATTTTGAGGAGTATATAGATGTTTTTTTAATATAGGAGTATATAAATGTTCAAACCTTAAATAAGGCAACTTTAGATATTTAAGTGAAAATTATGTGATTTTACTCAAATTATTTTTATAAAATATACTCACGTTCTTGTAATTTCACTGGACCTCTAAGTAATTTTCTCAATAAATTTAGGAAGAATCCGTTTGATTTCATGAATTATGAATAATATAATATATAATAGGTAATAATTATTATATTATTTATTATCATAAAAGATTAGTTTAAATCATAAGTGATTTAATACAGTTAAAATAATTGTGCAATTAGCAACAAGTGGTCATAGTAAAAAATGAATAATGTTTATCATAGGAGACATATATTCAATCGTTTTGTCTGTAAAATGTGCGAGCATTGTCAAAGGTTTTCAGAAGATCATCGTTGAGATTGATAGCTTGGAGGCACTTCGGCTTATTCAACTGATCCTCGCAGACAAGGTGCACTGGGCCTAATCTTGCATATTTTGAAGTTGTGCAACCGAGATTGAATTATTCGCTTCTAGCATGTTGGTCGTGATGGGAATAGGGTGGCTGATGGTATGGCTAAGTTAGCATGCTCGGATTGCTCGGAAACGTTTATGTTTCTTGCTCCTCATGCAAAAGTAGTCTTGCATATTTTAGAATTGTGCAACCGGGATTGAATTATTTGCTTTTAGCATGTTGGTCGTGATGGGAATAGGGTGGCTAATGGTATGGCTAAGTTAGCATGCCCAGATTACGTTTATGTTTCTTGCTCCTCATGCAAAAGTAGTTTCTTTGTTGTGATGCTTGTTTAGTTGCTTTGGGCGGCTTTGTTTTGGTTGCTTTGTGATGGATTTATCTGTTTGTCTATGTACTTTATTATCAGGTGTATTTTTTCCATTTAAGCTTAGGGGATTTTTTAACGAGACACCTGGATTCATCTAAAAATAAAGAATATGTATAAACAAATATTACATTGTAATTACCTTTAAATTATTTAAAAAAAATTAACTGGGCTTATAACCCAATGAATAGTCATAGTAGACAAGAGGATAATGTTCATTTTATGAGATATAGGTTCAAACAAATTTCTTTGTAAAGTGTGTCTTATCAAAAGAATTAAAAAAGTATAAACGTATACTACCTTGTAATCACTTTAAGAACTTTAAAAAATAATTAGACTTAAGTGGTCAAATAAAACATGCGTCGAATATGTATAGTTATATGTATGGGCTAAAGTTCATAAATGGTCACTAAATTATTTTAAATTATTCATTTTGGTCATTTAATTTTCAAATATTACAAAATAGTTATTAAACTTTAATTTTTGTTACAAAATGATCAATGAGCTTTTACAAGTCGTTAAGGGGTGACGTGATTGTTAAGAAAATTTGTACAATAGCATCTTCATATTTATACATCCAATCAATTTAGTCTTTTTTTAAAGAACGACTCTGTAAACCAAGCTAAATTCAATAAGTTGATTTAGTCAAAGTTTAAATCATTTTTCAATTTTAGTTCAATATTGTTTTACATATATTTGAGTTATATATAATATTATTTTATGTGTTATGATCCAATGTAAAACTTTCGAGTTTTATACTTTTGGATTGTTGGATGAGTAAAAATTATTGGTTAAAATTAAAAATTTTACAATGTGTCAATAGATTATATCTCTTATTTTATATTTCATTTAGTAAAGGGTTAATATTTTCTTTTAATTAATTTTCGTTCTTAATGATTTTATGCGACAAATATTAGTTTTATATGGTCATATTATTATCAACTTTTGTGTACGTCAAACGAATACCCTTACCAAAAGAAAAGAGAACTCTTCAGGGGTGAACCAAGCCACCATGCAAAAGCCAAACCTCCATTTTCCACTCAGAATGAAATGGAAGTTTTACTCAAAGGAGGCCGCTGTCAGTCTTTAAATCTTTGAATAATTTGAAATGCATTTCAAGAGGAGCAAAGGTTTATTATTATTATTATTATTATTATTATTATAGTCTAAGCGTGATTATAAGGTAGTATATGTACATAGATATTCTTAATCCTTTGACAATGCGCACACACCTTGCCGATATTGCCAGTGAATATGGGTTTTTTAAGATGAACATCATCCGTTTTTCTACTAGAACCACTTGTTGGGGTATGTTTATTATTATTATTATTATTATAAAGGTAAAATTTTGATACACATGTTGTGTAAAATTAATTTTACTCAAGCCTACATACTTACACTATAAAACTCAAATCTTAAAATTTTCACCCTAATGCTAAAAAATTAAACCATATACCCTAATTCTAAGTAAACTTACATTCTAAACTCTATACTCTGAACCTTTAAATTCTAAACCCTAAACTAAAACCATAATCCTTCAAACTAAAAGATATGTGTAAACAAAAATTTACACGACATGTGTATCAAATTTTTTCTTTATTATAAATGACTGTAATAATATTTATTATATTTTTAATCGAAATAAACTTATAATATAAATTTATACTCATATAATATGTAAATTTTTAATCCAAGTTTTTTTATATTATTTAAGTTATCAAACGATGAATTAAATTGCAGATTACAGAAACATTTAACCATTTGCATTGAAACACTGGTTTTGACTGGAAATCGTGCCTATAACAAGTAAAAAAAAGTATGGCGGCCGCAATTTAAATGGCTGCTGGTCGGCGGCTTTGCTTATCGAGTATATATATATATATATGAAAATGTGATAATTTGAAAAGTTTGAGCCATATTTTTTTTTATAGATAGAGATAGAGATTCGAATGATGAATTTATTGGTATATATTTTATTTAGACGTTAAATATAACATATTTTTTGAATATTCTTAATTAAAAGGATAATTTATGATTTCTTCAAATTCAAATATTAAAACGATAATGTCTTACAATTTATGAAAATATATTCTATTGATATGGTATTAATAGCTTATTTTCAAATTTATTCAGATACAACATTAATGACCATTATTTCAGAATATATGATTTTCATTATTCTCGCACTTAGAATTGCTATAAATATCGTATCAATCTTATAGGTTAAGACACAACTCCAAATTTTTTTCTTCTCTTTTAATTTTTTGTTGATAGTCAAAATCAAAAAGCATATTTCGCGATCTCTACAGCTGTGCTACTGTAACTAATCATCCAGTTATTGTATATTGAGATATAGATGACTGACAACCGACGAACTAAAGTATTCAAAAGTGGTTAAAATTTGTTTTAAAAAAACTGTGTAGCTACATGCTTTAACTCGTTTTTATTGTTTCATGCTCGAATAAAACTATTGTTTTCTTTATTATTTTATTTCAATTACTTAATAAAAGTCTATTTTTCTTTTTATCATCATTTACTTGTAATTATATATATACTTACAAAACCATGCAGTAAAGAATCTCAATCCTCTAACAAAGGTAAACACAATCACCTTTTATTTCTATGAAAGAAAAAGGTTTTCTTTTCTGCATTATTATTACTTTGGATAAGCCCTGCGCTTTCCTCTCCGATTTCTTCATAAATTTCTCATTTTAAAAATATTTTTGCTTAATTATTTCATATTTTTAGAATATTTATACAGCAAGCTAAGAATGTGAGCAAACTGAGAGAGTCTGCAAAAGATGGGAAGAAAACAGGGGAAAACAGAGTCAGAGAGAGTATTGACAAGGTTTTCAATATGAACGTGGTTTTCTTTTCTTGTTTTTCCCCCTTCAACTTTCTGATTACATAAACCATTGGAAAAGAAAGAAGATAAAAAACAAACAAAAATGTTTTTATTATTATTGGGGTTTAAATATTCTGTGTCTTTTGGGATTACTTATTATATAAATCGCTTCTGGTTGTCCGAACTCCGAAGTTTTACATTTTTCCTATGGTCATTTTTTTTCCAGCTTTTGAAGAAGAAGAAAAGGAAAGACATTAATTGTTCGAAGAAGGGACCCTTGTTTTTTTTATTACAGAAAGGAAGAAAGGGTTCCATTGTTGTCGTTCAAGGATGTTTCCTTTCACATGCATTCTCTTTATATGTATTTTGGGTTGTTTCTCTTCGTTTGCTAGAGCTGCCTTCAATCTTAGCCTCCCTCACCAACATCCGGACCCTGAATCTGTTGTTCATGATGTTCAAAGGTAGGCCCCCTTTGATCTCAACATTTCTGGGTTTTTTGTTTTGTTTTTTGCATTCGTGATTTTGTCTTTGGAAAGAACAGGAAAATCCCAGTTTTTTTTATTCCCATTTTAGTGTTTTTATAACCAAATTTCAAAGATTTTGACTAAAAAGACATGTAGTCCCACTGTGTTTCTCTTACAGAATTAAGAGTTTTTTTCATACGTAAGCAAAAAGGCTGAAATTTTCTCCCATGTTTCCCGGGAAAGTTGCAGAGTTCCCGGAAAGTTTTACATACATTTTACTCAAAACCTTTCCTTTAAGCATTGTAGGAGTTTAAATGTGTCCATATCGAGAAGACAGGCTCTCTCCGTGACCCGAAAAGATCAATGTCTAACGGGAAACCCCATCGACGATTGCTGGCGGTGCGACCCCAATTGGTACAACAATCGCCAACGCTTAGCCGACTGCTCCATCGGTTTTGGTCAAGGAACCCTTGGCGGCAAAGGCGGCCGAATATACACCGTCGTGGATTCTTCCGACAACGACGTTGCTAACCCTAAACCGGGCACGCTCCGTCACGCCGTCATTCAAGACGAACCCCTCTGGATCATCTTTTCGACCAATATGGTCATCAAACTCAAACATGAGCTCATCTTCAACTCATACAAGACTGTCGACGGCCGCGGCACAACCGTTCACATAACCGGAAACGGGTGCATAACGTTGCAGTATGTTCAGCATGTTATCATACACAACATCCACGTCCACCATTGTACGCCCTCGGGGAACACCGACATAGCATCGTCGCCGACGCATGTCGGTCACCGAGGACAATCGGACGGTGATGGGATCTCCATTTTCGGTTCGCAGAAACTCTGGATCGATCATTGCGCCCTGAGTTACTGCACCGATGGTCTTATTGATGCTATCATGGGCTCCACTGGAATTACCATTAGTAACAACTATTTTTCTCACCATAACGAAGTCATGCTTTTAGGCCACAATGATAGGTACCTTTTTCGCTTAAATTGTTATTCCATTTGTTCTACTAAATTTGTCGGGTATTAATTTTTTTTTGAGTAGGTATTTGGCTGATTCGGGAATGCAGGTGACGATTGCGTTTAACCACTTTGGAGAGGCATTGGTGCAAAGAATGCCGAGGTGCCGACGAGGGTATATACATGTTGTCAACAATGATTTTACTGCTTGGGAAATGTATGCCATCGGCGGCAGTGCTAACCCTACCATCAATAGTCAAGGGAATCGATATACGGCCCCTGTGGACCCTAATGCTAAAGAGGTCATTTTTTTTCTTCGTAATTGGTTCGAGTATGCATATAAAAAAATTACTTATATATATATATATTATTTTTTTCACATTTCTTTTAAGTGCGTGTGATGCAATCTCCTGAAGGGAGTATATGTTTTGTGTGAACAGGTGACAAAGAGAGTGGATACAAACGAGAGAGAATGGGCAGGTTGGAATTGGAGGACGAATGAGGACTTAATGGTAAATGGAGCGTATTTCGTGCCATCCGGAGCCGGCGTAAGTGCTCAATATGCTAAAGCTTCTAGCGTCCAGCCACGATCGGCTGCCTACATCGAACAACTCACTCTCAATGCGGGAGTTTTCGGCGAGTCTAGGTATATCACCCTAAAACCCCAATATTACCCTTGCTTTTTCTCTTCCCATGCCAATAACTGAATTACCTGTCATAGACATTTAAAATGCTTGGTATAATTCTTAGGATAGGGCTTTGAGTTTTATTAAAATTTGATGATAACCCTTATGTTTAGGGTGAGTATTCAATCAAGTCAAATTGATCCGAGACAAAAAAAATTAAGTTAGTCGAATTGATGAAATCTCATTTTATAACTAAAATTTTATTTGGAATTTTTTCGAGTCAATTTGAGTTTATAAATTTAGAATTGATTCAAATTGTTCAAATTTAATTGTAAATATTTATAATGTTATGTATTAATTTTTCAATTTAAACGATTTTCTGTAACTACAAACAATATATATATATATATATATTCATGTTTTTTTTTCATATGTGGTATACATATATCATACAGAGTTTGAGAGATTCGACTCGAACTTGAAAATCGTTCCACTAATTACTAAATATTTTGAGTTATTCAAGTCTCGTTTGATAATTCAAACTTTATTTGATTTTTTTAGTCGAGTCGAATTTATGAAATTATGATTTAATTTGAGTTCTATTCTACAAATTTGTATGAATTTGGTATTTCTTTTTGCCTTTGTTAGTATCAAACAAGACACGCCTCACTATTTCGAGTTATTTATCTTTTTCGATTATTGTACAAATAGGTATCAGATTTTGGTAATTCTTTTCAAATTGGTACTTGAATTTGGAAAGAATTCTCAGATTGATATTTAAACTTGAAAAAAAAGAAAACTAAATTGATACATGGTGCTAATGCAGTATTTCATCAACCAATAAGGTTGTGACACATTGCACTTAATGATGTCGTCATTTTGACCAACCAATAGACCATATATAATGATATTATGAAAGACATATTAATGAAATTATTAATTAGTGACCTCAAAGTATTGTCAAAAGTAATGTACATAAAAAGAAAAGTATAATTAGGGTATTACTTTTGATTGAATTCAGATAAAAAATAATTAGATCTAAAAGAATATATCATAAACAATAATTCTTAATCAATCCCTATAAATATAAATAAATCGAAAAAGAAAAGGAATCTAAAATTTAACGGTATAGGGAATGCCTCATAAACTTCATCTAAATATAAAGATTGGTGGCATACTTTTTCATCTTTTTTTCACACATGCAAGTGACAATGAGAATCTGTGTAAAGATCAGCCTTATAAGTTATAACAGTTTATTTTGCCCAAATTCATGTGCCTTTGCATGAGGCAGGTCCTCCCTTTTTCTTTTTAAAGATAAATCTAGGGTACACTACCTTCTTTTTAAGGGTGCATCTATCCTCCCCTTCGATTCTTACTTTTTTTTTCTTTAACAGTTGGAATCTACTTTGATGTCTGAATATGTGTTGTACACGAATAAAACTAAATACTGGTATATGGTCAAGAAGAGAAGGTAGTTCTTAAATTTTTTAGTTCAATGATAATTTAGGTCCTATAAATTTAAACATAAAACAACTTAAGCTTTGTCCAAAATTTTGAGTTTTGCCTAATAGTTTTACCAAGCCAGGAGTGTAAACATGGATACAAGTAAGGAAAATAGAGATGAGGGTCAACGTCGGACACAAGATTAAGTTAAGGGGGTGCATACTTCTATATTTAGTAAAATTATATAAGAATTTAAGAGTGTGATTGCTCTCTTAACACCCTTCAGTTCATCCCTGAATAGAATGTATTAGTTTCGAACAAGAGATGAGTAAAGGGAAAAAGGTTAGCTTTATTGTGAGGAGACCCACAAGAAGAGCCAAGAGGGGGTGTTTTAGGGCATCTGAGTCCGTTTATATTCCCTTTGGTATGCTTTCCAACTGTATATCAACGTGAGCCCCTCATGACGTTGATCCACAATCACCTTTATCAATAACATACAAGACAGGAGAAGAGGCTTCCTTCTCACTTGTTGTTTGTCAACTTGCAGGGGCCCTTTTTTTTTTAGTGCAGTGATGAACGAAAGATTTTATACAGGGAGTGCAAACTATTAAAAAATTATATTAAAATATAAAAAGTATAAAATTATAAAATTTTAAGCGTCAACAAATAATAACACGTTAGATTAGAGGTCACATCGGTCTTTGTACAAAAAATTTGAAATTTTTAAGGAACGAGACTTCCCCTCGGTCTATCTTAGCCATTTCTTTAACCTTTTTCTTTGGTTGCATGGATTCAGACAATGATGTAATAAATACGGTTTTTCTTCAGAATCTGTAGTGCTGAATTATTTTTGTACAGGGAAGAGACTGGGAGCTTTACTTATCCTGGATCCATCGGCTACAGCGGGCCCAGCACCACCGGCACCACCAACAGCGGCGGTACAGGGTCCAGTGATGATGGCAACTACTTTGGAATGGTATTCGGGAGCGGGGCGCCACCGCCACCGACCCCACCACCATGGACATCAACATTTTTGTCTCTTTTAATTATTTTCATTTTGTATTCTATTACCAACCATGGCGCTCTACCTCCATTATTATTGTTATTATAGGAATTACAAAAAGGAACAAATAATCAAAATTATAGTTATGATTATATATGAAATGAAAGATTTCTTTGATTAGAGTTTGGTTCCTAGTCCCTATCTAACACACACACACAAAAAAAAAAAAATAACATATGTTAGATTGGGGTTACCTTCCGACAAATTGGTTCAATCAATTTAATTAAAATAATTTTTAATTTAAATAAAATAAAAAATAATTAATAAAAGTAAGCATTTTATTTTAAGGTATAGACATAGTTTTAAATATAAAATTAGGATGTTAACATTTCAAACATCAACGTTGATAAAAGAATAATTAAACTGTTGATTACTAAATCTTTTGGTAATAATCATTATTTTATATTAAATAAAATTCAATTTTCGATCAAATCGATTTAACTGATAATCTGACTCGGTTTTTTTATCCAAAAAGTTCACTAAATTGTTGTGAGGATTATGAAAATGATGTGGTTGGTTGAGGTGGAATGTTAAATTCCACATCAAATTCAGTGCATTTGGGACCCCTTTTTCACTTTTCCTTGAAATTAGCCTTTTATTTCCTTTTTATATTGGATTTATCTTTGGATAATAATATGTATTTTTTTTAGTTTAACCACCGGTTTTTAATACATTTGTTGACTAATTCAGATTATATACTACAGTTGTCCATAATAGGGGTGTTCATCCCAACTTAATTGCTCCATTTGTAACGCCATAATTCGAATTTCTAACCTTACTTAAACGATGTAGTGCCTCGTCACACCAGATTAACCGATCCTTAGTAATAATATGTATTTTAACGTGGGTTGTTGCATGTTTGAAGATTTTAACAATCTAGCCTTTGTAGATTGTTATTCTTACTTTTAAAATCACTTTCCTTTTTACGTTAGCTTTTAATTGTGACGAGTCTTTAACAATATTAATTGTCTTGTATTTCCAAACAATACAAGTATGGTTATAGATCACATATGATAGTAGCGTTTTTATAGATATGAATATTTTTAATCGCATAATTAAAGATCATAATTATGGATGTTTGATCTATTTTTCACAGATTTTTTATAATTATAATCAATAATGATTTCAAAAACATATATAGATATCGATATGTCCGTAACTATCATTGCAGATATATTAGTTTTATTCAGTTTATTCAAATATATTATCCATTTAACTTTTTTTGAAGTTTTATTCATTTATTTATTTATTTATTTATTTTATTCACTAAATTATGATATTTCGTTAATTTCAATTTCTGGGCTATGTCTTAGGAAATGGGTTACAACTTTATTGAAACACAATGTGAGGATCATTGCGAAGTTACCTCGGAAAAACCTAAACTTTTCTCTCAACTGCTGCCGCACAATCTTCTTTTTTTCTTATTTGTTTTCTTAGGTAGTATTGATGGTCGACTATAGAGATTATTATTTTATTGTTTATTATATATATTTTTAGTAAAAATTTATGCCTTTGTGGTACACTTTTTTCTGCTTTTATGACATACTTTTTTGTTATTTTGTGGTTTGTTTAATTTGTTCTTTTGACATGATTTTATCATACCTTAACGATAGTTTGATGCTCATATCGAGATCTTTACGTCGCTAGTTTCTGATTTTGATTCTGTCAGTGGTCATAAAAAGATAGATTCCCGCTCAATTGATGATTGTTTGCAGATGGAATCAGACCTGGATAACGGAGCAATCTGCCTTATAGTTTGGTTCGCTCGCCGCTCCTTTTTTACCTCGTAAAGCGTTTCGTTTAGATAAAGACAATAAGATTTAGGAAGAATTTTGACAGAATGCTAATTCTATGAAAGTATTTACTTTTCTTTGCATCTTTGGGTTGTTTGAGATTTTGTCCTTATTATTCTCACTTCTTCATGCATTGTAATATTTTTATAATTTTTTAATAATATTCGGTTGTCATTTCCAAAAAAGACTTTATTGAAACCAAATTTAGGTTTTTTTGTGTGCATGCGATAAGGAGTCTATAACAAGATTAATTGATCTAATTAACTAAAAAGACAGTTGATTTCTATAGATTTAATAATTGAACTATATATGTGAAAAAAATGATTATCGATTAAAATAAATTAAATTTTTACTAATTGATATAGTGATCGATTCTTAGTTTTAATTTTTCACCAAACAAATATTTTTTGACAAAACCGAATAATTATTTATATATACACAAATCGGAATAAATTAATATTTAATGTAGGCCTAGGTCAATAGCCCATATACTCGACCCATAATTAATAACGGGAATGACTATGGTGACCGTCATCGAAATCCCTGGGGAATCACGGACAGTCGAAAGTTTATGAAAAATATTTTATTTTTAATTAAAAAAATCATTTATGGTAAAAAACTCATAAGTTTATTTATATTTATAATTAAATGTAGATGTAAATATTATACTTAAAAACTTAAATATTAAAAATCATAAATATTAGTATTGAATTCTAAACATAAAGCTTCACCAAATATTTTTTAGACATGAGTAATTGTCATAGTCGTCCAAAATAACAATATTGTCCATTGTTTTATATTTTATCAATTTCATCCTCGACCCCCTAAATTATATCAATGTTACTATTTGACAAATAAAAATTGTTGTTGTTTGATATAATATCGATTCGATAGTTCACATGTGAATTATGATGTTGTTCAGCGTTTTTAATTTTCATCAATTTAATCATCAAATTTTTTTGAATTGTATCAATGTTATCTTCTTAACAATAAAAACTATTACCGACCGTTACAATATTGATGTGATATATGAACTTCACTTATTTTTTTTATCGAGTTCAAAGAATTAATTGATTTTATAAAAATTTGAAACGTTTATTTAACGTAATTTCAGAGATCTCCTAATTGATTAAGTGATAAAAATACTCATATTATTTTATTTTATATAAATTCAAATATCGACATTTGTCTTTTTAAAATGTAAATATCCTCAGCCTAAAATATAATTTCAATTCAATATTTTTCACATGGGTGACTAAATATTTGGGCTCAATAACGTCAATGGCTCGGCCTCCAATCTACTGGGGCTTGGTTTCGCCAAATTTTCCCATGAAGAAAATATATAGTTATTTTATTTTTGAAGGAATATAATTTATCAAGAAGGCAACAACTTAAATAAATATTATAAGTCGTAAATAATTTTCAGAACAAATGGTTAAAAGCTATCAGTTAACACTTTTTCTCCCCTTGGGTTGTATCCAGTTGGAGCAAATTTTCCCTTCCTTTTTTCTAGGTAGGAATTGTTCAAACACAATTATATACCGGCGTTGATACGATTTGATACAAAATTTAAATAAAAAAATCACAAGAAGGAATACAAAATTAAAATAATAATATGGATATATTAGTATTTAATTTGATTTAAATAGTAGCCCTCGAATTTAATATAAATAATAAATTTGGATCTTAAAATAATTACCAATTTGAAAACATTAGAAAAGAAATCAGATATCGTATCGTGATTGTGATAAAAAAATTCCTTGACGTTCTCGAAGGGTTTATCAAAATGTGATCGCAGACAAGATATATATGCTTGGGCATATGCGAATTTGTTTATAGAAAGTTATTTATGCGAATTTAATTTAGGATATATTAAAAGGTTGAATTAGGTTAGGGATCTTGTATTATTCAAATGTTTAAAATTTAGTGGATTTCGATTTAGTGGCCGAATAATTTAGATCAATTACTGTTGAGTTCTATTATGAGAATGATTCTTTCAGTTTAATAATGTCGAAATTTCTAATATTGTTGATGGAATCTATAATTTTATCCCACTAGACCTACCGATAATTGGTAGTCTCTTTATTTGTTTGTACATAATTGAGTCAATGCACTACTTTTTATTCGAAAATTTCAGTCTATTCACAAACTTCTATTCAATTTTACTGTGACTCGATAACTATATAAAAAAAAGGCAAAAAAAAAAAAAACTTTTTTAGCTGTCCACATTTTACAATTTATACCAAATTGACCCGTAAGTTATTTCAATTAATGATTTTTTTATTTAGTGGTGAAAATTAAGGGTTAAAATGATAAAAATTGTAAGGGTAAAAGTTTACAAAACAGGGTTTAACGTCGCAGCTAACATTTGTTACAAGAAACAAAGTTTAATTGTCATTTTATAACATTTGAAAGTTTGATTACTGTTTTTTTTAACAAAGTTTAATGACCGTTTGTAAACTTTACCCAAATTGTAAACATGAACAACTAAAAAAATTAGTTTACCTTTTATAGGGGTCAAGTAAGTAATTACTAATAGAACTTAATAGAAATTTGAAAAGGAGCTAAGGTTTTCAAATAATAAACAGTATACTGAATTTCCAAAAATAAAATATAAAACTAAATTTTAAGTTTTGAAAACGTGCATGTAACTTTGATTAAGTTAAACCTATTACTCAAAATAAAGTAAACAAGAATACTTTTACAAATAAAAAGATAAAATATCTCATGCAGCGACGGAAAAAACAAGTTTTTAAAAATGTTTTAATTTTAAGGTTTAGAGAGTTAGTTTAGGTTTAGGGTTTATGGGTTAAGTGTATAAGTTTAGAGTGTAGGGTTTATGGTTAGAATTCAGGTTTTAGAGATTAAAGTTTAAGTTTAGAGTAATATGATTAGGGATTTAAGTTTTAACCTATAAACTCAAAATTGTAATCTTAGAACCTAAATTCTAACTACACTCTTACATTCAAAACTCGTACACTTTTAACCCCTAAATGTTAGACCCTAAAACTAAAGTGCTTGTGCATGCAATAATTACCCATAAAAAACGTTATTTAGAAGACAACCAATGAAATATTGTTTCAGTTTCAACATAATCCAAGCTTGAGTTGGATTAGGCGATTTGTTATTCGAACATGAAATAATATGGTCTGATTTGTGGGGATTTGCGCCGATATTTTCCCCCTTTGTTTCTCATGGGAAAAACGACTGCTGCTAGATATCGTCCCATGACCTTTGTATGTTCACTTGATTTGCTACTAGCCTACTAGGTACATAGTACGCTTCCTAATTTAATGCCCGCCTTATATGTTTAGTTTTTGTTAACCCGTTGAAAAATTTAAATATTATATAGTAATTTTTAATATTAATAGATAATATTATTATAAATTTCGAATATAGTTTATAAACCGATCATATATGATAAAGAAAATTACTTCCATTGTTCTTACTTATAACCATGTAAATTATATAAAACAAGCCCTTAAAAACATACTATATATAATGAAAATTACAAGCAAAATCTCCTTCTGACCATGTAAAATTTGAAATTATGTGTGTTAGAGCTTATCAACTAAGATAACCTACCCTGCCTTGGTCTCGGTACGAGGCCGTTTCTGGCACCCTTTCCCTCCGGATGACTGATGTCATTGTCGGATGCCTTTGCCTCCGGCAATCCAATCACATTTCCGGCAGTCAGTAACTCCATCTCGGCTGCTTTCACATCCTCTCTAAACTTTTTATATATGTCACTCGTATAAAATTTTCTTGTCCTAAGAGCCAAAAGGAATGACACAACAGTGCCAAACAATGTGGCTGCTGTAATAATAATGAATGACAATTTGAAACACTCAAATCCCATGGCAATCAAGGTCTTCACCGGCTTTCCTTAAAATCCCCAATGCTTGTATTTGCTTCTTGGCTTCTTTATCATACAAATTCCCAGCCACTTTCACATTGAGCACATACGACCCGATCGGACTTGCCACCGAGCCGAAATTGTACAACGTCGAGTAGTATTTGAGGCCGAAAATTTCGGAAATGATAGCAAAAAGAATTGGCCATTGAGCCCCGAAACAGAACCCAATGATCAGCGATGCAACATAAAGGCCTCCAGGGACATCGAAAGCGATCAAAACGTGACCAACACAAGAGACGAACATGATTAAGGTGAGCATGAAGGGTCTAGGGAACTTGTACTTTGTCAACAAAAATTCCGAGGCAAAACCTGCTACAACTCTGCCGAGATAATTCCATATGTTCACAAGGGAGACAAATGTGCTTATGCTTGTTTTAGGGTACCCTAGGGAGGCACCAATTTGTCCCAAATTGTCAATGGCGGTTAAGGTACCCCCTACCCCACAAATTTTTGCTAAGAAAAGAATGAGCATGTCAAGGCTGAAAAGTGCCTGCAGAATTGTGTAGTCTTCACCTCTGTCGGGTGCCCTGAAGGCTGTTTTCCAGCAGGAGACATTGGCTCCGTGTTTTCCGATAAAACCGTTTCCGTGCTCGGGGATGAATTGACACATCGGGATTCGGCTTATCGGTGACAATTTTCAACGGTGAAGGATCATTCAAGGCCTTATTCTTGGCCTCCCAAAGCTTGTATTCTTCTATAATCACAACACCAATTGGCAAAAAGAGCAAGAAAACAACCATGGCGGCACTGCCGCCATAATCCGGCCGTGTGAAGGCAAATTTTTTCTCGAATATGATGATAATCATCAAGAAACCAGCAAGGCCGAGAGAAATGTAAAGAAATTTATAGAAAGCTTTGAGCTCGTTGGACTGGTGAGCCACCTTCATGACCCGAATCGTACCGACGAAACAGAGCGAAATGACCGCCGGAAGCCAACCGATAAGCAAGATCAAGGCCTTCGAGTCGTCGCCGTAAAAAGCATGGTACAACTGAGTGATAATCGCGCCGCTGAGTCCGACGTAACCTTTAAGGATCCTCAACACGACGCCTCGGCTTTTCGGGAAGTTCTTGACGCAGGTGACGAGAGATCCGGTGTTGGCAAACGATTGAGAATTGGCCCCGATGCAAATGTGCAAACACATGTGCCATACTTGCGGCGTAGACATCCGTTTGGTGACGGCCAACCACATCATGAAGTAGCCGAAGAAGTTGAGGACCGCCCCCACCGATAGAACGAACCACGGCGGCGTAACCTCGGCTATCAGGCCGGCGAGAACGCCGACGTTGGCGCCTAAATCCTTGAAGAAACTGAGCAAATTGAGGGTCGTTTGATCGTATCCTAAGGATACTTTAATCTCAGTGGAGTAGAGGCTGAACATGTAGGTCGCACCAGCGGCGGACATGATCAACAACGACCCGAAAAAGATTAGCCATGGCCCTTTAAGGATCTGAACGGCAAAGCTTTTCATGTTTGGCATGCCGCCGCCAGCACCACCGTAACCTGGCCCTGCAACCACCATTTTTGGCAAGCTTTTCTTTTGCTGGTTTGGGTTCAAACAACACTATTTCAAAACGGCTGGTGTTTTAAGAGCATGGGGAGCTTACTGCTCTCATTATATAGAGAAGGAAACATGAGAAAAACAAGGATAGAATCAGATAAAGGATTGAGTCAGACTTTTGCAGTTGACTGCTTATCAATCTCTCGAGTAATTTTGGATAAGCTATCAATTAAAATTTTTGAAATAAAAATGGGAAAATATTAATCATCGTCTACAATTTATAGAAAGAAAACATATTTAATTAAAATATTTTTTGAATAGAAATGAAATAATATTTAATTTATATCTTCCGACAGTTAATCCAAAAGGTACGGATTCGAACTTAGGTAATCTTCTTGACAAAGTTGAAATCTGAAAATATAGGAAAAATAGTTCATATGCTTGTATTGAAATCCGACATAATTAAAGCTCATATAATTATAGATTAAAATAGTTTCTTTTGAAACTAACAGGATACCTCATTAAAAAATAGATAATATTTATTTTAAAAAATTTATATCTAATCGTAATGTTTTTAAAATGTGTGTACACTGTCGAAAAATTAAAAATATATATAAATATATATTACATTATAATTATTTTTAGACTATTTAAAAATAGTTTTTTGTTTGAAATTTAATACAACTTTATTCCTTATCTATATCGTGTATTAAATTTTAACGGAATTTGTGTTATGAGTCCACTCAAGAACATTTGAATTCTTATAAAATTGATGTCATGGATGAACCCGCGAACCACAAGGAGGCTGGGCGCTGGTAGGGCAGACCCTGTGGTCTATCTTTGCCGTCTATTTTTTTAATTCGACTCGCGTAAAATTTTAAATTATAATTTATTTATTAATTTTTATATTATTGAGTGGATATTGCTTTAGTGGTGAAGTGTATACAGAAAATTAAGTTTGTGAATCGAATCATACTGATATTGTTTTTCTGTCTTTTATTCTTTTTAAAACTAGGTGTAAGAAGCTCTTAAACTTTTGAAAAAAATCAATTAAGCTCGTGAACTTTTTTGTGCACTCAATTAAGCTATTGAATCAAGAAATAGAATTAACTAAGCTCTCTAACTAATTTTAGCCATTAAATTTTGACAATTTTTTAGATATTATTGGCACATGATATATTACAGTTCTATTATGTTGCATTTACAGATTTCTTCAAAAAAAATATTTTTTATATTTATACATTTTTTAGAACTTTTAATTTTTTTAAAATAAAATAAAATTTTTTAAAAAAAATGTCAAGTCGAGACATTGTGACACAACGCATTGCAACAACATATTCAAAAAAATTATAAAGATTTAATGGTCAAAATTGGTTCAAGGGCTTAATTGATTATATTTCTTGATTTAAGGGCTTAATTGGGTGCAAAATGATTTCGGGGCTTAATTGATTTTTTTCAAAAATTTAAGAACTTTTTATACCCTTAAGTTTTTTTTCAACCCTTTAACTTTTAATTTATGGCTTCGCCCTTGATTAAAAAACGAATAATACATAATGTTATAAGAGACTTAAGAGTGGTTTTATTTTGGCTTATATCACAAATAAGTATCTTAAGTATATCAATTTTTTATTTAAGTATCTAAAGTATTTTTTTGTCAAACTAAGTACGTAAAGTATATTTCTAGTTAAAATAGGTACCTAAAGTATTCTTTTGTCAAAATAGGTGCCTAAAGTATATATATATTGTCAAAATAGGTACCTAATTAATGTATTTTTTAATCGATACTATATGTCAACTGTTAGGAACCTAAACGAATAAAAATACTTTAGGTACCTAAATAAAAAATTGATATACTTTAAGTACTTAGAGTCGAAAACATAACTAATGAATTTGTATAAACTTTTTTTACTTCACTATTTTTATTAAAAAAGACTTTAAATACCTAAATAAAAAATTGATATGCTTTGAGTACTTAGAGTCGAAAACATAACTAATAAATTTGTATAAATTTCTTTTACTTCACTATTTTTATTATAAAAAATACTTTATACAGCTAAATAAAAAATTGTTATGCTTTAAGTACTTAGAGTGGAAAACATAACTAATGAATTTGTATAAAATTTTTATAGTTCACTATTTTCTTTTGACAAGAAATCGTTCACTTCACTATGATCATTTGTTGACTTAAACACATGTTTTTCACATTTTGTTTTTCGTTCACCTGCATTGTCAATATTACTAAATCTAATTTATTTATGTCTAATGATATTCTCGACCTTCAAATTTTAAAAAAATAGTTTTAGATTCTTGCCTTTAAACTTTTTTTGTGTCTCTGTTGGCACTCAAATTTTTTATTTTTTTTGTTAGATTGAACCAACTAACAAAACATGATTTTTTTTATATATTTTAATGTTTTCTTTTTACATTTTTATACCTTTTCATTCTTTTTTATAATTTTTACAAGTTTTAATAATTTAAATATGTATTAAATATTTTTTTATAATTTTTATTTTTGTGAAAAAAGTCAAAAGTAAAAGGAAAATTTTAATTCATAAGTATCACATGAAATAATATTATAATTTTAAAACTATCATTGTTGTTAATCTACAACAATATAAAATGAAATATTTTATAAATTTATAATTAAAGTTAAATAATAATATTTTTATTATTTAATTTTAATTTGGGGGATCTAGTATGAAATATTTCTACTTAGAATAGCAAATAGGTAAACCAGCGCATGAATAGTCGGCCATTTTTTTTCTTACAAGTAACATCAGTAAATAAAATTATTTGATTTATTACAACATACAAGGTTATTTGGAACACGACATCATTTTAGTATAATTTTTATAAAAGAATAGTAAGTGGTTTATCTTAAATTTGACTCTTTATTGTTCAAAATATTCATCAAAATTCAAAAGAGTATCATATTTTAGTCGTATTATACTTTAGTGATTCCATTAGGAAAAGTAGCAGAGACTTCAAGAATACGTATTAAATCGTCTGCTAAATGACAATACTCTTTTGAATTTTTTTAGTTTTTTTTTTTACAAATAAGTTAATGAATTTAACTGGTTAAGTTTTTAAAAGTGAATAAATTATTTAATTTTATCTCAAAATTAGACACACCGAACAAAACCAATTAGTTGAATCAAACACAATATCTTCGAAATCTATTACTAAGTCCTTTTAAACTAAGTCTGTGTCTGCTTTTTTTTATCATTTTGAAATGTTAAATATATTATTTATTAATATCTAAATAACTTATAATAAAATTCAAATAAAAATATTAATATTTTATCCAACTCAAACTAAATTCTATCTTGTCTAAATTTAATTCAAACTAAACAAATTATTGGTTTTACTCACCGCTCCCACTTAAATCCTGAAGCGTGTAGATAGATAAAAACAAGAAGTCTTGCTCTATGCTTCTATTTCTCTAGTGTTTCATCTTTATCCTTGTTTTTTTCTATTTCTCTAGTCTTTATTCTTGTTTTGCAGCTCATTGAACGTGTTTTGTTGGTCCGCTATTTCGTTTTTTAGTTTTGTTCTATTCCACATTTTTATTTCATTTGAATTGTTTCTTTATTCTGATTTCTAATAAAATATAGTCAACATATTATAAAATATGGGTTTTGCTATACGCAGCTCTGGTGGCTGCATATAAGAACCAACAAGATTCCTATTACTAATGGTTATTTTACTTTTCAATAGAATCTACTAAAATAAAATTAATTACATTCCTAAAAAGTTATATTTTATTAATTCATGGTGTTTAATGTAACTAATATTCATCTAAAAGAGTTTAGGGTTTATGATATAGGATTTATGGTTATGCTTTAGTGTTTAGGGTTTATGATTTTGTGGCTCAAGGATTTATGTTTTTAGGGTTTAGTGGTTTTAGGGTTTAGGGCTTATAGTTTAAGATTTTATGATTTAGGATTTACGGTTTAGTGTTTATGCTTTAGGATTTATGTGGTTGTAGTGTGTGGTTTAAGGTTTAGGTTTATGAGGCGGGGTTTGAGTTTATGGTTTATGAGATACGTTTTAGGGTTTATGGTATATTATTTAAGGTTTAGGGTTTATGGTTCATGGTATATTATTTAGTGTTTAGGGTTTATGATACATTGATTAAGGTTTATGGTATATATTTTTAGAGTTTAGGGTTTATGAGATAGTTTTAGGGTTTATGGTATATTGCTTAAGTTTTAGAGTTTATGGTATATAGTTTAGGGTTTAGGCGAAATTCAAATGTCATAAAATTTATGTTTATTTTTAGGTTAATTAATGGAACAATATTTTTTGCTGGGTGTTAATTATATCTACAATTAATTCTATGTCATTAAATTTCATTAAAAAGGACAGAGGCATTAATTTTAGGTATTTAATAAGTTTTAAACATGGTCCGAGTATCGCAAAACCTTAAAAAATATATAAAATCTAGATCAAATGGGAGTTTGAAAATTGGGATTAGGGATCTGTATTGTTGTGGGAAAATATGAATAGGTTGAAGAATCTTTAATTATTTTAGTTTAAATCTAATTTCTAAAATGGTGGGAATACTTTTAAAACTAAGGAATGATATTGATAATTAAAACACAGATTCCTTAGGAAAAAAAACAAACCAGAAATAAAAATAAGGAAAATTCTGTCACTCTCGATGAGCACTACTAGCAACGAGCATCGATGAGCACTATTAATGTAATTTATAAAGATTAAAATTTTAAAGAACTCATCGTATAATTATAAATTATTGAAAAATTAAAAAGTAAATTAATTAAAATATATTATTTTATTTTTAATTTTCTTTTAAACATAGATCAAAATACTTATTTACCTCTAAATTATAAAATTCTAATTTTTATTCATTTGAAATTGAAGCCGTCGCCGTCTGATATGGTCCAAAACCTATTAATGCATCACGACTGTAAATTATTATTCATCTAACCAACAAATCGTTGAAGTGAACAAACCCCACTGATTTTTTTTGAACTAACTCCTGACCACCATCAAAACATCTCCAGTTGTATTGCCATACAACTTTGAATATTCACAGCGATGATTGATTATATAAGATATTCAAATGGGACCGATCGATTTGTATGATATGTAAAAATCAAATGAATTCAAAATGAGACCGACCGATTTGTATGAACATGTAATTTGGATATGGCTTGAATTTTAAATGAACAAAAATTAGGATTTTATAATTTAGGGGTAAATAGGTATTTTGATCTATGTTTAAAAAAATTAAAAATAAAATAATATATTTTAATTAATTTACGTTTTGATTTTTAAAAAATTTATAATTATACGGCGAGTCCTTTAAATTTTTAATCTTTATAAATTAAATTAATGGTGCTCATCGTGCTTATCATTAGTGATGCTTGTCGAGCGTGAAAGACTCATCCTAAAAATAAAAGGTTTAAATGTCTTTTTGGCTCCTCTAATTCTACCCGAAAATATCTGCTTTTAATTATGAATCGGTTAGACCCTTAATTGAAAGATCACAATTAATTAAAACTTTTAATTATAATTTTCGTTAATTACATTATATGTCGTTAAGTTTGTTGACATAAAAACATTGTATTAGTTGAAATTTATTTTTCTTTCCAACCTTTTGAACTTATTTGATTATAAATTTTTTTATTAAGAACTCAATTGAGACAATATTTTACTTAAAATTTTTGCTTAAATATCATCTAATTTGACGGAAATCAATTTATTATATAATCCAACACATTTAACTCTCGCATACGAAAGAAAGTTAAAGTTTTTGTAAATAAAGATGCTGAAATTCACTTTTTTGAAAATATATAAAAAGATTAAAAGAATACTCTAGCATTATTTTTTAACGAGACCTCTTCCTCTTTCAAAATATATATATATTTTTCGCACAAATTTATAGGGTAAATAGTAAGAAGTTTTATTCGATAGGAGAAGAAAGGTCACACAGAGCCGCTGGAGCGGAGAAGAAGGGTTATAACTCGTTTGTTCTAGGAGTCAAGCGTCATTTTAAGAGTGCAGATGCTGGAGTTTCAGTCTTTGTGAATTTCGTTAGCAAGAGAATCCATAAAGCTACACTTAGAGATGCGTTTTCAGAATACGGATAATACCTACATCGCCTACTACAATGTGAAGAGAGCTAAAAGCAAACACACTTTTGCTTTCGCTAGATTCGCTAGCAGGGAGGATGCCGATAGGGCTGTGGCAAGTGGGAACAATAAAAGAACGGATGGGTTCTGCATAAAAGTTTTTCTTGAGAAGAAGCATACCAAGATTGTCGGGTCTGTTGACGAGCATCATGATATTGGTAAGAAAGCCCAGACTGAACGAGTTAATGTCAGAAATAAACATTCATTGGTCAGAACTGGTAGATCATTCAAGGATGCTCTATTGAATTCCCCACTTCCAAAAGGGTCGGAGTATGAATCCAATGCCAAGTCGAGGAGACAAGGTGAAGCTGAACGTCTTGTGTCTGATATCTCTTTATCAATTCCCTTTGCCCCCTCAGAATCGGAGTAGCTTAGGCAGAGTTTCATCAGACAAGTAAAAGGGATGTACAACGCTGAGTTCGTTCAAGAAGCGATGCGATCAGATGGCTTTAATGTGAAAGTCAGCTTATGGTCTGGTTTTTACGTTATAGTCCAATGCTTGGAAATTGAACAGATCCAGATCATATGGGATCTCAAACATTCCCTGTTGGAATCATGGTTTGAGGAGCTGGACTCAGTTGATAATTTTTTATCCAAGAAGAATGTGAAAATATGGATAAATTGAAGGGTTGCCACTGTTTGCATGGCACGCTACTGCGATTGAAGCCATCGTTTCCAAATGGGGCAATGTTATCAAGATTGACGATGATACACTGAACAGAAACAGATTTGACTATGCTAGAGTCCTTGCTAGTGTGTCGTCAGTATCGGACTTTCCATGTTCTGCCTCAATTGATCTTAATGGGGATAAGTTTCTTATCAAGCTATCAACCGCGGAGTTTGAAGACAACCGGTGCTGGATAGATGATGACAGCCCGTCGAACAATTCTGATGAAGAGAACTATTGTCGCTTCGAAGTTAGCCCACATGCAATTAATACTTCGGAGGCGTCTCTTTCCCCTAGGCCTGAGTGGGTTCAAAATATCCCTGATCATGGGCATAAAGCTGATTCCATATTGATGAAAGAGGTTAATGTCGGCTGTGATTCCTTGGGAAGCTTTTCCAAAGATAACTCATTCTTAGTTGGGTCCACAGGGTTTAACCATCTCCATAATGTCCCAATTTTGGCTGCTTCTGGTACCTCCATGTCATCTTCGGGCTTAAGCGAGCCCACTGCCCCCGTTTTAGACAAAGGAACGGGCTTGCTCACCATCAAGCCCAGGGTTGTAAAAAACCCAAAAAAAATTCTCCTTGGTTCTTCAGGTCTAAAATGGGTAAGTCACAGAACTGGGTTGCTCCTACTCATGTCGGTGGGATTGTTAATGAAACCAACGCCCCAAAGACAGCCATGGAAGTTGAAGCTCGCGAGTGCCTTGAGGTGTGTAACGCTGTAGGTCTGTTCTTCAAAGCTGCTGATAGAGAAGTCTGCAAGAGGATCGTGGAGCTGGAATCGGATTTGGGTGAACCCAAATAAGTAAGATATTTCTTGAGTTTTCATTTGTCCTTGTGTATTTGACCTGTCGTTTTAATGAACCAAAATGTGATATTGTCGGGGAACGTGAGAGGACTGGGTAGTCATGAGAAGAAAGCTGCTGTTAAAAGACTAATCTTCACAAGCAAGGCTAGTGTGTTCTTCATACAAGAGACCAAATTGCAATCGGTTGATGAAAGGGTCATAAGGCAATTATGCGGGAAATCGGAATATCTTAGATGGATCTTTTCCCTTTCTATCGATTCTGCTGGAGGCCTTCTCTCCCTATGGGATCCTAATGTGTTCGAATGACATTCCAAATCTGTCCAGAGGAACTTTATTATAATGGTGGGTAAGATCCATATCCATTCTAAAAGCTTGGCATGTATCTTGGTGAATGTGTATGCTCCAAATGGGTCAGATGAAAGGTCGATCGTCTTCAGAAGCTTGAAAGATATTCTATCTTCCTACAACATGCCACTAATCATGGGTGGTGATTTTAACATTGTCTGCAAAACAGAGGAAAGGGTGGGAGTTAGTATTAAAAGGGGAGAAATGCGGGAGTTTGTAGAGTTCATCGATGCCCTTCAATTGATTGATCCCCCGTTATCTGGTGGATTATACACTTGGTCTAACTTTAGGGAAAGACCTACTTTGAGCAGACTTGACCGATTCTTGATCTCTCCTGAAGTGTTTCTTGATTGGCCGGAAGTGGTACAATATCTACTGTAAAAAAATTTATCAGACCATAATCCAATTTCT
Organism: Hibiscus mutabilis; assembly: GCA_019671005.1. NCBI lineage: Eukaryota > Viridiplantae > Streptophyta > Magnoliopsida > Malvales > Malvaceae > Hibiscus > Hibiscus mutabilis. Next base: position 11,306,118 of record CM033745.1, read on the forward strand.
AAATCGTTGGTTAAACTAAATTGGAGCCCCAAACCATTTAGATGGTTCGACTATTGGGAAGATGAAAAGGATATGGTGGAATCTGTGCGCAGTTCGTGTCTCAACATCAGAGGCTTGGGCATAGGCGCTATGCTGCGACAGTGCAAAAAGAGCGTCAAATCCTGCCTAACCAAAAAACAGTCCGAGAATCTGGATTCTATTCCTGTGTTGGAGAGTAGAATCTCTAACCTTGAGGCTGACATTGCTAGTGGGATCCAGAATCCTAACCTTTGTGCCGAGCTACAGTCTGCCCGTGCTTTGTTGTGGAAGAAAATTAGACAAGATGAACGTAAGTGGCTGCAAAAATCGAGGTGTCGGTGGTTTGAAGCGGGGGACAGAAATTCCAAATTATTTCACATTTATGCCTCAACAAGAAGAAGAAAGAATTCCATTGACATGCTTACGGTGGAGAACTCAATCATTAAAGAACCAGAGGAGATTAAATATGAAGTGGAACGCCATTTTCGAAAGATATACAATGATGTTCATACTATTCCAGTGGATCGACTTGATTGCAACATAAGATCTCTTGAAAAGGTGGAAGCAGACAATCTAGAAGTTCCCTTTTCTGAAGAAGAAATCAGCTCAGCGCTATTATCCACTGATGGCTCTAGAGCCCCAGGGCCAGAGGGGTTCAATTTGAATTTAAAAAAAAAATATTGCCCCGACCTTAAAGAAGATATCTGCCAATTCTTCTTTGATTTCTATCATGAGAAGATTCGTAATCACAGTTTTAACCATTCCTTCATTGTGTTAATCCCAAAGGTAAACAAACCAACGACAATTGAGGATTATCGCCCCATTAGTCTTGTTGGAAGTGTGTATAAACTACTAGCTAAAGTGCTTGCTGCACGTCTGAGCCGAGTATCTAATGATTTCATGGGGATTCACAATTTGCCTTTTGTCTGGGTAAACAGATCATTGACTGTTCCCTGATATCCAATGAAATAATTGACTACACTAGAAGAAGAGGACTGTCGGGTGTGGTTTTTAAAGTTGACTTCAGGAAAGCCTACGACTCTGTGGATTGGGACTTTTTGTTATTTATTTTGAAACAGATGGGATTTGGCACTCGTTGGTGTTCGTAGATAAAAGATTGCATTTCCTCGGTTATGATCTCAATGCTTGTTAATGGTTCTCCAACAAGGATTTTTACTATTTCTCGGGGCTTACGTCAAGGTTGCCCGCTATCACCTTTACTTTTCAACTTAGTAGCCGAGGCTCTCAGCTCTCATCTTCATAAGGCAGTCTCTAAGGGCTTCTTTAATGGGTTCCAGATTGGTTCTAGCTCGATTGAGATATCGCACCTTCAATTTGCTGACGACCTCATCATTTTCTGCGGAGACAGTGAATCCCAAATTAGAAATGTAGTTCAAATTCTAAGAGGGTTTGAGTTAGTGTCTGGGCTCAAATTAAATTTGCGGAAATCCAAGCTACTGGGAATTAATGTAGATGAATCGATGGTGGAGTTTTGGGCTTCAATTTTCCACTGTAAAAGCGAGAAATTCCTTAATTTTTATCTGGGGCTTCCCTTGGGACAACCGAAGAACTCAAAACTGATTTGGAGCCCTATTGTGGACAAATTCAAGACGAAATTTGTAGAATGGAAATCTAAGCTGTTGTCTTTCGGGGGACGCATCACCTTAGTTAAATCGGTCCTATCCAATTTGTCGATGTACTACATGTCCATGTTTCCTATGCCGGCTTCAATCAGCACTTATTTGTCAAAGTTAATCGTAAAGTTCCTGTAGGGTTCTCTTGATCGTCGCACAATCCATTGGGTGAAATGGGAAGTCCTTTGCTTGCCTAAAGAAGCTGATGGGCTAGGATTATTTGACTTTAAGACAAAGAACACAGCCTTGAGGTGCAAATGACTTTGGAGGTATGGGACTGAGCCTAATAATTTGTGGCGAAGAACAGTGTCAGCTATCTACGAACCCAGATCAATTGCGTTATTGCCTGAAAACACTTCTTCCTCAAATAAATCGTGGATTTGGCAGAGCATCACGTCCCAATGGTCTAATCGCGACTCTATTTTCGCGGAAAATACTTGCCTCAAGGTTGGTGATGGTAAAAATATCCATTTCTGGACTGATGTGTGGGTAAGAAACAATGCACTAAAAATTTTATTCCCCAGAATTTTCGCGTTGGCCATAAAAAAGAAAGGTGCTATAGCTGATTTTGGGGCATTTGAAAATGGCGAGTGGTGCTGGAAAATCGAGCTCCGAAGGAGATTGTTCGATTGGGAGCGAAACATTTGGGAGGATTTCGCAAGATTGCTTAACAAAATTTGTTTAAATCCTCAATTGCCCGATTCTTTATTATGGAAAGCTGATTCAAATGTGATGTATAGTGTTAAGTCTTTCTGCAAAATTCATTCCAATGACAGTGGAATGAAAGACGATGTTTAGAGATTAGTGTGGAGTGGTCTCGCCCCACCTAATGTGGAATCGTTCTTGTGGAAGGTTCTCCATGACAGAATACCAACTAGGGTAGAGCTCTCGAAAAGAGGATGCATTTCCCAGCAAACAATCTCTTGTCCGTTGTGTATGAAGGAACCAGAATCCATAACACATCTCTTTTGCCACTGTTATGTAATATGGAAATTATGGTCAAAATGGTGTAAATTGTGGCGAGTTCACCTTGTCGTCCCTTCTAATGTGAGTAAATTATTTGTTCAGTGGCAGTCGATTCCAAAAGTCAAAATCGATGACCAGATATGGATTTTAAGTTTTTTTAGTTTCATTTGGACAATTTGGAATTACAGAAACGATATTATTTTCAAGGGCTCTAAGTTAGACTCGAGCCATTTGTTTGATATGTGCTTATTGAGGCTTAGCTGGTGGTGTAAAGCGAAGTGGCCTGAGAATTCGATTGCTATAACTGACATGGTTCAATATCCCAACAATTTCAACTCCATCCATCCAAGCACCAAAAAATAGCAAAATGGGTGCTGGGTTGCACCAGAAAAAGGTGTTCTGAAATTCAATACGGATGGAGCTGTTGAAGAAAGTTACGGAAAGGCAGGTATTGGGGGCGTGTTACGTGATGACTCTTCGAAGACCTTACTATATTTCTCAAGATCTATTGATTTTTCTGATGTTCTTTAGGCGGAGATCATGGCTCTTTTTGAAGCAATGAACTTATTTGGTAAATCAAAATGGTGCAACAAGTACAAACTGGTGTTTGAGTGTGATAGCAAACTCATCACAGATTGGATTATGAGACCTCATATCGCCCCAAAAAAGTTCAAAAGAATTATAACCTCTTTTTTCAGCAGCAGAAAAGGTTTCGATTGGAGTATTCAATTTGTCCACAGAGAGTGCAATACAATGGCAGATAGTTTGGCAAAAAAAGGGATCTGCAGAGCAAATGAATTAGTAATTTTTGATCCTCGTTAGATCACCAGGTAATGGTAAAGCTGACTATGTATAATGAAGAAGATAACTATGAGCTACTGTGTATTGTTGTAAAATGCTCTATTGTTTTCGGTTGTTCATTGTTGGACAGTGAGTACGGTTGTTGTATTAGGCAACAATACTGTGCATCTTTTTTCTTCCGCTTAGGTGTTAGGAAGGTTTTTTAACGAGGCCGGTACTGGTGCGTTATTTTAAGCTAATAAAAATTATTTTTAAAAAAAAATAATTTCAAATATACTTCTATGTAGCATGAGGATCCAATTAAATTAGATTTCGTATATAAATTATTCAAAGCTTTGAATTAAGCGTATACAAAGTGATTTTGAAATTAAAGATTGATTCTAAAACATCTCGAATTGCAATTGTTTTTGTCGCTGGAATCAAACCCTCCCTTGTTCGTGCGTTGAAACTAAACATTCTTTGAAAAAAAAACTGTAATTTTGTTTCCAAAGTCGAAATACTCTACCAATGATGTATATGCATGGTGAATATTTAATCGAGCCTAGCAAATAAATTGAGTTACTTGAACTGACGAATCCTATTTTATTATTCAAATGTTATTTGAATTTTTTTTGAGTCGTATTATTAATTTTTTGTACAAATTTAACATGGTTCAACTATTATTATGAATGTCATGTCTTAGTCTAAAATTGCCAACAATATAAAAATTCAATTGATAAATAGATTTTTTTAAGGATGTTAGTTATTTATACTAATAAATAGCATTAACAATAGTCTCAAATTGAAAATATTAAAGGGATAGAAATCATAATTTTCCGTGTAAAAATTAAATCATTTTTAACTTTATTTAAGTAATTTTTGAGAAGTTTTATTGGTTGTTTTAGTTTCATCCATGGGAACATGAGACTTAAAATGATCATACAATTCATTGATTGATAGACTAAATTGATGGGAAAAAATAATTTTTAAAGAGTTAAAGTTGGAGGGCTAAATTGAATAAAAAGAAAGGTCAAGGGTCTAAATTAAAAAATATATTTGTTGTCAAAAACAGAAATTAGAGTTACGTAGGTATTCTACAGTGATCGAGGAACATGTGGTTCAAATTTAAATAAAATGAATTTTTTATCATATGATAAAAATGAACTTAAAATGAATGAGAAATTAAATAAAAAATATAAAGTTAAGGAATTAAATTGAAAAGGAGACATTTTTGTCAAAAGAGAAAATTGAAGTTACTTGTATTTTACAGTAGTTGAGGAATCTGATAAAAATAAATGAGTTTAAAACCAAAGAGGAATCATAATAAATAAATAATGCAAATTTAAAGGACTAAATTGTAAAATAAAAAATTTCCAAAAAGAGAAATTGAATTTACGTAGGTACTCTACAGAGGTTGAGAACATGTGGTTCAAATTTGGTAAAAAAATGAGCTTAATACGAGGGAGGATTTGAAGAAACAAATAAATCATGTACAATTGAGGAACTAAATTGTAAAAAAAAATTGCTGTCAAAAATATAAATTAAAGTTACATAAGTATTCTAAGGTGGTTGAGGAACAAGTGGTACAAATTTGGTCAAAAATAGGTTGGAACAAAGAAATCAATCACTAAATTGCAAAATAAGGAAATTCAGTTTTTTTTTTCGATTTTTTGAATTGGTAAAGTATGAACTCGAATTTCAAAATTAAACTATTAATTCAAGTTGATTTGAATAATTTAAAATTAAAAAATAGATTTTTTCGAGTCAAATTGAGTTTTGTTTACCCCTTGTATATGTAGGGGTGAGCAAAACTGGACTCTTAAAAAATCGATTCGTCTTGACTCGACTCTAAAATAATTTAAATAAAGCTTGAGTTATTAAAATAAAAATTCGAATAACTCGAATTTTTTAGTAATTAGTGAATTGATTTTCAAGTTTGAGTCGAGTCTCTCAATTCTACATAATATATATATATATATATAGAAAGATGTTTAAATTGAAACGAATCAGTACCATAACATTTGAAATGTTTACCATCAAATTTGTAAATAAACTCGAACAACTCAACTCAATTCAATTCGAAAAAATTTCAAATAAAATTTAAATTATAAAATATAACTCGTTAACTTTGACTAACTCAATTCTTTTACTCAACTTGCTCACCGCTAGACATGTGTGGGTAAGACGTACCGATCTTATGATTGGATAAGAATAGAAGACAATTTGGTGGGATTCAAAGTATGACATTATTTAGTGAGATGTGTAGGCTTACTAGTTGAGTGGGGTATCGCTTTCATTTTGGGTCAAAAAGCAGAACACCAAACAATGCCAATGCCAATGCCAATGCCAATGCCAATGCCAATGCCAATGCTTATTCTCTTCATATCCTATTTTTAGAACCTAAAGGTCAATGCCATTGCTTCAATGGCATCTTTGCCAGCTTCCTCTTTCTTTTTTTAAACTTATTGTCATTTTATTCTCACAAAATAATCATAAAAGGGGGCATGGTTGAATATTCCATTGAAATTTGTTAGTATTTTTGCATCTTCAAAACCTTAACGTTTTCCATCTCTTTGAATTTTCATCCATGTAAACACTTCATTTTCTACCTCTTGTCTGTTCATGCTTTATTGCTGACTACAAATTCTTTTCGGATACTAAAAAATAAAAATACTAAACTGACAGGTTGATCCAAGTGGTAAACAACTTGGTCTCGCCTAAACATGTATCGAGTTCGCGACTTTGTTTATGCTAAAAAAATTTGCTGGGAGACTCACCCACCCACCAATATAAGTGTGTGTCGCGGGTCAATCTGAATTAATTAAAGTAAAGCTCTAGAGAACCATGAGGGCAATAAAAAATACTCAACAAGTAACATAAGTAATTAGTTTATCCATTTTGGATCCACTCCTATATATACGAAATCTTAATCAAATCTTAAAGATACAAGAGACGTTTTAATCTCACTCAAAAAAAACTACAACCACTTGTTCGTATAATAAAATTATTTACGAGTGCCCTGTTATTTTTGTATTTTTTTGTTTGATTAGACATCGAATAAAATCCATTTAATAGAATTTTTCTATGAAACAAGTGTGGAAACATATAAGTAGATAATGACTTATTACTTAATGTATGATAGATTCAATAATATTTAAGGCTCTGATTTCTATTGCTTTTCAAATCGGCTTTTGACTTTAAAAGTTGGTTTGAGTCAAAAAAACAAAGAAAAACATGTAGCTTTAGAGGTAAAAATTACTTTTAAGCTTGGTTTGAAAAGTGCTTTTCAAAAGCTGAAAATTTTAGCTTTTAATTTTTCCAAAAGTACTTTTAAGTAAAATTACTCATATATCATCGTTTATATCACCAATCTTTTTATATTTTTAGAAAGAATGTCCAAAATAAACATTTTTTTTCTACTTAAAAGCACTTTTTACAGCAATATCAAACATTCATATTTTAAACCAAACAATTCAAAAACACTTTTTAAAATCACTTTCGCACCATATTTTTTAAAAGTAATGCCAAACTAGCCCTAAGACTATAATTATTTAAAATTTACATTTATCCAAGAGTGTAACAGAATTTTAGTTAATAATTTATCACTTAATGTATAATAGATTTTATATTTTTAGATTATATTACTTTAAATTTTATTTTATCAAATAACCTACTTATATTTGGTACTTAATTTTAAGTAATATACAAAATAGAGATCCGCTAATTAGCTTAGTAACTAATGATGTTCATGATGCCTTATTTAGTATGGGTTCAAATCTCAACATAAGATGTAATATCTCCCTATCTAATAAAAAATAATATACAATATAAATTTTATTATTTAAACTCGAATTTAATTTTTAAATTTATTAGAAAAAAACTAACTGTATTATTAAAATTTGACTCAATGATCTCATTTTACTGTAAAATAATTTGAAGAATCATTATAAAAAATTCAAAGATTGCTTTTTCCTGAAGGTTACCTTGATAAGTAAATTCCACTAGTCAAGCGCGCATCAAAATATGTGTGCGTGTCTAACGTACGGCAATGTACGGTGCAACTACGGTACGACATTAATTAAAAATATAATAAATTTTGAAACATAAAACTGAAAATGTTACATTGTTTGATAACATTTTCAGCTGGTGGTAAGTTTTGAAACTTTACTTCGAATTTCGAAACTTTCATTACTTCATATAACATTTTAAGTTTTTGTAAATACCGAAAATGTCATAATAAAACGCAATATTTTTAGTTTTGTATTTTTATTTTTATAACATTTTCAGTTGGTGTCGTACCGTACCCTGCCGTACCGCATACCTATCCAAAATATGTATATATAATTAGCAAATCTTAACGTTATTGTGTTCACACGTGGAACACATGGTATATTGAAGTTATAAATTGTACACTCAAAAGTAGGAGAAATTATATCATACCCCTCTCATCACTTTATTTAAAATTTTAATCAATAAAAACTACTTAGTTTATTAAATTTTTTTATGTCGTCTTCTTACCGAGTAAATTTTTACTTGATTAAAACTGTATTTTAAATTAGAGTAAATATAATTTCTTTATTAATGTTTTAAATGTATGATAAAAATTTTCATATTTTTATATTATTGATAGATTATAATTATATACTCTTTGTTGTGATTAATTCCTTCACATTCTAATATATTTTGAGCTTAATTGTGGAAATTATGTTTGTTTTGATATAGGAGGTGAAATATGGATGAAAAGGTGAAATTCAACTCAAGAGCATGTTTTTAGCTTCCCATGTGAAAGTCAAGTCTTTTGGAAGATAGCAGAAACGAGCAGGAGATTATTTTCGATAAGGTATGACCACGCCTTGTGACTGATGCGCGACTGGTGTCTGACATAAGAAATCCGAGATTTTGAAGCAAATTCGTGATGGAGCCCACTTTTATGGTTATTTCCATTACTCTGGAAGTATTGGACCAAGAATCAATATCTTTTATTAATTAGGATTTTATTTATTTAGATTTTCTTTTATATTATCTTTCCTTATTTTATTAAAACTTAATTAAAGGATAATATCTTTTTAGGGTTAGGGTTTTTGCTCTCTAAATAAAGAGCTTATTAGACCCTCTAGAATCCATCTCATCTTGGACAACACTTCCTCTTCATCTCTTGTTGTTTTCTTCCACCATGAGTGGCTAAGGCTTTTATTTCTGATTCAAGGGTGAAGTGATTCCGCTGTAATTTTGTGAGGCTTGTACTAAACTAGTATTTCTCCTTTAATCCAAGTAATCTTTGTTTCTTGATCTTATTTTCATGAATGTTTGATATTGATTAAATTGACGCATTAATTTAATATTGAATGTTCTATCGCTATCCATGACGCAAGTAGCAAAGGGTAAGGCTCATGTTTTGTGTTCGTTAGACTACACATCACGCATTATAGTCCCTAGGGAAATAAAGATACAAAATTAATTTGATTGGTTTTGTTTTAGTCATTCTCACTGATCTTAATGCTATCATTGAATTTATTTAATGGTATGTTTCGATTTGTATGCTTGTTGTGGTGTTCCCCAAGTAGACTAATAGATTATAAAAGAAGAATAAATGCTTGTTGTGATGTTCCCCAAGTAGACTAATTTCTTGGATACGAGAAACTCATCTTTAGCCTATGAACAAAATTACGGTTGGAAGAAAATCACACCTTTGAATTGGAAGTTCGGTAAGATTGATTTTTGTTAATTTTAATATTCAATTTTTAGTTATTTTCTCTTTCGTTTTTAATTCAACAATCCAAACACCCCAAAATTTTAGTTTTATTGTTTTAACATTGGGATTCTAAGTTCAGCTCTCTTGGGATTCGACATGGTCTCACTATTACTACAAGTTAGTATAGCTAAATCAGTTTTATTTTGCAGGACTTCGACAACCCTGTCAAAATTGGCGTCGTTGCCGGGGAGCTATTTTTAGTTTCTCATTGTTTATTTTGTTTTTTATGACCGTTCTTCTCAAATTTCTGATTTGCAGTATATTCCTGAGATTGAGAAGACAATACGTAGATTAAGAAAATAGACTAAAGAGGGGAAACATCATTTTGAAGAAGAAGCTAAGATAGATTTGACTATCGGTCATTTATCTATTTTTGAAGAAGTAGAAGAAAGAATGACGAACAGAACTCTCAAGGAGTTAGCCGCACAGGATTTAGATCAACAACCTTTATGCATTACTTTTCCTAATTTTGAAGGTGATTTTGAATTAAGATCTGGCTTAATTCACTTACTTTCCTCTTTTCATGGACTCGCAGGTGAAGATCCTCATAAACACTTGAAAGAGTTCCATATTGTATGCTCCGGGATGAAGCCACATGGAGTCACCGAAGAGCAAATTAATCTAAGAGCTTTTCCTTTTTCTTTAAAGGACCAAGCAAAAGATTGGCTCTATTATCTACCCTCCGGATCAATTAGGACATGGAATAGGATGAAGTAATTGTTCTTGGAGAAGTTCTTTCCCGCGTCTAAAGCTGCCAACTTTAGGAAAGAAATCTATGGCATCACACAGCTCAACGGAGAAACTTTGTACGAGTATTGGGAGAGGTTTAAGCGATTATGTGCCAGTTATCCTCATCATCAAATCCCGGACCAGCTTTTAATCCAATACTTCTATGAAGGATTGTTTCCAATGGATAGAAGTATGACCGATGCAGCAAGTGGAAGAGCTTTAGTGAACCTCACACCTAAAGGAGCCAAAGAGTTAATTTCAAACATGGCTGAAAATTCCCATCGAGTTAAGGATTGATTCTCTTGAAAATAAAATTTCTGATTTAACTACTTTGGAATATGTTTGATTCAAGGACATTCTACAAATATGTGTTCTAAATTACAACCCGATTCGTTGCAAGAGGCTAACGCTCTTGGTGGATTTTTTGGTCAAAACCAAAGGAAGAACGATCTTTTTTCTAGTCATTACAACCCAGGATGGAAAGATCACCCGAATCTAAGTTATGGGAATCAAGGAGGACAACAAAGATATGCCTCTCAAAATTTTGTTAAGCCAAATCAAGCATCGACACAATGATCTTCGAGTTCAGGTATGTTATTAGAGGATATTGTCAAAAGTCTTGCTGACTCTACTTATGAACTTCGGCAAGAAACAAAAAAATTGGGCAATCAAACTCAAGCACTTCAACAAGAAATGAGGGCAAGCAATCAAAATTTGGGCAATCAAATTACTCAATTGGCTACGTCAATTAGAGGCTCAAAATCCTAGAAAATTACCTTCCCAAACAGAGGTGAATCCAAGAGAGAATTGTAGTGCAATTTCATTGAGAAGCGGAAAGGAAATTCCTTCAGGATATATTTCACGTGAAAAAACTGAGATAAGCAAGGAAGAGGAGGAAATTAAAGTTCCATGCAAAGTTTCGCCAAAGGTAACTTTCGACCCTCCATTGTCCATTTCACCTCATGCTCCTTTACCTCCCTTTCCTAGCAGGTTGTATAAACCAAAAAAAGATGAGCACAAGGAAATTTTGGATACATTTAGGAAAGTTGGGATCAATATTCCATTGGTGGATGTTATTAAGCAAATTCCTAAATATGCAAGATTTTTTAAGGAATTATGCACAAGAAAAAGGAGGTTGAAAGAAAAAGAGAGAGTTCAAGTAAGTAAGAATGTGTCTACAATCTTGCAAAAGAACATGCCAGAAAAATATAGGGATCTAGGTATGTTTTATCTACCTTGCGTTATTGGTAATAAAAAATTTGAGCATGCTATGTTAGATTTAGGAGCTTCAATAAATGTCATACCGTTTTCTATTTACCAAGAATTTAAATTAAATGACCTACAAAAAACGGGCATGGTAATTCAATTAGCCGGTCGTTCTTATATTCACCCACTTAGAGTTGTTGAAGATGTTTTGGTGCAGGTTAATGAGCTACTTTTTCCTGTAGATTTTTATGTCTTGGAGATGGAAGGTAATTCTTCTTCGAAATCACCTTCAATTTTGTTAGGGATACCATTTATGAAGACATCGAGGATCAAGATTGATGTGGACAAAGGTACCTTGTCCGTGGAGTTTGGTGGAGAAATTGTGAAATTTAATATTCTTGATGTGATGAAGTATCCTAATGATACACAATCCCTTTGTCAACTTAATGTTATTGATTCGATTGTGCAGGATGTCTTTGTAGAAGAAAGCATTGAGTACGAGCTGAAATTATGTGCACAAGCCGATCTAGAAGAAATTGATGATGAATTTAACTCGGAAGAAATATTTTTAGCATATTCTCTTGAGCAAGCAAGTTCAGGTGCTAACATAATTCTTCATTCCGATGTGCAGGCCCCGAATTTGGAGCTAAAAGCCTTACCGATCACCTAAAATACGTGTATTTAGGTGAAGATGAGACATTGTCGGTTATAATAGCAAAAGCACTCACAACCGAACAAGAAGAGAAGTTGGGTCGGATCTTAAAGGAGTATAAAACGGCAGTTGGGTGGACCTTAGCTAAAATCAAAGGTATAAGTCCATCGATTTGTATGCATAGAATACTTCTTGAAGATAATGCCACCTTCAAGAGAACCACAACGAAGGTTGAACCAGGCCATTAATAAAGTGGTGATGAAGGAGATACTCAAACTTAAAGACGCGGGCATAATCTATCCAATCTCGGATAGTAAGTGGATAAGTCCAATACATGTTGTCCCAAAGAAGACGAGGATCACCGTGGTAAGAAATTCGAACAACGAACTTGTACCAATTCGTGTGCAAAATGGTTGGCGAATGTGCATAGATTTTAGGAAGCTTAATCATGTGACTAGGAAAGACCATTCTCCTTTACCTTTCATAGACCAAATGTTAGAGAGATTGGCGAGAAAGTCTTTCTTTTGTTTTCTTGACGATTTTCAGGTTTTTATCAAATCCCAATTGTTCAAGAGAACCAAGAAAAGACAATGTTCACTTGTCCATTCGGTACATATGCATATAGGCGAATGCCTTTTGGCCTTTGTAACGCCTCAGGTACGTTCCAAAGATGCATGATGAGTATTTTTTCTAAATATATTGAACAATGCATTGAGGTTTTTATGGATGATTTCACAGTATATGGAGATTCATTTGATGAATGCTTAAATAATTTAACCAATGTTTTAAAGAGATGCATTGAAACTAATTTGGTTTTAAATTATGAAAAATGTCATTTTATGGTTTCTTAAGGCATAGTATTGGGACATATGGTTTCTGCTAGGGGTATAGAGGTTGATAAAGCAAAAGTGGACATAATTGCCAACTTACCTTACCCTACAAATGTTAGGGAAGTGAGTTCTTTTCTTGGACATGTAAGGTTTTATCGCGGGTTTATTAAGGATTTCTCCAAGATTGCTTTGTCATTGACAAATCTGTTGCAAAAGAAAGTTTAGTTTGAGTTTGGGAAAGAATGCAAGGAGGCGTTTGATAAGCTTAAAGATTTGTTGACAAGCGCACCAATCATTCGACCACCTCATTGGAATTTACCATTTGAGATCATGTGTGGTGCAAGCAATTATGCCGTAAGAGCCATTCTCGGATAACGAGTTGACAAAAAGAGTCATGTCATTTATTACGCTTCTCGTACCTTGAACACTTCTCAACGCAACTATTCTACCACAGAAAAAGAACTCTTTTTAATTGTTTTTGCTCTTGAAAAATTTAGAACTTATATACTTGGTTTTGAAATTATTGTGTATTCTGATCATGCAACTTTGAAATACTTGTTGGCGAAGAAAGAGTCGAAACTAAGGCTGATAAGATAGATTATTCTCCTTCAAGAATTCAACTTAAAGATCAAAGATAAAAAATGAGTGGAGAATTCCGTTGCGGATCACTTGAGCAGATTGGTAAGGGACGAGGATGATTTACCCTTCAATGACAATTTCCTAGATGAGCATTTGTTCCAAGTCAAAGGTATGATTTATTGGTACGCAGATATGGTCAATTATTTGGCTACAGGAAATCTACCTCATGACTTTAGTAAGTCTATGAAGGTGAAGATAAAATCTGACTCTAAGTATTATGTGTGGGACGATCCATATCTATGGAAATTTTGCTTCGATCAAGTGATCCGGAGATATGTGCCTGAAAATAAATTTCATTCTATTTTATCCTTTTGCCATGATTATGCTTGTGGTGGACATTTTGGACCAAGATGAACTACTAAGAAAATTTTGGATTGTGGTTTGTATTGGGAAACTTTGTTCAGAGATGCCTATCAATTTCGCAAAAGTTGTGAGAAATGTCAAAGAGTATGGACAATAACACGCAAGAATGAAATGCCTCAAGTTCCAATTCTTATTTGTGAAATATTTGATGTATGGGGTATAGATTATATAGGTCGTTTTTCTTCATCTTGTGGGTTTTCTTATATACTCTTAGCTGTCGATTATGTTTTAAAATGGGTGGAAGCTAAAGCCACCAAAACTGACGACTCTCAAGCTGTTATAGGTTTTATCAAAGCTAACATCTTGAACAGGTTTGTAATTCCAAGAGCGATTATTAGCGATCAAGGAACTCACTTTTTCAATAGATCGGTCGAAGCCTTGATGAAAAAGTATGGAGTTAACCATTGAGTGGCCACCCTTTACCACCCTTAATCCAACGGTCATGCCAAAGTTTCAAATAGAGAAATTAAATACATCTTGGAGAAAACAGTGAATCCGGGAAGGAATGATTGGAGCCTTCGTTTAGACGATGCTCTTTGGGCTTATCGCACGGCCTACAAAACTCCTATAGAGATGTCTCTCTATCGGTTAGTTTATGGAAAAGCATGTCACTTACCCGTGGAAATCAAGCATAAAACGTATTGGACGTTTCGCAGATGCAACAGGGACTTAGACAAAGCTGGAATGTCAAGGTTACTACAATTGCAAGAATTAGAGGAGCTTCGTTTAGATGTCTACAAGAATTCGAGGATTTACAAAGAAAAATCAAAATTGTTTCATGATAACTCGATTATTAAGAAACAATTTGATATTGGTCAAAAGGTGTTGTTGTATAATGCCTGATTAAAACTCATGCCAGGTAAGCTTCGTTCCCAATGGCTAGGACCATTTGTTGTCACTAATGTATTCCCTCATGGGGCAGTGGAAATTAAAAAGTTGGATTCCGATGAAACCTTCACAGTGAATGGTCACAGATTAAAAATCTTTCATGAAGGTGGAATTGTCCCATATCTTACTGGTTTTTATTTGGACCTTCCTATTTATACCGATGATTGAAGGATTTATCGTCATCGCGTCGAGCAAAACGACGTTAAATAGTTGCACTATTGGGAGGTAACCTAAAAGGTTTTTTACCTTAAAGTTATTTGCTTTATCTTGTTTTATTTTATTTTATTTTATTTTGTTTTGTTTCACTTTTGGAGAGTTTGATTTTTGGACAAAAGACTATTCGGAATAAGGCGTGACCATGCCTTAATACAGACGAGCTACTGAGTTGGACCTTCACAAACCTGAATTTGGGCAGACGACTAATTCGCATCGAGTGTGACCACGCTTTATTGAAGTTACCATACTGAACATGTTTTCACCCACCATGGATTATTTAACCATATTGCCCTAATTTTTTTCTTCTTTAAGTTTGTTTGGGCCCCACTCTTCCGTGCTTGTCGTAGCCATCCTCCAAGGCCAAACCCAACCAATTCTTTGATCAGCCTAATCTTTCCCTTCCCCTATTTTTTATTATTACTTTCCCCCTCTATATTCCCCACCGCCTCCACTACAATCCAAAGCTTCAACCACCCGTCCCCACCCCTTTGCGCCACACGTTCCCCTAACCCCACTTGTCCAGTACTTGGTAGCAAGATCCCACTTTTCTCACCAAATATGAGCACCACAGAGATACAAGGAAGTGGGCCCCGACAGAGATGTCGATTGGGCAAAAGTAAGGCGGTGTTACCACCATCTGAGGGAGATTTACACGGATTTTTGAAATTCACAACCGAGGCTAGGAAGACCAGGTATGTCGACGTTAAAACTCGACAAATCAATCCAGCTTACATGTAGCTTGTGAGATGGAGCCATTGAATGTTGACTCCTTGCTGAAAATAAAAGTGCTGGCATGAATCGGTGGGGTGTATACTTTTGTACCAACCTCTTATTGTCGATTACGTTTGCTTAGTGATGTCTCGCGATCTCGAAAACATGCTCATACGACACAAGATCACCACCTCGATGATGATTCTGTTGAACCCGATATTGATGAACCATGGGCTAAGTTAGAATGCCAAATTTCTAGAATGGAGAAAAAATTAGAAGCCTTAATGAACCACTGTGGAGTCTTACTTCCGTGTCCACCGTCACCTTGAACCATCTCCGTCCGACTTGCTCACATATCAAGGAAGTTTCCTTTTTTCTTACATTTTTTTAATTTTTGTGAGCATTTTATTTTGATATACATTGAAGATAATGCAAGGTTTAGGTGTGGGGGAGATATTTCATACATTGAGTCTTTGTACAAAATTTTCAAAATTGTTCACTTTCTTTTTGAAAACTATGTTTTTGTGCTTGGATTTTGGTGTACTTCAATTCATATGTGTTGACTTTTTCCTTTGAAGCCTTGAGTCTCTGTCTAATATTCTAGAATACCTTGTAAGTTTTGGATACATTTTGGTTTGAATTATAATGCATGAAAGTGATGAGCATAACTAGTGTTTTCTTAAAATTTTGATGACGTCTCATTGGGTTGCTAGTTGAAAAGTGCACAAGACTTGATACAAACTGCACACTTTGGTGAGATTTTAAGCCTAAGAGCAATTCATTATATCTTGCTCATTCTTTCTTCTTGTTGAGTGTGTCAAACTTAGCGTGTTTATTCTAGAACTTGCTTGTGAATGCATTTTGAGATCACGTTTTTGGATTGATGTTTTAAGATGATAAGGGCAATTAGGTTTAACCCATTTCTTAGACTTTCAAAAAGCCTACCCATATGTTTTCCCCCTAGTTAGCCAATTTGAGCCTACTTTTCCTTTTCTTTGTCTTACCACATCTTAACCCAAAGCCTTTTTGTTTGTTATCCCTTGTTTTTGCTACCCTTGTCAAGACATGAGGAAAATGTTGTTCTACAAAAAATGAAAAAAAGATAAAATTTGAAGTTTGTTCCTTGATTGAAGATATTTGGAGATATGTTTGTAAATGCAATTAAATATCACTTCTTTAAAGAAAAAAAAATCTTAATGCCTAAATCAGATGTGAGAATAAATTTTCATCTTTTTTGGTAGTATGTTAGATGTTGTTATGTGGAATCGACATTATTAACTCTTGTCTTGACTCAGAAACCTTCATTTTTGCCTTTTTACCATACCCCTACCTAAGCCCCGTTACGACCCTTTTAAGGACCCTTTGATTTTTGCATCAATTCATATGTAGTGGTGGAGATTTGATTCATTTGCAAGCTTATGATAATATCGTGCTATGTTTTGATCTTGAGAGTTAATTGCACCCTAAACACTTTGAGAGCATTGAGTGAAGCCATGTAAGGGTGTTAAGTCTTACTAGCCTTGATATTAGTGGATTGATGAGATGTCTAATTTTTGTTACAAATTTTATCCTATGAATGCTCATTGTCTTGACTATTATTATGATTCAATTCCTTGATGTATGCTTAGCTTTATTGTTATTGTGGAGTATTAAATGAGATGAAAGGAAGTAGATGAGAGAGTTAGGATGTTGAATTGATGTATGCTTGAGGACAAGCATGACTTAGGTGTGGGGGAATTTGATAGGTTATAATTATATACTCTTTGTTGTGATTAATTCCTTCACATTCTAATATATGTTGAGCTTAATTGCGGAAATTATGTTTGTTTTGATATAGGAGGTGAAATATGGATGAAAAGGTGAAATTCAACTCAAGAGCATGTTTTTAGCTTCCCATGCGAAAGTCAAGTCTTTTGGAAGATAGCAGAAACGAGCAGAAGGTTATTTTCAATAAGGCGTGACCACGCCTTGTGACTGATGCGTGACTGGTGTCTGACATAAGAAATTCGAGATTTTGAAGCAAATTCGTGATGGAGCCCACTTTTATGGTTATTTCCATTATTCTAGAAGTATTGGACCAATAATCAATCTCTTTTATTGATTAGGATTTTATTTATTTAGATTTTCTTTTATATTATCTTTCCTTATTTTATTAAAACTTAATTAAAGGAGAATATCTTTTAGGGCTAGGGTTTTTGCTCTCTATATAAAGAGCTCAGTAGACCCTCTAGAATCCATCTCATCTTGGACAACACTTCCTCTTCATCTCTTGTTGTTTTCTTCCACCATGAGTGACTAAGGCTTTTATTTCCGATTCAAGGGTTAAGTGATCCCGCTGTAATTTTGAGAGGCTTGTACTAAACTAGTATTTCTCCTTTAATCCAAGTAATCTTTGTTGCTTGATCCAGGCCCGGCTCTGGGCAGAGGCAACAAGGGCACCCGCCCAGAGCCCATCGCTCAAGAAAAATATATGTTTTTAATTTTATTCAAATTGTATTTATTTTTAATTGTCTATTTTTTAATACTTGTTATTAGGGGCCTAATTTTTTTTTCAATATTTTTAATAGATGTTTAATTTTTTTCTTCCAATCTTTATTATTAGGGGCATATTCTTAAAATTCAACTTTTTCTAAAACTTGTTATTAGGGGCCCCATTTTTTAATATTTGTTATTTTAAGCATACTCTTAAAATTCATTTTTTTCATTTTTTGTTATTAGGGGCCCAATTTTTTAATACTTGTTATTATGGACCTACTCATAAAATTATTTTTTCGTTACTTGCTATTAGGGACAGAGATTTAAATAACACTATGCAAACATAACGATAGCAGTAGTGGCGGAGTCAGGATTTTCTTATAGTGGGGTCATGAGTGAAGTACGAGGCATTGAGGATTTCTATACCACTAGAATAAGCATTGTTGACCTCATACCCCAACAAATTAAATGAGGTCAAATCTAATATTTCTTATGAAAAATTATACTACCTCCTTAAAAGTCTCATACCCCAACAAATTAAGTGGGGTGAAATCTAATATTTCTTATGAAAAAGTTTATATTACCTTCTTGAAAATTCCATACCCCAACAAACAAGTGGGGTCAATTGCACCCCCAATTATATGCTACATCCGCCCATGGTAGCGACACCATCTAAAACCGCAATACCCACAACTGTTATGTCCACAATAATGTATGTTATTAAGAGATTTCACAACCGTGATACTTACAGTGACCGAAATAGCATCTATAATGCATGCAACCATAGTAAAACCTAACATAACTGTAAATACGACTACAACCGTAATTTAAATTTCTAATTTGGGGCCTATTTTTTATCTTCGCCCTGGGCCACCAAAAGCCCAAGACCGGCCCTGTCTTGATCTTATTTTCATGAATGTTTAATATTGATTAAATTGACGCCTTAATTCAATATTGAATGTTCTATCGCTATTCATGACACAAGTAGCAAAAAGTAAGGCTCATATTTTGTGTTCGTTAGACTACACATCATGCATGATAGTCCCTAGGAAAATAAACATACAAAATTAATTTGATTGGTTTTGTTTTAGTCATTCTCATTGATCTTAATGCTATCATTAAATTTATTTAATGGTATATTTCGATTTGTATGCTTGTTGTGGAGTTCCCCAAGTAGACTAATCGATTATAAAAGGAGAATAAATGCTTGTTGTGATGTTCCCCAAGTAGACTAATTTCTTGGATACGAAGAACTCATCTTTAGCCTATGGACAAAGTTATGGTTGGACGAAAATCACACATTTGAATTGGAAGTTCGGTAAGATCGATTTTTGTTAATTTTAATATTCAGCTTTTAGTTATTTTCTCTTTCGTTTTTAATTCAACAATCCAAACACCCCCAATTTTAGTTTTATTGTTTTAACATCAGGATTAAGAGGTAATATCTATTTATACATATTCTTAATCCTTTGACAAAGCGCAAACAACTTTCAGATAAAAGTTTTAAACTTGAATCTCCTAGGATGAACATTATTCGTTTTTTTATTGGACCACTCGTTGGATTCTTCATATTATATATATATATATATATATTTTGCTTTTCTAGACTATTGTTTGATACATCATTAATAGAAAAAAAATCTACAAACGATATTAAGATGATAACAAGTATCTTTTTCAGTATATTTAGAAATCTAAAAAATAAATAATAAAACACCTAACAATATCTGAACAACACTTATAAATATTTTTATTGACAATATACAATATAATAATTTTAAAACAACCCCAACTATATCGTTTGAGAGAACTCTAAAGTTTTAATTTCTTCTACTTTTAAATGTACATTTTTTGGAAGTTCTTTAAAATAGAAGAAATTATATCATACCTCAAACTACTTAATTTATCAATAAAAATTATATCAGAAATTAAAAATATATAATACAATTTTTTTGCAGTCATAAAATTTTTTGTCAAAAAATAAACATCTCTATTCAATTACAAAACCAACTTGAAATATCTCGTGTACCGATTTTTGATTCCAAATTGATTTTTCAAATATTCTAAATAAAAATAATAATAAACATTGTTAATAATTAAATATACATTTGGTTTAATAATAGGATTAACAGTGAAATAAGTATTCAAACTATACTTTTTTTATATAAGTGTCTGAACTATATTTTGAGCTAAATAAGTGTTTAACGTTTCACTTCGTAACTTATTTAAAGTTTTTCATAATCCAATCAGAACATGACATGTGACCTATTTTTATATTTTTAATTTTTGAATTTCTTTAAAAATTTAATTTTTTTAAAACCTCTAAAATTTTAATTTCTTTCAATTAAGCCCTCTCAAATCACATCTCTTACTCGTCCGATATCCTTTACAAGTTGGTAGTTTACTGTTCACCATCTGAAATGTCGTGTATCTCACCGCTTGACAACCGTCGATAGAAACCGAATCGACTTATTTTTTCATTATTGGATATTCATCGGTGGTACAATCAGTGGTTTATTCGTGGATCTTTGACGACGAAATGATAAAATTTTCAATAAAGAGAGTCCAATAAGACAATGGTGGCTAATGGTTGTTGAATCGATAATTAGAGTAAGAATTTAGAGTTGAATTTTTAGATAAATTAAAGATTATTAGATTAATTAATATTTTTTATTTTTCGAATTTTCGAATTTTAATTTCTGAAAATGACTATTTTAATTTTTGAAAATGACCAACAATATCACTATTCGAATTTCATTAGATAACAAAAAAAATGTCTATTCTGAAAAAATCTTAATGAGTCGCGGAATGAAATGTTAAACAACTATTTAAACCTCGATAAATAATATCTTTCAAATGAAATTAAGAACTTAAAATTTGAAAATACAATACATAAGACCGAGGCAAACTTAAGTGAAAATTCATTTTAAATAATTATTTAAAAAAATGACCCCTCAGAGGTTTATTTAAAAAAATAACCCCAAAATTGCCACGTATGAAGAACTCGCGTTCTGCAAAAAACGAGTTCCGACTTCGCTTTCTGCGAAAAGCAAGTTGTTCAAACGTGGCATCACTTTTCATAATGATGAACTTAACAGGACCCTGCGCTCTGCAAAACGCTAGGTCCCCGAGAATTTGAAGAGTCAGCTGAATTTATCGCGGACTGTTTAATGGAACTCGCTTTCTGCAGAAAGCGAGTTCTTTGTAAATCGGGTTGGTAGAACAAGCGTCCATAGGCATGTTCGAGCGATATTTTGAGGCTATTAATCGTATAATTTCATTAAATGGTGAGTTTACGTGCGTAGTACTAGAACTTGTCTTTCATTCGACACCAATATGGGCAAGTTCGGTGCATTGTAAACCGAATAAAATTTGCGTTGAAAACAGTACCATAGCTTGTTTTTGTGAATGACTGAAAAGTTAAAAGGGCGTGATAGGCTTTTCCGATTTATTTTTCAGGTTTTTAATCCGAAAATTATCACATTTTTTGACCTTGGAGGCGTTGTGGAGGAACTTGGCTTCCATTTGAGACTAATATTGGAATGTGCGATACACGGAGAATGGTATAAAATTTACGTTGAAAATGGTTCGAAAGCATGGTTTTCTACAGGAACGACAACTTTTAAAACCAATGAGATATTAATAACAACAAACATAGAAATTAAAAACCAAATAAAAAATTGAGTTCAATATATTCAAATACAATAAATTAAAAACCAAATAAAAAATGAGTTCAAATTCAATAAATTGAAATACAACAAACACTTAGTTGATACGAAGGCCCGAGCGATTAGGACACTTGTTAATTGTGTGTCCGTAATTTCTACATGCACTACAAAATTTCTTTTGTTCGATTCATTCTCTATGTTCGACCATGTCTTCCGCACAGTAAATCCGTGTCGATTGTGGATGTCCCATATTTCGTAGTAGTGCATGATCTGGGCATATGGCCGGTTCATCATCAACGGCATACAGATCAATTTCATTTCTGATGGGAGGAAACTCTTTTTCGTAAACCTTCAATACCGTTTCCAATAAGTATATCGAATCAAGCACTTGCATGTAGTGAATCCGTTGGGAAGAACAAGCAACAATGGCGTATGCGCACGGGTATTTAAATGTTTGGAAGACTCCGACGGCCTCGAAAATTCTAAAACACGGAACAAATAGCCTTATCGAGAGAAAAGAGTTACAGTCACCGTATTTGAATAGCGTACATAAGTTTGCAATTTTTCGAGTAAGTCCGGGTGGACTTTGTGGCCACCTGCCATGTAATTAGTTGCTTGCCTTCCCAAGGTTGCAAATAGGGTAGCCAAACGATACTAGGTCGCTTTGACAACGAAAGTGATAGGCAAATGCAGCACTCCCTTGAGAGCTGAGTTGACCGTCTCAGCCAAGTTCGTTGTTATGTGACCATATCATTTACCCACATCATATGATCGAAGCTATTTTTCCCTCGAGATTTTGGCAAGGTAGTTCTTCGAACAGCTGGTCTACTTCATGTATGTAATGCGAGTTGCCTAGAGAATGACAAACACCTAGTTAGGGGCGAACAAAACATGCAAAGATATCGTAAACTCAGAGGACGTAAAAGACGTACGCATTCGAAGCACCATAACACGTTCATCTTGGTTCTTGTAAATCTGCAAGTAGTTGGTCGCAATGTATCGTAAGTAATAACGGTGGTAAATATGGGGAGGTTGCCAAGACTGGCCCAAATCCTGTATTGCGTACTTGATCGCATTGGATCTGTCGAAAATAACACATATCCCATCATCCCTTGCCCGCATTACAGGAGAAAGAACATGTCTCTTTAGGTTCTTAAAGATTAAACTATTTATATTTACTTTATTTTAAGAATATGTTTTTAAACTATTACAATTTTTTAAATTCTTTTTCACTAATGACAGGTGGTGCCTTCCACTCACTCACCAAGGACTGCCAGAGACAGCGAGACTATAGACTGTTGATCGACAAGATACAAAACGAGGTCAGTATTTCGGATATTTTTTCTTAATTCCTCAAAAAAAATTCTGCCAAGGATTCTCACATTCAAAATTTTTTGTTCAGTTCCTGTAGACTCCGTACGCTGCTCCTCCGATTCGAGACTGTATTTCATAAGACATCACGAACGACTCTCACGTCTGGCTGCTGTTAGTGCCACTCATCAACTACGAAATTGTTGAGTGGCATCCTACCGATCGGGTTCTGCGACAATTTGGCTACGTCCAAAGGGTTTTGGAGCCGCCACCTAATTTAGACGAATTACATCGGTTGACGCGACAGGAAAAGACGAAAGTCCATTGGGGCCATCATCACGCTGACTGGGTCGGGCAATAGATGACAAGGTATGGAAGGCGACCGCCCATCTATGTACCCATTGTGAACCAGGACGTCACATTCGACTATATGCAGTGGTACTACCAAAATGGAATTCCGCATACACCGACTCCGGATGAGCGCTAGCGAGAAATTGTGTTGCCTTCCCAAAATCGCCCTCTCGCACAACGTCATGCCACCCAACGCCAACCGACGCAGTGCGGTACCGGAATGGAACCTAAAAGCCAAAGGCGTCGAACACACACTGCAAGGGCCTCGTCCTCTGAAACATCGCGAGCAGCAGATCAGTTCAGGGCAGGACCTTTGACACCAGGACCGACATTCATGCACTCCACTTCGTCATCGTTTCTGCAGATGGGTGATCCTCAGACGTTTCAGCAGACGGGGCCTCCACCCGAGATTTTTATGACGGCCTCTTTTCGTCCCTTTATGTCGGTGCCTCCACCATATTACCGACACTGCCTTTTGCATATGTTCCTCCGGTGTTGGATGTTCCACCATTGGCAGTACAATTTGACTACAACATTGTCGAGTAGACGCCGCCGCAGAGTTTGTTCTACACCGATCTCGGTGTCAACGGTGGTCCGAGTTTCGAGGATGATCATGGCGCCGATAATGTTGTCATCGATGATGATGAGAACGATAACGATGACGATGGAGTACATGCTATTCGAAAAAATTCGCAACGAGATCGTCGTGCACCCAGCTGCATAACGGGAGGACATAAACGTCATTAAGACAAATGGATGTCTAAAAATGTAACATCTATGCAAGACTTTATTTATTATTTTATAATTTTAAATGTTTTATTTTACCTTATATTTTTACATAGTTTTAGACTTTATATTTATTTTCGTTCTTTTTTTGGATAAACAATAACGTACTTTATTCGATAAATAAACCGAAAAAACCTATCACGCCCTTTTAACTTTTCAGTCATTCACAAAACAAGCTATGGTACTGTTTTCAAAGCAAATTTTACCCGATTTACAACGCACCGAACTTGCCCATATTGGTGTCGAATGAAATACAAGTTCTAGTACTAGGCACCTAAACTCGTCGTTTACTGAAATTATACAATTAATAGCCCGAAAATATCGCTCAAACATGCCTATGGACGCTTGTTCTGCCAGCCTGATTTACAAAGAACTCGTTTTCTGCAGAAAGCGAGCTCCATTAAACAGCCCGCGATAAATTCAACCGACTCTTCAGATTCTCAGGGACCTCGCGTTTTGCTGAGCACAAGGTCCTGCTAAGTTCGTTATTCTGAAAAGTGATGTCACGTTTCAACAACTCGCTTTTCGCAGAAAGCGAAGTCGAAACTCGCTTTTTCGCAGAACGCGAGTTCTTCATACGTGGCAGATTTGAGGGTCATTTTTCTAAATAAACCTCTGAGGGGTCATTTATTTAAATAATTATTTAAAATGGGTTTTTCACTTAAATTTGCCTAAGACCGAACTCATATAGATTGAACAGCTTCTCGGCTGGTTCAACATTCATCTGATTCCTATATGCTCCGAACCTAACAAGCCATAAATTCTAGATTCAACTGTTTCAATAGGTCAATCCCATATAAATTTTCATTCCATGCATCTAACAGCTACGTTGCCCGAATTCAAGTGAATATCAAATACAGATACATATTCTGATATTCTATGCGTATGTTCATTTTTTTCCCTTTGGAAGTTCTTTCATGTACTTTTAGGGTTCTTGAAAGACCGTATTCTCGTTCTCATATCGAGATATTCACACGACTTAGAAAATACGATGTTTTCTTATCGAACTTGGACTTCGTACAGAAAGATACGATGTTTGATGTCCATAATAACAAAATACGAAGCTCACAATTTATACTACACCGAAGAATAAATATAATTATGAATGCAAATAAAACAAACGTCGTGTCACTGGTATTTCACAAAAATTTACCTGTAGTTGGCGCATGTCGGATGATAACTTCAAAGGAAAAGGCTACACCGTGCTGTACTGATAGGGAGACAAGAAATTATTCATGCAGGAAAATCATATGATTTGGAAGATATAATCGAGCCACTTCAAGTGCTAACGGGATAAAATCTCCGATACTCTATCTTGTGCATCAGGAGGTATCTCCCTTCCAGGGACTTGGACTCTTAGAAGATTAGCGTACCTGTCAAAACAAAGCATGATTTGTCGCTAAACTAATTTGCGAATATTTTGGTTCAACTAGAAAAAAACAATTAGTTCAATGCTACTAACTCTGCAGCGGTGAACAAGTGCTCATGCTCGGTAATGAAGGCAAGCAGGGCCTGTAATCAAGGAAGGTTTGAATCAATTGTACTGGAAAGAGAGTTTATTCATCAATCACGAAAAGGGAATGAGTTCAGATAGCTTGCCTCAAATGGCATATTTAACAGTTCATAATAGGTTCGGACATGGTCGAGTTTCTGTTGTACAGCTTCGCTATCAATTGAAGGGATAGCTGCAAGGGCCTGTAATGACAACATAGATCGTAAATGATCTTTTCATACATGCAAAACTTAAATCAGAAGGATACACCTGAACCGGTTGGATTTTGAAAACTTGAATTTGAATGTAAAGCTTTGAAACTTATTTTTTGAACGACTCTAGGCAAGGCATTAAGACCACAAAGAGAAACCAAACAAGGCTTGCAGGGAAGAATACAGTAATGCAACTGATGCTAGCATAACTGAGTTTGAGTGTAAGATTTAAAACTCAAATGATTGTAATCTCATATAAAGAAAACTTGAGAATGTACTCAACTGACAAGTAAATCACAGCAGACATTGAATTGCATAATACAGCGGATGAGCTTGAGAAAAATGGGAATAATGTAATCTTATTTCAAGCGCCTTCAAAGATAAAAATAATGCCATCCACCACTCCACCCTATCTGAATATGAAGACACACTAACCTGTTCTAGAGCAATTGAATTCCGACATATCTGCTGAACTCCAAAAAGGTTGATCGATTTCATGTCGGCCAAAGCCTACTCTCCCATTGGTTAGAGGAATATAGATAATATACTAAATTAAAACGAATCTGAATGATGATCAAATTAGAATCAAAGGTAATTTATCGAGGAACTCCAACCTTAAGTGATGCATTTGCTGCAACACTACATATTCCACCAAATATGTAATTCCGCTTCACTCCAGCAACAAAAGGTGCTATTTCCTCGTCCCTGCGTGTTATCTATGCATAGAGAAAATGAAAATTCAAAAGATGGTCTCACTATAATACTTATCAAAGGTAAAATCAAGAAGCAGACCCTTTGAAATTGGAAATACTAATGAGAAGAATAAATAAGTCATCAAAATTACAGCAATCCAATCATATTTTTATTAAAAGAAAAGGAAAGTTACAGGGAAATGATGCCCACTACTTACTAAATAACCATAAAATTGAAAAAGACATGTAAACGCAAACAAATAAATAAGACACTGAGAACCCAAAATACAGCTAAGGATAAGCTGAACATGAAATGATACATAGCACTAAGCGCCCTCATAAACATTCATATATAAGTTGAACATAGATGTTGGACGTGGATGCTAGAAGAAAATGGAAAGAGGGAGAAACATAGTAAAGAGCACGACTGATGGACAATTACCCATTGGAAGTTTAAAACTGAAACAAGTTACACATTAACAATAAATGGAAAAACTAACCTGTGCAGTAAGTGAAATGATGAAATCATCAGGCTCTTCTGCATCTTGGTTTTCCAGGTATTCCCTATGTGTCATTTCCTGTTGGAGCCATATAATGTTAGGTTACTTACAGGTGCTTTTACCACATAGTATCGAAAATTGAACTATTTGGACAAACCTGCAAGTGGAAAATGGTTTCCAGCTGCATCTCGACGCGCATAACTTTCAAGCAATCAATTGCTAGTTTTCTGTACTCATCTGCAAATGATGTCAGATCCCTAGGTGAACTGCTTGTTTGTTTATTGCTAGGCTTGCCACTCTCCTCATGGTTTAATGCTGCTAGTGGAGTTGCTTTTACAAGTCTACATATTCATTAGATATTTCAAAATGTAAGAGAGCAGAAAATATATTTTATAGGAATTTCTCAAAAGCATTATTATCTATTGTATCATTCTTGCAGAAGGATCTGCTTCACCAAGAACATATAGGGGAAAACAATATACCATTCTTTGTATCTGCGTACGGCAGGAAAAGAAAAGAAGGAGAAGATTGGGATATTAATGCATCATAACATTTTATTTTTCTTTGATGCAAAAACCATATGCAGTTGCATATACAGCTTCAGGTGTAGAAATGTCAATTCCTTATCATGACTCCTTATATAAAATTTTCAGTTCCAAATATTACTCTCCTTATATCACCAATTCAATCTGGATCTAAAAATACATGGTTGATTCACATGGAATAACAGAAGAAGCTACTTGCCAAACTTATAGGGGTATCATCAAGCATGGGTACATGTAAATAAAAATCGAGATCCATGTTCTGGAATCCAAGGAATAAATCTCAAGCTGTAAGTGTCAATATCATTCATAACTCCCTATATCCTCATAAACTTAATCTCTAACACCCATTGTTTCTTCACAAATATTGCATGTTAAATCCAAATACTAACTCAAGCCAGATGAACAAACTTGCCTTTCAATGGAGTCTGCAACATACTCCAATGAATCACTCAAGGATGCCAGCAAAACAAGTTTATTTTCATCACGAATTAGATTCTCCTGCACAAGATATGTTAAAAGAAAGAATGACTACCTTCAATTGATACTTAAATGACAAGAATTTTCAAATTGATATGAAAGATGGCACCTGAGTTTCATAGCCAAGTCAAGCTCAAACGCATAATAAATTAATATTTATGGATGATTAAATACTAGACAGCTATTTACTCAAAGGAAATTTTGAAACAGTAGGGCATTAGTCTTCACCCGGCATATGTACCTGCTTAATAGGACGCAAATTTAAGAGGACTTCACTTAGTTCTGATTCAATCTCAATACTTCCTGAATCAGAAACAATAGTTCCGACATTTGACTGACCAAGTGCATTTGGTAAGCACACACTAGCAGGATCAAGTCGCGTCAATTTATCAATATCATGCCTTCCGATGACCATATAACTCTGCTTCTCAAGAACTGCCTGAAATATTAACAAAGTGTTTATGAATGGAAAAAAGCCTGTTACTATATGTATAGTAGAATGTACAACATGAATGGTTAGATTTTAATTCTCTACTATATTTACATTAATAATAATGACAAAGAAGGAACTAGTTACAACTATCTCAATCAAAGAATTCCAACAAGAAGCATGTGCATCACTGCTTCTCAGTTTACACAATGGCATAACATTTTAAACATTATGTGTGGAATCAGTTTTGACAATTAACCTATTTTAGATTCTTTTGACATTTCTTTTGGAAACTTTTAGTAGTAAAATACCAATAGTATTTTTCTATTAGGAAAGTTCTTTGCTTTTGTTTATACACTGTTAGTCTATTTCCATATGTACTCCATAGATAAGAAGAGCTGTTATGACTATGACATGTTATATTTACATCTTAGCTTACAGGGACAGCCAAATTATATATCTTAACCTTGTTTGATTATCCACGCAAAGTAAATGCAATTCCACCAACCAAAAAGGTGAGGGGGAGAGAGAAGAAAAAAGCAAAAATCTTCCCACCTTCTTCCCATACAGCCACCTAAGGCTAATGTCTTGTACGATTATAAACAACAACCTATCTATCAACAATATCTACAACAAATATTAATCAGGTGAAGACGTCTAAACATTCTTATGTAAAATTTTATTTCTTAATAGTTTCAAATGTTATTGATCTGACCAAAAATTGTGAAGATAGAGAGAACTACCAATTATAATTAGCTGGCAAAAAACGGTCAACAAAAAATGAAAAGCTTGTTAAAAGCAACCTTAAGGAAGAACATGTACACAGAAGTCTTTACCTCCATGTATGAAGTTCGACATCTTTCAAAGGTTCGCTCAAGGAAAGTTTGCACAAACTTCACAAGTTCAGCTGCAAATTTAGGCATTGCTTGAGCCCAACCAAGCACCTAGTTAAAATAAAGTTTCTTGTTAGGAAAAAGAGCAGTTGTAGATGGTCAAGAAACTTGTACGCAAAACATTAAAGATGAACAAAGAAAAACACTAAATGAAAAAAAAAAAACTGAATATTTAAAATAGTGAACAAAAATAGTTTCTTCAGGAAAAAAGAAAAATAAGATAAACTTGCCTCTTTTGCTAAGAAATCAATAGCTTGAAGCCCCTGCAAGACAGGTCGACCTTTCTCAATGGATGAATTATATGAAACACCGGGATGCGCCCGTGGCCGAAATGCAGCTGGACCTGTAAGGAAACATTTTAAGGTTTAGAGCATGAAAGGAACCCTACCAAAAAAAGCTAAGAATTCTGAAGGAGAAACAAAGCTGGAGCATCGTGTATGACTGATGTACAACCATTTTTTAACATTGAATTTCCCCATACAAACCCACCCCTAGTCTCTTGCAACATAGTTCTCACAGAAATTTCTCCCATTATTCTCTGCATTCTGAAATGAAATTACTACATTTACATCACTAAGATGGACATGTATTTTTTCTTTCACCAATCCAGGTAAATCAGCAATGAATGGTCCATTAATCTCATTGCTGCGTTATTTAACTAATATCTCATGCAGATTTATTTATATTTTTTAATTATATAGTGCCAAACCATCTTTTGAAGTGTACTCATTCACTAGCACTGGTGAAAGAAGCCTACATAAACAACCAACAAACTAGATCAAACCCCTCCTTGTCTTTCTTGTAATAGCCATCATAATATCCTAAATATTGAAAATACCAATAACATATGATTAATATAAAAATGAGATGGGTAGTTTTGATGGACAGTTTGTCATCTAACAAAAGTTATTGATATAAAAATACCAATAGTTTTGATAGTCGGTTTGTCATCTTAAGATGCTAAAATATCGACAAGTACCAATAATATATGATTAATATAAAAAAGAAGATTAGTAATTGTGGCAGCCGTAAGGTTACAGAACTTGCTTGATATGGCTTGTTGTACGCTTTTCCGGTAGTCAACAAACATGGTTGGCAAAAGGTGGTCTTTCACAAAGTTCTCCACAAAGGCTAGCAATCCATCATTCCTGCAATTATAGAAATTTTACGATACAAAATAACATTAATGTCAACTTACAGCCCACTCGCAAAAGAGTTGGACAACATATTTTACAAATTTCAAAGAGATTTGATAATGTAAAGAGAAATTTAAGGGTTTTAAATATTTTCCCCTTCCACAGCTCACTGCAAAGAACATTTTGATAAGGGATTTGACAAAGGAATAGCACAGTGAGAAATGGAACATATTTGTGTACTTTTCCTAACAGCTACCTTAAATACTTTCATATCATTCACGACACTTCTTTGTACTGCATTCAAGCCTGGAAAGGAGACTTACCCTAGCTGGGAATACCATTTTGGCAGAATAGAAGCAAGCTTGTCTGTAAACTGCACCACACATCAAATTACAAAAGGCCATTTGCAGACCCATCAACAAACATGTAACAAAAAATAAGTTTCAAAATATAGATATTTGATTCTCATGGTCCCAAACCTGATGAACAGGACGGTACAAAGATGCTGCTAGATAAATGCCTTGCTCAGGCAACACAGTTGCAGAGCCATAACCCTCTTGTGAAACATTGGGACCCTTCTTATTCCATCCTTGGCGAACAAGATCAACTCCTATATAGGAGACATAGCATACAACAATATATGGAGATGAGATGATTCACAAATTGAACATGTCAAATAAGTTACACCTACAAAATTTGCAACTCAAGAAGGAAAGGGAAAATAGAAGTTTCCAATCACCACACTTATAGAAAATAAATCATTAATGACTGCTGCAAAGAAACACACACACACATATGGAGAGAGGGAGAGAGACTATATTAAATCAGCACAAAAATATTCTCCTACTCCAACTGCTTGCCGAATCAAACAATCTGGATAAAAAAATGGCTTCAGTTGAAAGAGTCAAACTTGTGAATTTTACATCTAAAAGCTAATTGAAAATCTCATTTTACTCTCCCCTGCTAGCTAAACATAAAATACTTCAAATGAATTCTGTTCAAGAAAAAAATAGACTTCAAATGAAGAAGTGTCACCACCATACATAGTCAGCTAAACATAAGCAAGAGCTCTAATTCTACAATGTTCACTGTGAAGAAAAACAAACTTCTACCTAATATGTTTGGAAATGATATGGGATTTAATTCATTTAGTTCCATATATCATGTCTTTTTTCTCCAAGAAGCCAAGAGAAGGTGAACCCTAATTCCTATAATATATCACGTATTTGGTGAAGTCATTACTCATGATTTAAACTCAAAGAGTCAAGCTGATTCATACTAATAATAAAAAATAGGGGACTACACCAAATAATACCTAAATTCCTTTCACAGATGAGAGCCCATTAAAAATATGGAAAATACTTTGATACACAAGCTTTTCAATTTTAGGGTTTAAAGATTTATGTTGTGGCTTAGGGTTTAGGGGTGTAGGTTGTAGAATTTAAGGTTTATGGTTAGAATTTAGAGTTTAGGGTTTAGGTTTTAGGGTGTTAGGGCTAGAGATTTATGTTTTAGATTTTATAGCTTAAATATGAAGGGTTGTGTAAATTTTTTTCACACAGCTTGTGTATCAAAATATAACCCTAATAATATATAGATCATGGAAGAGGAACTGAAAACAATTCAATGAGTTTTGCAATAACTCGACTTTGTCATACCCTGGTTTGGAACTGAGATGGTAGCATCTGTGAAACGGAAAGCAAAAGTGAGTGCATCTTCTGACCCATCCCTGTAACCAACACTATCAACTTTTACTCTTGTTGAACAAAATTAAGAAAGGGAAATTAATAGGAAAATTATCACAGTTATAATGGTAAAACCAAAGACAAAGTGTTAAGCATCTAGGAAAGAACCAATAGATTATAGGCGAGACATCCAACATTCCAACTTGAATACAAAGCCGCAGAATAATAAAGACTTATTAGATAAGACCACATACTCCCCGTTATCTTTAAACCACTACCAACAACAGATTTAACATGTTAACAGAAAAATACGGGGCAAAAACAATGGAAAAAGATGAATACAAACCGCAGAAAACTAAAGACTTATCAAACCACTTACTCCCCATCATCTTTAAACCGCTACCAACAACAGACATAACATGTCCATGGAAAAAAAAGGGGCAATAACAATGGAAAGAAATGAAAAATATAATGAACTTGGGCTCTAATTCTATATTAAGTATCCAACCTAAAACTAACTGGCTATGGTGGAGAGACCCAACTTGAATGCAAACACCACAAACTCAAAAAATTAACTGATATGGGATAAAGCCACTTAAGGAATAAACACTAGAATCTGTAGCCTGTATAAAATAAAATCAACTTGATATTGATTTTTTGCTCTGATTAAGGTGAAAATAGTATTGCACATTATCTATGATTGCCATTCTGGGGATAAGCAATTACAACAATAGAAACCCATGAGGTGAAGTACTGCACGCCAAGAATATTACACACACCAAACGGAACATGCCAACTTTAGGGAATAAATAACATATACTTCCTCCTAACTCATTGTACATTACCAATGACTTGATTATGATTGAATATACAAAGAGAATCAAATTAAAAAAAATAATCATATCTTTTGAACAGCTATATTTACTAACTCAAAAGAGGGATGTAAAGAGATCAATTATTTATTTAAATAACAAAAGATCCAAAACAATGAAAAACTAAATTCTGTTGGATTTTGTTCGAGCATACAAGGAGATAAATACAAAAGGATGCAAAACAGGAAATCCTATCAATTGGATCAATGAAAAGGGAGAGAGAAAGGATACACACAGTCCGCAGAAAAAGGGTAACCCGGATATGAAAATGCAGTAGCAAAGTAAAGATGAACATTGGAAACTATTACTGAATCCTTATTATTTTCCTATGGGTATTATCACAAGTGACTCCTGTTACTTGCCTCTTTTCATTAGTCGGAACCTTGCTTGCAAACCTGGCAGTTTGCGTGGCATCTGCTGATGCAGCCTCAGGGGTTGCTCGAAGAATCTCGCATAAGAGTTGTTGGCATTCACTCTGTAGCACATAATGTTGGAAAATTAAGATATATAAGTTCAAGTAACTATGCAAAAATCACTGCCCAAAAGAAACTGTCATTGTTAAAGCACCAAAGAAGATAGACCTGTAAAACAGTCAACGAAAAGCCAATACTGTAACCTCCAGTAACTTGAGATGCTTCAGAATCAAGGTTTACATTTGTTGACAGTAACTTTTGTGTGTTTAGGTCACTTTGTAGGGAAGATTTCGACTGAATAAGCTCTCCAACAACAACATGATTCTCTGATCAATTACAGCTGAGAATTTAGTTTCATTTTTTAATATAAGAGTAAACAAAATTGAAAGAGAGTAAGAGTAATATACAAAAAATTCCATGTCTCACCAAATACCCGAACAACAGTCTCCAAAATTGAATCAAGAAGTTCCTTGGCACCAGCTTGTGCTTTTCCTGTAGGAGACATCACAGGCGAGACAGGGCTCACTGCCAACAGAGTCCCAGGCAATGACATCCCATTCTGACGCTTTTGTTTGGGTAACTGGTAGCTTTCTACATGTCCTTTAATAAAGTGGAGACTAGAGTTACCAATTCGAGTGGCCTTATCAATTCCAGACCTTGAAGAATTAATGAATTCTGCACGCGCTTTAATCTTGGAAGTGATGATCTCATGAATTGTGGGTCGCAATCGTTGGCTGATACATAGATAAACCATCATGAAGACAAGTAACACCAGACATACCATTAGTTTGTTGAGTACAAGCTGTTATCAAACAATAAAACGCCTCAAGACTACTTTCCATCATGCTCAGTAAGTAATATAAATCCAAAATTATTTTGAGTTCATATATCTTACTAAAAAACCATCAGAAAAATCATAAACAGAAGATGAGACAATGGAAATTTAGCATAGATAAGAGTCGGTGTACAAAACCATTTTCAGATTCTATCTAAAAGCACCACTGAATGAATACAAGTTCTATTAAAACATTCTACTGCATAAGGAAAGCAACCAACCATGTTATAGCCCCAGCTGCAGCTACTTTGTTAAGCAAGCAGAGGCACTCCACCATGGTCTGCAAATACTTCACATGAAGTGGAGCATCACTCTTTTTAATTGTTTCCTAGATCACCAAAATGAAAACAGTGTTTCAATGCTAAAGATCATAGAAATTAACGAAGTCAACATCATGAGATTTGGTAATGTTAAGTGAAGTAATCATACAATAAATTCATCGGGAGTAGAACTTGAAAGCCACAATGGGATCTGATGGGATATAACTTTGCCATCTTTTGCATCACCAACATTATCATGTGGCTCTAAAGAACCATCCTCATCATGGCCATCGTATGATGAGCTGAAAAAAGAAAAAGGTGAGATGCAAATTCAGACAACAGAACAAACTGGGAAATATAATATTTCTATGAGCAAGTAGAGAGAGAGAGAGAGAATCTGAGACATTATTGTTATTAATTAAAAAAGAAGCCTAATGACTTTCTGCGTATATACAAACACCAAGTAGTGAAGACTCAGGATGATTTGTTCATGATACAAACTTAAAATCCCATGAGCAAATATTGATAAAGGTGGAGAAAATTTATGTAACAATATCCATAAAAGAGAAGATTTTAAAATAGATAACAGGTTCAGAGATGAACACTTAGTAGAAGATATCACTCAATTACATTTCAGGTTTCCATAAATTTTACAACTGTATGACTTCCATAAAACTCTACTAACTAAAACAGAAGTGAAGGTTTGTTCTCCTATATTCTAAAAGGAATCTGTTTTCAGCCAGACAAGATAAGATTGTACAAGAGGAAAATTTCGGAAACAACTCCAGTAAATCAAAGAGTCATTATTAACACATAAAAACAATGCA
This sequence comes from Hibiscus mutabilis, assembly GCA_019671005.1. Classification (NCBI taxonomy): domain Eukaryota; kingdom Viridiplantae; phylum Streptophyta; class Magnoliopsida; order Malvales; family Malvaceae; genus Hibiscus; species Hibiscus mutabilis. Next base: position 11,341,362 of record CM033745.1, read on the forward strand.
TATGTTACTATCATAACTGTTAAAGCATACATTATATGATGTTTGAAACTCATAACATCCTTCAAGAGGAATGTACAACAGAGACAACCAAACATAATTACAAATTAGTTTCATCTTTAAAATGAGAGACAGGGAAAAGTCAGGAGTACATAAAGACGGATGTTTAAAACAATGGAAAATTCTAGACTTACCCTCCATCAATGGAACCCGGCCTGTATGATCCATCTACAAGTCCCTGACTGCCAAACATATTATCACCTCTCACTGACCTGGTTCTTCGAGAGACGGGATGTGAAGTATTTGTAGTAAATGCAACAGCTGTAGTTGTAGGCACTTCATCATCCTTTTCATTCATGCTTGTTGCAATTGAGCTGCAAAATTTAATCAGTACAAGGGAAAACTTTCCGAAATGCCTTTTATTGGCATAGATAAAATACAGAAAGTATATAGAACCAAATAAGACATTTCTTTCTTTCCATTTCAATATGAACAAGTGAATCAGTGAATTGCAAGAACAATATGACACAGAAAATTAAAGCCCTTAATAGATAAATACCTGTATTCACCCTTATTGTAAAGATGTGCATGCAAATCCTCCAAAACTTTGTAGAACAGAACACTTCGCAACTTTGACAGCTCAGATCGAACATCTTGGAGAGCACCAACCTAAATTATATTTGGTTAGAATATTTAAGTGTGGGCATCTAAAAGCTCTATGCTAGTTTCAATTTATATACCTACGGAATTTCATGTTAAGAATAGTTTAGAAATTTTAATTGGTTCATTTGGTTTTGTTGTAATTGTGCATAGTCTATCAATGTTATGCCGCCTCAAATAAAGAGATAAAAGAAGAGGATTTACAATGATAAGGAGCAAAGAGAGAACATCATGTTAGCATCTCTTTGGAACAGCATGTGCAACCCAAATGACAATTAAAGGTCATGTTAGTTGAAGGTTAAAACCGTCTAACAAATTTAATTTAGAGATTAGCATCTATGCTTTCAAACAATAGTGTTGAACCTGAAACTAAGTCAAAATAGTAGGGCAATTTTGTTCATTTGGTTTTGTTGTAATTGTGCATAGTCTATCAATGTTATGCCGCCTCAAATAAAGAGATAAAAGAAGAGGATTTACAATGATAAGGAGCAAAGAGAGAACATCATGTTAGCATCTCTTTGGAACAGCATGTGCAACCCAAATGACAATTAAAGGTCATGTTAGTTGAAGGTTAAAACCGTCTAACAAATTTAATTTAGAGATTAGCATCTATGCTTTCAAACAATAGTGTTGAACCTGAAACTAAGTCAAAATAGTAGGGCAATTTTTTTCGTGCGTTTTTTCAGATATTTAATAAAAAACTTAGGCTAGGCCTTAGTAATAATTGTGAGATAAATATACCCAATTAATTTGGGGGATATAACACCTTTAAAATGGACAGCCAGTCGATTCATGTCAAAGCAACAAGTTACCGTAAAAGATGAAAATGTAAGAGAAGTTGAAACAACAAGTTGAAGCATTTTAAGCCAGTGATAATCTAATCATGGAATGAGTAGCAACAGGAGCTAAGCCAAAATTTACCTAAATAAAGCAAAGAATAGAAACAGATACACTGCTTGCAAGATCGTATAAACAACATGATCTAAACCAACACTTCATCTTCATCTAAGTAGAGCAAAGAAAAGAAACGGAAGCACTGCTTTCTAAAGTACCGTTTGGAGGCCCTCTCGCTCAAGCATCAATGCTGACTGAACAAGCGATTGAGCTGCAGCATACAATTGGTTATCAGAAATTAGCTTCTCAACACGAGCAGGAACCTGATCCATGTAACAAATAAAAATAGTGATGCTTCAGATTACTTGGTTTACTGCAGCAACATAGGAATGCATGAAAGAAAGTTAAGTGCCAAATTCTATTGGAGATGATGCATGTAAATACTAAGAAAATATCATTTGAATGGTAGAAATAATAATCAACAAACCTTAGCTATGCCCTCAATCTGATCCAACAAGGAGATTATGTGACGCAGTGTAACAGATCGATACCACAACTGATGCAATTGTTTATTTCGTACACCTAGACACTTTTTAGCCTCAGTCAAGTCACCCTTTAAAACACCAATACTTTCAGAAGATTCACTGAATAACCGCAAGATCTGAAGAGGAAAGAACAGTTAGTAATAAAAATCATGATTTACAAAAGAATATGAATTTGGGTGGTAGTTATGACATATAATTATGGTGGCTAATGACATTTTTATGTAATTTTCCAGCAAGATTTAAAATAAAAATCACATGATTATGATTTCAAAGTTGAAACTATAGAACAATGTTCCATATTCCCTATCCGGGTGTGGACCCAACATTACCCAAAAAAGAGTTACAGAGAAATATATGGACATATATACATGTGCCCAGCAAAACATACAACAATGGTTTTTGAAGCAAATTGTTTTTCCATTTAACTGAAAAAAAAACAGTAGAAAACCAAGAAATAAGAAACTTGAGAAACTCGATGTACAAAAGTTTAGTGTGTGAAGAAGCTAATAAAGAACCTGAGAATAATTTTGAATTGCTTTGTTGAAGCCCCCGTGATAGGCATGCACAACTTCATCTACAACATCCTCAACAACATCGCTTTGTTCCTTTAAAATCTGGAGCTCACCTTCACGATCTTTTGATGTCAGGATACGGACAACATGAGGTAGTGAATCAAAACGTGCAGCTGTCCAACTCTCATCTATTCTTGAAAGTTCGTCCCTTAAATGCTGCATTCAATCACAAGCAATCAGAAGAACCTTGAGAAAATCCTAAAACATGCAAGGTAATCTAAGAAATGCATCATTATGTTCTTCCCCAATTTTATCAAATTGTTCACCAAAAATGGGGGCTTGATAACAGCAAACCGAGCTGCCTACCAATCAACAAAAAAATACCATCCAAGTAAGCATCCTTTTTTAAACCATAGTAACAATCAGAATATTACTCCAACTCCACCAGCCTCAAGATAATTGCCAAAATTTGCAAATAATTGTGACATCATTTTTCTGTAACTTTTATTACTTACTTTTTACTGCTGTAAACAAAAAGAAAAGGAAAAGAAAAAGAAAAAGGTAGTTTGAATACAGAAAGAGTAATGCTTTCATGGATAATTAAATATTATATTATTATTTATAACTTTTTTCCCGGAGAACAAAGCACATGAAATTTACATGTATATAAAATAACTATATTTGAATCAGTGTCAAATTTTAGTCATTTATTCATGGTTAACCAATCACAATTTTGCTTTTCAGCAATCTTTTACATGCAATAGCAAAAACAATGTAGTTAAGCAACAACATATGTAGCTCCAACTCTTAAACTTTTTGAATTCATTTTCTTTAGGTATATGTGTTTCACAAATATTATAGGTATAAGAGCATGGTTCCCCAAACATCTTCCAAATGCATGAAAAACATACAAAAAGTTTGAACATACATGTGCTGGATATATAACCGTATCCAACACTCAATCCAGAGTTCGAGTAACATAGGCAACAATCAAATAAACCCTAATATATTAGGACCAGAAGAAGAGTGAATTGAACTTACTTCTTTATCTTGAGGAATGGGAAACCCATCAAACATCCCCATCACAAAGAGCCTTTCACTTCTCCGACGCTAAAAACCTGAAAAACAGCAACGCAACTAATTGCAACAAACCCTTTAATCCACCTGAATGGGAAACTCCGAGAAAAAAAAGTAAAAAGTAAACATTTTATTCACTGGCAGCTACGTTCTTAGAACTCAGTGCAAGAGGAGAAAACAGTTGAGCTGAATTTCTTATACTAATAATACCAGTAAGGAATTACTATAACAAAAAGTATGCACTTCACAATTTCCTTTCCAATCCAGTTTCCATTGTTTTACCGGCAACCAAAAAAGAGATACATAACAAATAAAACCAGAAAATCGAGAGAAACGCGTTCAGATCCAGCACGCAGAACACCAGAACAGACGAAAAATCAAGCATTCCGAAGTTCCATTAAAATCACCGGATAAGTAAAAGAAATTGAAAAGAAAGTTGAAGTTTCAGCACGGAAAATCATGTGATTCAAAGAACTAACAGATCAAATAATTTTTTTTAGAATTAAGTAAAATCTCTAAAGCCAGGAAAAACAAGAAAGAGAAGATAATTGGAAATGTGAATCAGAGAAAGCAAAACGAAGGTAAAGTGAGCTTCATTCATCTCCTTCCAGGTTACCTACTAAGAGCCGGCCTTCCAAAGAGCGTGCCAGAGTTGACACACCGAGCTGGCGTAAAATTCAGATCCCTTCAATCGCAGAAGTTGAAGAAGAGAAATGTCAAAATCTTAGACTTGAAGAAATAAAAAGGGAAGAAACAAAGGAGAAAGAGACCGACTTTTGATTGGAGCTATCGGATTAATTTAGAGACAAAGGTTAAAAAAATAGGTAAATATTTATATAAAAATTATTTAGGGAGTGGTCATTTTTACCGTATATAAGGGAGTTGTCTTCAACTGTTACCCTTACCGGGTTAATTTTTTATTTTTTATATTTTAAACCCAAATCGAAAGATTTCACTGGATCAAAAAAAAAAAACAGAATTTGGGTACTATAATTTTATTTTATTTTCAGTTGGACTCTGTAATTTTACCACACGGGACAAAATAAAAAAATTTCACAATGTAATAACAATACACTTATCAAATTATTATGAAGAATAATATATGTTTGTAAAAAAATAAATTTTCAATACGACTTTCTCACTTCTCATTGTCGTCGCGGGCCGAAGACGACTTCATTTGATAATGTAAAAATAATTGTTTTTTTAAATAATTTTTTGCCGGGTTAGTTTATTTTTTTAGTCTTTTCCCTAAATTAACGAGATATTCAGTAAATTTTTTTTATTTTTTTACTTCTTCTATTCTATATAGATATCCAATATATTTTTAGTGCACTGGTGTTGCTTCCCCTTTGTAAGCGGAGCTATGGAGGATTCTTATCAGCCTCCAAGTTGCTTGGATGCAAGACGTCGATAGACTGCAGGTGCAGTCGGATTATGCTAAGGCTATAGACTTTATTCTTGATGATTCGACCTACATAAGCCCTTTGCCTTTTGTTCGTGCCGTCTCCTTGCTTCGTGATCGTGCATGCTGCACTGTGCTCACTTGGATCTTGCGGGAATGCAACATGGTAGCGGACGGGATTTTAAAGCTCGCCTCAACGCAGCGCTATCAGCTCTCGACCCTTGATGTTGCTCCCGAATCTTTTCAAATCATGTTTGGATTGTAATATATCTAGCCTCCTTATAGTCGATCTGGTCGTCCCTACTTCTTAGGCCGAACTTCTCTTTCATTCAAAAAAAATGAAAAAGAAAAAAATATTCAAAGGGGTCAGGTAGGATATTTGTTTTAAAAAAATAAAAAGCTTATTTATTTTGAATAATTATTTAATACACATGTGGTAGAAATAAAAACTTTCCACAAACATTTTAGTTTTAAGGTTTAGAGTTAGATTTTAGGATTCAACGATTAGTTGTTTAGAATTGATGGGTTGTAGTTATAATTTTGGGCGTGGTATTATAATTTAGGGTTTATAAGTTAAAACCTAATTCTCTAATTATATTACACTAAACTCTAAACCCCCAACCTTCAAACCCTAAATTCTAACCCTAAACCCTATATTATAACCCTAAACTCATAACCTCTAAGCCCTAAAATCAAGACACTTGTAAAAAAAATTTGTTTCTACCACCTATATATTAAATATAAATCTATTTATTTTTTAGCATATTAGCCATTAAGGTATTAAGCCGTAATATTATAAATAAAATAAATTAACTTAAAACTGACGTTTTTTAATTTTTTTTATCATACCAGATATGAATTAATCGGAAAAACAAATAAATTGAGTATCATTGGCTATACTATTAAAACTTTTTTTTCGTAGGAACAAATAATTTGTTGGTGAAAGTAGGCACTTAATTTCTATTATAACACTTGTGTTGTGAGTAGAGAAAATAAATATTAGTAGTGTTCTTATTTTATTTAAAATCTAAATTGATTCGGCTCTAAAATAATAATTAGAAGTTCAATATAATTGTCAAATAAAGAAAATCTTAATGAAAGTAACTTGCATTTTAAGTTAATCTTATTAAAATGATTTTTAAATTGAAAGTGTATGAAATTTGGAATGAAATATACATCTTTGTTTATTTTAGAGTTTGAGAGCTTTGGATTCGGAATTCATGTATATAAATTAGGGTTAATAGTTTAAAATTAAGGTTTAGAGTTCAGTGTTTTAAATTTTAATTTTCAAATAGATAAAAGTGGTATAAAATTCAGTTTTAGGTTTTAATGTTTAGTCTTTTAGATAAAAAGAATATTTGATATATAGATTGTGTAAATTAAAGTTTATACAAGTTTACATATTTTAAAGTTTTAAGGTATAGTCTAGGACTTATAATTTTAGGGTTTAGAATTTCGAGTTTTCGTTTAGATTTATTTTCAAAAGAAAAAAAGCACTTGAAAGATTTATTTTATAAAGCATTGAAAAAATTAAGCAGCCAAAAGCTGATTAATAAATATTTCGATAAACTAATTTATTTAATATTTTCCCACTTTTCCAGTTTCTGCAATGGAAAATTTTGAAAACGAAGATTTTTTCCATAAAAAATGGAGTTTATTAAGTTATAATTTTACCATTCTTTTAAAGGTTTATATCTTCATAGAGGTTTTTGATCATATATATATATATATATATCTTCATAGAGGCATTTAAAATATTTTTAGTCAAAATAAGTACTTAAGATATATTTTTTGGTAAGATAAATATTTAAAGTATTTTTGGGTAAACTACAAGGAAGGTCATTCAATTATGAGCAATATTATATTTGGGTCACCAAATTATTAAAAAGTTATATTTGGGTCACTCAATTATGGTAAGATTACATTTGGATCACCCAATTATTAAAGGTTATACTTGGGTCACTTAATTATGGGTAAGGTTACATTTAAGTCACCCTTCATGTTTAAAAAAATGCATTAACTTAGTCATTTTTTTCTTCCAAATCACTTGTATATCCTCGTTAACAATATAGTACTTCATTTGAAATCATTAATTAATATAATATACAAATTGATATATATATATATATATAAACATGAAAGGCGACCCAAATGTAACCTTAGCCATAATTGAATGACACAAGTGTAATTTTTAATAATTAAGTGACCTAAATATAACTTTACCTATAATTGAGTGACATCTATTGTAGTTTTCCCTTTATAAAATAATATCTAAAAATATATTTTTTAACCAAAAAATACTTTAAATATTTATTCCGATCAAAATATATTTTAGGTATTTATTTACGGTAGGTTTTTTTTTACACGACGAGCACGTTTAAAATTGCGGCTCAATAACTGTTTCTGTAGTTTATTCTCGGGAAACAAACACCGTCCTTTCTTCCGCCATTGCCACCCTGTTCTGCAACTCCTTTTCTCACAGCTAATAGTGTGAAAGAAAACCGTCGATGAATTCATCAAATCAAACCCCGGATGATTTCTCTCAGTTCCCTCTTCCCCATTTTAGTCTCGCTCCACCTTTACCGAATCATACCCCTAACCCCAACTTCCATCCGATCCCTGACCCGAATGCTTCTCTTCCTCCTGATGATCATCTCCACTCCCTCCCAGTCCCCAAAAAACGACGACGCGGCCGTCCTCAAAGGAATGGCCCGTTGACATCGTCCTTTCAGCTCCTTACATTCCCCAATGGTTCCTTCAATCCCAATCTCCCAAACTCTAACCCAAACCTTAATCTTAATTCGATACCATCATCATCAGCGGCGACGACACAGACTACGCAGCCCAAAATTGACGATGAAATCATCGTGATCAATATGGAATCAACGGCCGAGGCTCTTACCGCCCTTTCTGCTGGATTCCCTGTCGATTCTCTCACCGAGGAAGAAGTTGATTTCGGCGTCGTTTCCTCCATTGGTGGCATCGAGCAGGTAAATTATATTCTCATTCGAAATCACATTATTGCAAAATGGCGCGAAAATGTATCCAATTGGGTGACTAAAGACATACTTGTTGATTCTCTACCAAAACATTGTAGCACGATTTTAGATTCTGCTTATAATTATTTGGTTACATATGGATATATAAATTTTGGGGTTGCCCCGGCAATTAAGCAGAAAATTCCAGCGGAACCAAGTAGAAGTAATGTGATTATTATTGGTGCTGGGTTATCTGGGCTGGCTGCGGCTAGACAGTTAATGCGGTTCGGGTTTAAGGTGACGGTTTTGGAAGGGAGAAAGAGAGCCGGCGGGAGGGTTTATACGAAGAAGATGGAGGGAGGGAATCGAGTGAGTGCAGCTGCGGATTTAGGTGGGAGTGTGTTAACAGGTACCTTGGGGAATCCGTTAGGGATTGTGGCGAAACAATTGGGTGCTTCTCCATTTAAGGTGAGGGATAAGTGTCCACTTTATCAGACGGATGGGAGTCCAGTGGATCGGGATATGGATATGAAGGTGGAGAAGGCTTTTAATAGGCTTTTGGATAAGGCTAGTAAGCTTAGGCAGTTAATGGGGGAGATTTCGACGGATGTTTCACTCGGGGCTGCATTAGAGACATTTAGAGAGGTTTACGGGGATGCAGTGACTGAAGAGGAGATAAGTTTGTTCAATTGGCATCTTGCAAATTTAGAATATGCGAATGCTGGATTGGTTTCTAAGCTTTCACTTGCATTTTGGGACCAAGATGATCCGTTTGACATGGGAGGGGATCATTGCTTCTTGCCTGGAGGAAATGGGAGGTTGGTTCAGGCTCTGGCCGAGAATGTGCCTATTTTGTACGAGAAAACTGTGCATACCATCAGGTATGGCAGTGATGGAGTGCAGATTATGGCAGGAGGTCAGGTGTATGGAGGTGATATGGCATTATGTACAGTACCTCTCGGAGTTTTAAAGAGTGGATCGATCAAGTTTGTTCCGGAGTTGCCTCAGAGGAAGCTTGATGGCATAAAGAGGTTGGGATTTGGATTGTTGAATAAGGTTGGAATGCTTTTTCCCTATGTATTTTGGGGTACAGATCTTGATACGTTTGGGCATCTTACTAAAGATCCAAGTCGTCGAGGGGAGTTTTTTCTGTTTTATAGCTATGTGACAGTTGCCAGTGGTCCTCTATTGCTCGCTTTAGTAGCAGGAGAAGCTGCACATAGGTTTGAGTCTCAGACTCCTATAGATGCTGTGGGCCAGGTTCTCCAAATTCTGAAGGGTAATTAATCTGATTTAATGTGTTGACACTTGACATGCTTTATTTATTCCGCATTATTTTTTCTATCTAAGCTACTGAAATACATTTTTTATCTGCAAAAAGATATTTAATGTTGTGATGCGATTTTATCTTCTTTATGTATTTGTTACATCTATGGCCCGATAATTGCAACTTCCTTGAATAATTGATAAGCCAGACTCTTTCTCATTGATGTTATTTGCACATGCTATTGAGAGAGGGCTAACATTATAATACTTTTTTTATATCTTCTATATGTATTGCTTGCACAGTGCTCATTTTATTTGCAACTGTCTTGGATATTAATTTACAGTTGGCATTTTCTTATTGTCTTGTGTGCATATTATTTAAAGAAAGGGAAAGTGTCATTTGTATGTGAATCATCAAGTGGCCTTATTAATATAGTGAATTGTTGTTGATTTTAACTTATTTCAATTTTGGTTGTATACAATTATTCACATCTTATATCCAAATGTGTATGTTTGCATGCAGGTATATATGAACCACAAGGCATCACTGTCCCCGAGCCCCTCCAAACTGTCTGTACCAGATGGGGTGGTGATCCCTTCAGCCTAGGTTCATACTCTAATGTTGCAGTGGGAGCATCTGGAGACGACTATGATATATTAGCAGAAAGTGTGGGGGACGGAAGACTTTTCTTTGCAGGGGAGGCCACTACAAGGCGATACCCTGCCACCATGCATGGAGCTTTTCTTACTGGACTCCGGGAAGCTGCAAATATGGCTCAATATGCGAAGTCTTGTACTGCTAAGAAAAAGATTGACAGGAGTCCATCGAATAATGCTTATTCTTGTGCTTCTGCCCTCATGGATTTGTTCAGAGAACCTGATCTGGAATTTGGTAGTCTTTCTGTAATTTTTGGTAGAAAGAATGCTGATCCAAAGTCACCAGCCATTCTGAGGGTGACAATTAGCGAGCCCCGAAAGAAGAATCAGGAAAGCTCAAAGACAGATCAGCAACATTCGAATAAGGTGCTTTTTCAGCAGCTCCAATCACATTTTAATCAACAACAACAGTTGCATGTTTACACATTGTTATCAAAGCAACAAGCACTTGAACTGAGAGAAGTGAGAGGTGGCGATGAGAAGAGGTTGAACTATCTGTGTGAAAAGCTGGGACTTAAGCTGGTGGGACGGAAGGGTTTGGGACCTACTGCCGATTCCGTCATTGCTTCTATTAGAAAACAAAGGGGTCTTCGAAAACCCTCTTCAAGTCCTTTGGCTCTAAAATCAGGTTAGAGTCATAGGATCTTCCTTTATTTGTATCTTTATCCCAAAATATGATATTTACTCATGAAATAACATTCCTATGGTTTGGTAAAGGGGCATCAATGCTGAAAACTGGCAATTTAAAGCAAAAGTTCATCAGGTGAGACTTAAGAGGCAAACTTAATTTATTTTTCTTATATATGTTGAAGATCTCCTTATGGTTAATGGAGGGATGTTACCTTATCCTTATTCCCCTATTTTGTCATTATTTTCACAGAAGGGCCAAAATAGTGCGCAAAACTAAAGGGTTGCCTCCAATTGTGAATGTGGTAAATAGAAATCTGTCGGAGGAAATAAAACTGATAAAGCAGGCTCCTCCTGACTCTTCTAGTTCAGGTATGTCTGAATTTTTTGAGTTTCTTTCTATTGCTTCATTTCTTTTGGTGCAGTTCCATGTCATGCAATTAATTGTTGCAGTTTGGTTTTCTGATCTTTTATGTTCCACGCCTAAAGTAATGTCTACTGTTTTTCTGTGTCGGTTGCTATGTGATGTCAAATATCTTAATTGTTCTAGTACTGCCGTTGTTCTATTTTTCTCTAGTTCATTTAAGTTGCGTTTGGAAACTTAAATTTCAAATTTGGATTTCAAAATCAGTTTAAATTGTGGAATAAAGCACATGTAAATGGAGCACTCATGATAATTTTTCAATTTCATGAATGCCGGATGCCTATTTAGTATTGAATTCGAAATTTGTGCTTTATACCTTGCAAATATATAATTACATCAAATCATAACTAATCCATATTTTCAAGCTTTCCAAACATAGCATTAGAGTTTTTCTCTCCTTACAAAAAATATGGGGGAACTTTTGTTACTAGCTATTGTTTGTTCTTGATTTAAAGTGAGTTGTGATGGGAAAACCAAGATAATAAATTCTACCTAAATTTACTTATATATCTGTTGTTGTACAATGTGTTGATATTTTTTAAATGGAAAATCTGAATATAGAAAAGAAAATCCTTGTAATAGGGCAAAACCAAGGTGAGATGTTGAAGCAATGAGCTAGCTGTGTGTACTGTTTGTGGATCCTTAAGATCTAAGAGTTTCATAGTTCAGTGACATAGCCTAAGCCAGAATATTCTGCAAATCCCCCTTCTTAAATTCTTGGAGCTTGTATCTGAGTCTTTAAGTGCTGCCATACAAGCTGGAATCAAATCAATGTGTTCTATTCCCTTATGTTACTCGGATTCAGGTGTGAGTATCGGATACAGGTATGCAACAACCTATATGGTATGTTTTGTTTTATTTAATTCTTCATGTATTTAGAGGATACTAGGAGAGTCATATTTTATGTCCATATATTCATCGGACATGGATACGTCTAGAAAAATAAAATGTTACCAAAATAGCTATACATTGAGCAAGAACCAGATGTTGGTAATGGTCTTGGGAATGATGTTGGTAATGGTCTTGGGATGCATTCACTGATAGTTCCCTGTTTAAGATGCCCCTTCTACTTGCTGCTGCACCTAACTCGTTTCTGAAGAAACTCCTTTTAGCGTCAGCAATTCCAAAGCTCGGGATCACGTTCGCCCTCAGCAAACTGTAACAGTGTGAAGCCCGTTGTTAACCAAATGTCATGGGGGAAATTGTTCTTTCCATGGCTGAGGCATTATGGTTAGATATTTGAGAAGCTGTTCTTGTATCGGATTCACGGACATCCTCACCTTATCGGATAAAGTGAGCAGCTACTTATGCAACTGAGATGATGTTCGAGTCTGAGGCTGTCGATGAGAACAGCTTGGTCGAGCTCAGATCCTGAGTCTTGACCTTGAAGACCGACCTTAGTTATATTCAACAGCAATTTTGTACATCAGAAAGTATAGGGAGCTGAGGCAAATAGCGTGTCTATAAGATTTGCGGATATATTTTGAGAATTTCCTATCCTGAGCAGGAATTGTTGTTCATGATATGCTTTGAATAAGGAATACATATATAATGATTCATGGAGATTTTGTATTGTTTTATGGGTTATATTTTGATACATTTCAACATGGATATATATATAACATCTTTAGCAACAACAAAAAGTAGTATTTAGATACATCCACAGATATTTTTATCCTATAAACGAGCTTATAAATGAACCTACAAATGAGCTTGTTCATGAACATAAACAAACTGAACACATTTCTGTTCGTGTTCGTTCGTTTATTAACGAACATGAAAATCTTGTTCATACTCGTTTATTTAACTTAATAAACGAACATAAACAAACATTACACAAACGGTTCATTGAACGCTTTGTTCATTTACACTCTTACTCTTAAATTTATCAATCCTCCGAACTAATTATAATGTCATATGTTTGTCTTTTGGGATCAAAATAATGTACAACCTAAAGTTTAAGGACCAAAGAGTAAATAAACATAATTTTCTGGGTATTTATAGACAGCTCTGCTCTTTAGAATTTCCAAATTAAATAAGATGAGTTTTAAAAGAAAATCTAACAAAAGCAGCGATAGTGAAGAAGACGAAACCTTTTATTTCCGCTACTCCTCCATCGCCGCCCCATCGTCCTCCTCGAAACCCTCCAATTCGAATCAAACCACCACCAAATCTTCCAGCGGTGCTGGCGGCGGCGGATCCGGCGGTCTAACCCCATCTAAATCAACCCTTTACGTCTCCGACCTCCACACTCTCTTCTCCACCTTCGGCAAAATCGCCCGCGTTACAGTCCTCAAAGATCGAGCCACACGAACTTCAAAGGGGGTCGCCTTCGTCCAGTTTGCTTCCCGCGAGGATGCGGTATCCGCGGCGAGTGTCATGCACGGGAAAGTACTCAACGGCAGAACCCTCAGCGCTTCCATTGCCGTCGATAATGGGCGAGCCCCTGAGTTTATTAAAAAGAGGGTTTACAAGGATAAGTCCAGCTGTTATGAATGTGGGGTTAGTGGGCATTTGTCTTACGAGTGTCCGAAGAATCAGTTAGGGCCTAGGGAGAGACCGTTGCCCAAGAAAGGGCGGAGAGGCGGCGGCGGCGGCGGAGAGAAGATGGAGGATGGCGGGGATTGGGGAGAGGAGGAATCAGACGGTGGAGAGGGGTTTGAAGAGGACAATTGGGCGTCAGTGGTTGATGGGGCGGCGGAGGAAAGGTCGAGAAAATTGGAGATGGCGGAGGAAAAGAAGAAGAAGATGGCAAGAAAAGCCAGTTATTTTAGTGACGAGAGTGATGAGGAAGATTGATTTAATGGTGGAAATGGAGAAATTAGATTGCCTTTTTACACTCAAATTTAACCTGGAATCATTTGAAATTTGAGGTACATTATATTTTTGTTATGATTGTAAGCTTCAAATCATAGATTGCAATAGTTCTTGGCTTCTTGCACTTATCTATTTATTGTATCTTTAGTGGTATATTTGTTTATTATGTGATGAAGGATTAGGAAGAATGATTTAAGGAGGGAAATGAAGTTCCTTTGTTGGGTTTATATCTGATGTAGATAAAATTTAGTTTCAGATGATCTGATTCGAATCGTGCATTGTTCAAAAGTATGATTGTGATTATTGTTATTGTTTAAGTATGATTTGAACTCGAATCTGATTGATATAATGATGGTGAATTCTGCACTGCTTAAAAGTATGGTGTGATTAGTTATATTGTTTAAAAGTATAACTAGGATTCGAGCTTGAACTTGATTGTTCATTGTTTAAAGGTATGATTTTGATTAGTACAATTTACGATTTGGGATTGAATTTGATTGTGATAATGACAATGAATTGTGCAATATTTAAAAAGTTCGGTTGTGATTTGAAAGTGATAATGGTGGCCAATTATGCATTGTTTAAAAGTACATTTTGGGATTGAATTAGATAGTGATAATAGTATGGATTTTGCATTGTTTCAAAGTATGATTGCGATTAGTTATATTGTTTAATTGTACGATTGGTCGCGAATTGTCCATTGTTTAAAAGTATGGTACTGATTAGTTATATTGTTTAAAAGTACAGTTTGGGGTCGAATTTGATCATGATAATGGGGTGAATTGTGCTTTCTTGAATCCCAAGTTTGATATTTGATGCACAAATTGGTTGAGCTTGTGGCTTCCTCCTTGATCTTTATTTATTTTGTTTTGTTGGGAGCTGTCTCTTGTATTCATAAGCCTTAATATTAAAATGATATTTTAAAAATAATATTTCATATAATAAATTAAATATCAGAATATTATATATTATCTCATCATCGATTCAAATAATATTCCATCTTTCTCCCTCGCTATTATAAAAACCCCTTATTTTAATGGGAAAAAATTTGATACACATGTCGTGTAAATTAAATCCTTTTAGTTTTAGGGGTTAGAGTTTTAGTTTAGGGGTTTACGTTGTATGGTTTAGAATTCAAGGTTAGTATTTAGAATTTAGTATATAGGATTTAAAGTTTAGGGTTTACTTTTTTAGGGCTAGGGATAGAAATTTAGGATTTAAGTTTTTATAGTGTAAATACACATGCTTGTGTAAAATTAGTTTTACACAGCCTGTGTATCAAAGTTTTACCCTATTTTAGTACACTGTTTCTTGAGGAATTTCCATTTTTTTACTGCTAACAATTTTCATTTTTTCCTTTCATGATTTTTTTAGATGTTATAGCCTTAATTTAAATTAGTGTATAACTATATCACTTTAGATTAATTGATATAAGAGTTTTATTCAATCATGTGTGAGATATGAGAGTATTATTCATTTAATAATTTTTAATATACATGTTATTAAAAAAAATATTTGTTAAATGACAAATTACATAAACAATTCATAGTCTCCATAATATTAAAAGAATTCTTAGTCTGCATGTCTTAAATTAATAAATTCCTTGGTTCTTAATATGCATCTCTTATTATTTTATTTTTTAAAAATAAATAATCCCTTAATTCTTAATATAGTGTGACCAATTATATAATTAGTATTAATTCCTGATATAGTGTGACAAATTATATTATTAGCATTAAATCCTTTTCCAATCATATATTGTATCATCTATGTATCTCTTTTACACATGCATACACATTACATAAAACAGAGTATATAAACAATACAACGCGAGCGAATTTTAGCAAAAGTTTGAAATTTTAACCTTAAATTCTTTTTACTGCTCTTAAATTTTAAACTCTTAAATTTAAACCATTAAACCCTAAATTGAATCTCTAAACTTTAAAACTAAAGTTCACAAATTTCTAACCCTAAACTTTGAATTCTAACTATAATCTTTAAATTTTAAACTTTTAAATTTAAACCATTAAGCCCAAAATTGAATCTCTAAACTCTAAAACTAAAGTGTTTGTAAAAATTTTATGAACCCGTTGCAAGTGTATGGAATAATTACTCATATATAATTAATATTATTTTTTTAGATAAAAAGAAATACTGCCATGCGCATCGTTAAAAAATCTTCATAAATCTAAATGAAGGAAAAAGAGTACATATTGTAGTATTTACATGTACAAACTCAGCACAAAACTAAAAGACAAAGCAATAAGCAACCTATTGCACCAACCAAACTTACATCTCAGAGCAAAGCAACTAAACAGCTAAAGCCCCACACCGCTCCTATCATCTTCTACTACGGCCATAATCGACACAGGTGGAACAAAGGAAGATAGGGTCCAAGCTAGACAGATCTGAACTTTTGGCAAGACCATCAGCCACTCTATTTCACAGCGCAACACGTGCTGACACTAAACGTCCCATGCTTGTTGATGAAGCTCATGAAGCCGCCAACTCAAAAAGTGAGACCCCTGACTCCCTTTACGTAAAATTCGTAACACATCCATGCTATCTAAATCCAATACAATCCTCCGAAAACCCGCATTCCACTCAAACAATAGTCCGAAGTAAGCACCCCATCACTCAGCATCAAGGACAGAGCACAACCTGATGAATTTCATGAACCTGAAATGCCAATTACCGAAGCTATCCCTGATCACACCACCACAACACGCAAGTCCGTCAGACCCCCTCTTCGCACCGTCCGTATTAATCTTAATCCATCCTTCACACGGAGGACACCAGTCAGATGGTCCTGATCAACCCCCGATCCATTTCCACGTGATAATTGAGCACTCTCCCTCGCTCGAACCATAGCGTATATCAAACGCCGGCTTCGCTCAATAATACCACCACCCTTCTCCAAAGGATTATCAAACACCGTGGCATTCCTAACAATCCATATGTTCCAGAGAATAGCCGCAAATAAAAGGTCCCAGTTAGTTGACACTAGCAAACCTGGTCGATCCATATAATTAGTATTATTTTTTTAAGCATAATGTCGGTTGTATTAATTGTAAAGAACAAAAGTCGACAAAGGGCCAAGCACCCTTTTTACAAAACAAAAAGCTTAAAAAACAAAGGAACTTAAAAGCTAAAAAAGACTTAAAAGCAAACTAAAGCATCTGGTACTAACAAAACCAAATGAATCTGTCCTTCATCTTAAAAGCGAATCACCTTGTCGAGAACCCCTCATCGGCTGGAAGCTGTCAATAACCACACCATTAATCACCGCAACACATGGCACTGTAGATACACATTCTATGATGCATCGTATCCATGGATCCGAAAGCTTAACTTGTACATGATCGACTCAATGAATTGCCATTCCACCCAATCATAGGTTTTACTCATATATAATTTCAATGCAAAGGAGCCATTGCAGCCTGATCGCCTCTTCTTGAGAGAATGTAACACCTCATAAGATGTAATTATATTATATGTGATTAGTCGCCCTAGTACAAAAGTACTCTGGGCCTCGTCAATACACCCATCAAGAACTTCTTTAAATCTGTTGGCCAAAACCTTTGTAACAATTTTGAGCAGCACATTACACAGGCTTATTGGTCTAAATTGTTTCATATTCCTAGCATTACTCAGTTTCGGGATTAGCACGATATGTGTAGTATTAATCTCAGATATAGAAAAACACCATTAATAACACCAATACAATATTGAGATACCTCATTACCAAGAATATGCCAGAACCTTTGGTAGAATGCGGCACCAAGCCCATCGGGGCTGAAGCTTTAAAGGGGCTCATAGTTTGCAATGCAGCATAAACATCCTCCTTAGTAAATTCTCTCATTAACTTAGTGTTCATCTCAGGTGTAACACATGCGTCTATGCCCTCTAGAACTAGTTCTGGGTCCACAATGTATGAAGATGTGAATAAGGTAGAGAAGTAATCCCTTGCAATGTTTCAGGTCTCCTCATCATCATCATGAAAAACCCCATCGTCAGTAAGGAGGCCTTCAATTCTATTACGATGTTTTTGTTTACGTGCAAATCTGTGGAAAAACATGTGCTTTGGTCCCCATGTCGCAGCCAATTCGCCCTCGCTCTTTTTTCCCAATAGATCTCTTCCTTGTCAAGCTCCAGATTGAGATTGAACCTTGATTCCATAAGGTCAAAGAGAGTAGTATCATCAACTGGTTGGGTATTTAAAGAGGATATCCGTTGTTATATCTCTTTGATCGTGAATCTTTTCTCATGCTTAATTCGTTTAAACCATCGATCTAGTCATAGGCATATCGTATGCAGTTTGTCAGGCACCCCATAACCGTGTCAATTCTTCCTCACATGAATCTTCTAAGAGTCAGGCTGCTTCAAACTTAAAATCCTAGACTCTGTTTTGACTCGTACCATAATTTGTATTCAGCAATAGGGGACACTGGTCCGTGAAAGAGTGTGCTAGATGGTCCAATTGAAAGTTTGGAAAGAGATCCCACCAATTTGGCGTAGCAACACCTCTGTCCAATCTTTCTCAGATATTATTTGCTGTCGTACGGCCCCATTGCCATGTAAACCAATTCCCTCGATATCCTAAGTCTTGAAGATCACTGTCACACCCCGAAAACCGGCCTAGTCGGAATTAGGTTCTGGTGATTGAAAAATTTTGTATCGATTAAGACTAAATGATGTAATTGCTGAATCTTGTATCCAATTTTGAAGTAATGAAAGTTATTTGGGCTTAATTAAGTTGTTGGACCTTTTGTAAAGAATAGGAATTAGGGGTTTCATTGAAAATGCTGATTTTGGGCAAGGCGTATCGATACGGTAGGACCTGTATCGATACAACCTAACCGTCTTAACTAACTTACCCAATTTAGCTTAGCCGTATCGATACAACCATATAGTGTATTGATACGGGCCTTTGTCAAAGTTGTTTTTGATGACCAATTTGTAAAAATTGAAAGAAAGAGGTTGAGTCACCTACTTGTTTGCCTCCCCTCACATGAAAGTGATCAGAAAAGATGAACATGAGACATCAATAGTCAATAGTGGAAATGGTTAAGAAAGATGATTGATTATTGGGTTAAGCAAACCCTTGCCTAAGGGAAACCCTCCCATTAGCTAAGTGAAGGGTGGGACAACGATTAGGGAAAAATTAGATGGTTTTAAAATGAATAAGGAAACTCCCATCCTTGTTTTGAATCTCCCGTAAACTAAACTCATCCTTTGCCTTCAAACAAGCACACACCTCTATTGTTATCTTCAAGCTCAAGCAAGCACCCCGATCCAACCCTTAAACTTTGCTTGATTTCAATACACCAATTGAAAGCTTGTAACTCGCTTAAGAAGTGGAGAAGGACCCGTCGTCATCTCCAATAAAAGCTAGGCACAAAGGAGTTGAAATATGAGAGCCTTGAAAGCATCGAAATTCAAGGTGAGTGTAGTTGTGTCAAGGGATAGGCTAGGTGTCACCCCGTTGCGCTTGTTTTATGTTTACAACTTGCATCTTGTTTAAAGGTTCAAGTAGAGCAAGTCACATGTGGATTCTAATGGTAAGCATGGTAAGTCCTTAATGTTGCTTGATACGTTTGTAAGCTCATATATGATATCCGAACTATGTTATACTTATGGATTTTGTCAATATGCTATGATATGATATGTGGAGCCAAGGCTCAAGTTTGTAATCCGACATGATATGGTCTATGGGCATAAGGTAAGTTTTGTGATAAATTATATAACCTTGGACACATGTGGACATTGGATACAATTGACATGCCATAGGATTATTCGAGCTCACTAAGTAAGGGATTGGACTACGGTCCGGGGCTACGACCTATATGTGGGGAGAAACGGTTAGATTGTGTAAGGGATTTCGGAGCTACGGCTCAAGGCTAAGGCCTATTTTCGACATATATGGCATACATGGGAATCCGTGTATCCATTGGTTACTATGTCCAAGGAAATAATATGAATTTATGCTTTGCATTTGGTATATGAAATATGATAATTGACTTGAGCATGATCTATATATGACTAATGATGACATTCAAGCATGATTATGTGTCATCTATGCCATTAAGAACTTATTTACATTTTTTATAACTACCATGCATTCCAGGACTTTGAAGAATTTCGAGCTCCGATCGTGTAGTTGCGGTTGCAAGTCACTCTCATCAACCATATGTACGTTACGTTTTGTTCTAAACTCATAGTAGGGTGGCATAGGGATTAGACATGTTACAATGGTCTATTTTGATATGTATGTAATAGTCCTATAGTGCCTAGGTGTAAAATGGGAAATATGATAGGTTTGTGAATTGATAAACTAGCTAATTTTGGCCTAAAGGGACTCAAAGGTAAAAAACTTAGTAAACGGAATTGAAATGTCCTAAATTTTGGTAAGATATTAGAATTATGGATTAATAACTTGCTGGTAAAATTTCATGGCATTTGGACATCATTCAATAGGTTAATTGGTATAAAAACTAGATAGAATCTGTTATTACAAGACATGCGTATCGATATGGGTCAAGCTGTATCGATATGACCTTGCATATTTAGACCTAGGAAAATAGAGCGTACCAATACGGGTCAAGATGTATCGATACGGACCTCGACATAAGGGTCTAAGAAGTAAATTGCATCAGTACGACCTTGGGGTGTACCGAAACGGGTTAACCTTGGTCAACGCGTATCGATACAAGCTTAGATGTATCGATACAGGCTTATCACCTTAGTTTTGGAATTGAGAAATTTGTCTTAGCGTACCGATACGGTCCTAAGTGTATCGGTACGGTGTCAATTAATTCTGGTAAAAGACTTAAACCATAGTTTTAAACAGTTTACAGAATAGTCACTAAATCTTAAGAGGGTTAATCCGATGGGTAAATAACCTCCGTTAATAACAAAATTTTACAGGCTAATAATTTATAAGTTTAATTGAAGGCTAGAAAAAGAAAATTCTAATAAATAACTTAATTTGTAAAATTTATAATTTTGTCCCTAAATTCGAAAAAGTTTAAAATTGACCCCAAATTGAATAAGCTATTGATAAGTTAATCCATTAGATCTTAAAAGAAATTAATAAGACATTCCGAATAAGGTTCCAAACTCTGAATAAGCTTCTGATCTCCGAATTTGTTTTCGGTAACACTTTCCGACCTGATTCCTTACCGAGTCGGGAAGGGGTGCTATATTTGTGGTATCAGAGCCATAGTTTAGTCGATTCTAGGACTAAATCGAGGCTTGTCATGAGTCTGCATGTGTATATTCCACCTAGGATTTTATTTGTATATGTTATCCGTGACTTGCAACTAACATAATTTAATTTCTTTTTTTCGATTAGCTTTAAGAATGTCCGCACTTGGTGATAGGCATGATCCAAATGAACCACATCCGGGCTCCTCATTGACACAGAGAGATAATCTTGGAACAGGAGTCCGACCATAACAAGTGGGGCAGAATCACCCACATAATCTCTTTCTGATGTCTCCCACTCAGCATGAGTACTTGATGTCTATGGCGGAGATGATTAAGCGGGTGGTCGTATCTCTCAGGCATGAGTCACCACCGCAGCCTGCTGAAGCACCTGTGTATGTCTCAAGAGCCCCTATTGATAAGCTCCGAAAATACATGATCTACACTTTCACCGGCCAGGATTAAGACAATCCCGAAGTAGCTGAGTACTGGCTGAAGAGCACTCTTAAAGTTCTGAATAAGCAAATGAAGTGTTCGGACGAACAAAAGTTGGAATGTGCTCTGGCATTGATCTCTGAGGAGGCTCAGAGTTGGTGGGACATTGTGACACTCACCGTACCTGAGCATAGAGTCACATGGGACTTCTTCCTTCAGGAGTTCCGTAAGAAGTACATTAGCGGCCATTACCTTGCTGAAAGGCGTAAGAAGTTCCTCCATCTGAGACAAAGAGGGTGACCCGTGGAGCAGTATATCCACGACTTCTGCAAGTACTCGAGGTATGGTTCAGAGATCATATGCACTGAGAAGGAGAAGTGTAGAATGTTTATCGATACGGCTTTGGGGTGTTACAATTACAATCAAGCAAGGCATCCCGAAATTTGTCCATCTGCCATTGATTTCTCAGAAGCCCACCCTACTTTTTTGAATGATAGAGAATCTCGTTGAAATCTCCCGCAACACACCAAGGGATATTCGAGCAATCGTCCAATTGGCAAAGAAGCTACCAAGAATTAATTCGATTACCTACTTTCGGGGCGCCATAGAAACCCGTAAAACGCCATCGATTACCATCTTCATCTGCATTGATCAAAATATCTATGTGGCGAGTAGAGAAGGAGCGTAAAAAATTGAATCTAAATCTATCCACCGCAAAGATAGCCCGTTGCTGCTGCCATTTGAACCGACTTCAATACCGTTTTCAAAATCACAAAGCGCTGCTGCCATTTGAACCGACTTCAATACCGTTTTCAAAATCACAAAGCTTTCTAATTCTTTTCATCCTAACTGACGGTAGTTTTGTTTCTATCATGAAAACTACCGAGGGATACTAGAGACGTCTCATCGTTCGGGTCATCCCTAGGCCTTGAACGTTCCAGCATATGAGTTTCATTGTTGCCGATTGGCCCACCTAGCGGAGCCTGCCGATATATTAGATTGGTCCCCCTTTAATTCTTGTGAGCCAGAAACTAAATCACAAGCCCCATCAACTCTGGGCCTCTTTGTTATGTCCGAGACTACTATTGGGCTTTCTTCAGAATTTATATCCATTACAATATCAAACTCATCCGTTACCTCTACATTTGATTAGCCCACCATGGTATTGGAAATAAGTGGAGTCAACGGCTTGTCTATTGAATTTGAACCCACTCCCGTACCATCCTTATTTGGCGCTTCATGTAGTGGCGTGCGACTTAAGGACTGTCCCAGCTTATTTCCATCTTTGTTTTCAACTGCTAAAGTCATGGTCCCTGAAGAAGCCGAAGCAGATACAATTTTCGATTGCCACTGCCCCACGTTCGGCTTCAGGTTCCCTGTGTTAACCACCGAGAACTGCGACCCATCAATCCCCTCCTCCACGAGCCACCGGCTTTGAGATGGTCGTGCCCTTGTCGGAGGCGCTCGTAAGGACGCATCCCATACCAATAGAAGATCACGACCCCCATCTGTGAACCGTAAAGGGCAGAAACTTTCTCCATGCCCAACTTTCCCACAAAGGAAACAAAACAATGTTAGCTTCTCGTATTCAAAACGTACATATTGAAACTGACCATTTGTTAGGATAAGTTTCTTTCTTCTTTTTAATGGAAGCCCGATATCCACCTTAACGCGAATTCTCATAATTTGTTTGTAGCCTAAGCTTGAAGCCGTGGAGTCATACTCTATATAAGATCCAATGAAGTCCCCCAGAATTTTCGCCACCTTACCAGACATGAAACCTAGAGGAATATCATGGATGAGAACCAAGTAATCCACAAAGGTGAGTGGAATTGTCATAGGATTTCCCCCTCTTGGAGACGGTGTAAAACTAACATATGAGAGTTAAAACTTTATGGGTCATCACTTTCTATTCTGTTAGCACCAACTACATGATAAAGTCTAAACAGAAACATGTCTTCCCCTCTTTTAGAAATAAAAATCTCCTCGGTGGATGCCATACATTTGCTAGCGTCGATCGCATAGATTGGACATTGACTACACTGGAAGTCAGAAATGTGCCAACAAAATAGTTTGCAAAAGAGGTTGGTGCATCATGCTCCTCCTCATCGATTTTCACTCCATCTTCCGCAATAGAGAGACCGACCATATCGTCCTCAACCTCTGCCATACCAGTCACTGTGAATAAAAACAAATTCGTGGAAAAAACCATATCAAGAGAACAAACCTGCTACAAGAGAAGAGTAAAACGTGTTACAATAGCAGAGTTGAAATAACGTGTACTTTTTTTAAATTATCATTATTTTTTACTATAATTAGTATTATTTATTTGCATTTGAAAAACCTTATCTATGATTTAAAATTTGTTTATATTAAGTTATAATATTAGAATAATTATAATTTTTTTTTATAAATTAAAAATTTATTTAAAGTCTTAAGATTTCAAACATTAATTTAATACAAATTCAAACTTAAATTAAAGATGATTTTTATTTAAATTTACATATTAAAATGTTTTAATATATATAAGTTATTATTTCATACGATACCAGTGTAAATTTTTTACACAATAATACTTATTTTAACTTCAAAATTTAAAATTTAAAATTTAAATCTTTAACCCTAAGTTCTTAAATTTTAAATCCTAAACTCTAACCATAAACATTAAATTCTAAATACTATAACATAAACCTTAAAACAACCCCACTTGTGGAATAGTTTTTTTTACGCTGCCATTGCATAAGATAACAATCCTATATATATGATAAAATATTTCATGTAGTAACAGTAAAAAACTTGTTTTTCCATAAGCGAGTCTGAGTCAAGATTTAGGGTTTATGAGTTAAGATTATGATTTAAAATTTAAAGCTTATGGTTGGAATTTAAAATTTAGAGTTTAAAATTTAAGATTTAAGATCAAATTTGATTGAATTTTGTTTAGAAAAAATGTGGAAAATTTTCATACCCTTACCATAAACAATTTGAATTTTTCTAACATGAGACGCCTTAAAATGAGACTTAAAAGAGGCGCAACCGAAATTCTTACAATTTTTATAAAAATTTCGGTATCGACTTTTCGATATATATCGAAATTCTTATACTTTTGAAATTTTTACACTTTTATAAAAATATCGGTATATACCAA
Organism: Hibiscus mutabilis; assembly: GCA_019671005.1. Taxonomy (NCBI): domain Eukaryota; kingdom Viridiplantae; phylum Streptophyta; class Magnoliopsida; order Malvales; family Malvaceae; genus Hibiscus; species Hibiscus mutabilis. The sequence continues at coordinate 11,365,944 of CM033745.1, forward strand.
AATTCTTACACTTTTTATAAAAATTCAATATATACCAAAAAAATTGACATTAAAATTTTTATAATTTTTATAAAAATTTCAGTTCTTCATTTCAGCTTCATTTTAAAGCGTCCCTAAAGCTTCCCAAATAATTTGTGAGACGATGGTCGGTTGAAAGTAGATGCCGCCCTTCAAAAGAACACATAGGAATAGGAATAGGAATAGGAATAGGAATAGGAATAGGAATAGGAATAGGAATAGGATGAGCCTAACGAACTTATAGGATAAAGACAGCCCTACAACCAAACAAATCAGAAGCAAGAGGCTGATTCGCAATATTAATAGATGCTAAAAAACCCTAGACTCTGGACAACCGTAACATATAGAAAACCCTTGGAATACTTTCGATTAAAGAAAGAAAATTCAAAAAAGAAAAATGGCGAAGTCGATGAGATCCAAGAGAGAGAAGAGGCTGAGAGCCATAAGGAGGGAAATAGTGGAACCCTTCTACCAGAAGAAAGACGATGCCAAGTTAGCCGCCATCGAAGCTGCCCTCGCCGCACCAAAGCTGCCCGCCCCTGCTTCTATGCAGCTGGAAGAACAAGTTACCGCCCCCAATGCCACCGCCACAACAACCAATCTCAACTCCATGGAAGTGGAGATGGCCGACAGTGATGAAGGCCAGACCAAGGCCTCCTTGAGAGCTGCCGGTGGAATAGGAAAGAAGTCCAAAAGGAAATTCAAAGTGGGCAAAAAGAACCGCCGTACTCGTGGTAAGGGAAAGATCAGGGGGAAGCGTAATCTTTGATTCTCTACACCCGAATTCTCTGGGCGTTGTTCTTTTCTTTCCTTTTCTAGATGAACGGTATAACACCGAGTTGTTAGGCTTTTTATTTCAAATCTTTACTGTTTGTGTATCTCTAAGGAGGAATTAAGATTTCCGGTTCAAGATGAAATGACTTTATTCTTCCTTGAGAAACCATTTTGAGTAAGTTCGTATCACCCTACTCTGTTTATCAATTTCTACAATTACTTGTCCGAAGATGACTTGTGTTACAATTCAAATTTGTGCCACACATTGAGAGATTTGTTGCTTTTTACATTGAAACACGATAAACATCGAAATCTATACAATATGGTGTATATAAGAACTTAAAACTCTGAGTATTACATGTTTGGATTAGCAAGAACATCGAACTCGAACCTATTTATACTGAAGACAAGAAAGAAAAAACTAGTGGAGTTTGATCACCAGATTACATCCAATATTGCAGTATTTGCAATTTGCATATGTGGTTTGTTCTGCTTTATGGCTCAGAATCAGGGAATTGGATCTAAATCCATGAGAACCACCATTGCAGTCGCTGTAGTTTACATGTTATGTCGAGCCCGACTGTTGTGCAGTCTGCATGAAAGACACTCAGAAACATAAGTCATGTTCCAGGATAATGTTTTTCAGATTCGGACATAAAATTTTAAATATGAGTGTACGAACGACGCATGCACTTCATTTTTTCCCCAAGTTTCTAAATGTACTTGGAAGTAATGTCCCAGATGTGTTTACCCGAACTTTAAAAAAATGAAGGAAAAAAAACCCCATCCAAATTACAGTTCGAAAGTGTAGAAGACAACAAGGGAGACACCAACTCACCATCATTTCGTGGTCTCCCATAATCTCATCTATCAGCGCAGCAACAGGTTTATCAGCACTGTTGGGAACAAGAGCAGCAAATACAACCGACTCTAATCCTGCATACAAATAAAAGAATCAATTACAATGCCCTAATAATTTCAATCCTATAACTTTACATAAACTATACAGGTGGATTTCTATTCAATTTCAAGATAATTCAGCCTGTTTTATCCCGGTTCAGGATTGGGTATTGATGTGGGTGTACTCAAATTGTTCCAAGTTTTTCTACATGTGTGGAAGATTATATCTCAGTACCAATATGCTAACATGGGCTGACACAGGCACCTTAAAGAGAAATACAGAGTTTAAAACATTAACTTCAACCACAACCTATTACGTAGACTTGGTGAGAGCTGGATACGGGTATGTATTCCACATAAGTATAGTTTCTATAATTCTTTCATATAACTGAAGGATCGTGTCCAAATTCGAATATGTGTTCACGAAGGTGGTTTGGGGGCGAAGAAAACAAATGAAAACATAGACTTCTAGTAGGCAAAAAATAGTTGGATACCAGAATCCGGGAAAGCATCAATGAACATCATCATCTCCTCCCCAGTAAGACCAGAGAATAAACAGATCCTTGGCAGTGATTTTGCAATCTGCAGAGGGCAGTGCAAAAATCACATTTAAACATAATTATGAACATGGAAAATGATCTGCAAAGAAGAAAAGCGCTAAGAAATCAACCTTCACTTGTTCCAAATTAGGTTGCCTTGTATTCACGGCCTCCCAAAGCGAACCATTAATCATATCTTCAGTACAATAAATAATCTGAACATATGAACATTCTAGTAAGAAAATTATAGTGAAACATGTTTCTTATATGTGAAGCAGCTATCATAATATATGTTACTCCAACTTCCATTTTTGTTAAAATTCTTCATGTCCACTATATATTTGGATATCAGTATGCCAGAGTAGTGATATGAGTGCGTTACTCGGATTCAAGGTGCGTGTGGGATACGACTTACGAGTATATGCATGAGAGGGAAACATTCGAATTCTCTAAGTTTTTTTCATATATTTGGAGATTCATATCCTTGTATCCATATCCAAATATTTTTCGGATATGAACATCAAATACGAATACTTCAGGAAAAATAAATAATCAATGCAGCAAAGGTAAAGACAATAAGTATTACCTCCATGAATTCGCCATCGATTTCTTTCAAGAACTGTCGTATCTATTCAAAGAAGACATGGAGAATTTGCAAGACGAGTAAGGCGAAATAGTCCAAACACAAGAACACACATCAAGCTGCAATATAACCTAAGGTGCAGACACGCCTACAGACTACAATGAAGTTTCGTCCAAAATGACAAGTTACCTTCTCCGCCTCACTGACTTCAAAACCAAGCAACAATAAAGCCTACGAAACAAAGATTAAAATTCCCAAATGTCAAATGGGTTTATACATATCCATGCTCTGTATATGTTACTTAGATTCTTCATCTTTTTAAAAGTATCTGTATCCAACACATATATGCAAATTTAGGAAAAACTCAACGTGCCTGTTTTAAAAACACACAAATATCAAAAGCTTATACCCGAGTCCGAGCAACATAGTCAATCTTCATGATGCCTTAAGAATGGTTATTGTTTAGTACTTTAAGTGCAAGGATTCTTTTCTACAACAAGTTCTATGTTATGAACCTCCGAGGATACTCCTAAAATGAAAGAACTTAAAAAAATTTGAACATGCTCATGTCATGACGGATACATATAAATATCTAACACTCATACTTTAGTCCGAGTGTACACGATTTCTCATGAGAATCATATTGTTTTGATACTTTTAGTGCAAAAATTCACTCAAGAATGAGGTAGGAAACTGACCGGAACTTACAGGTGGACCATATGTGGGATCATCGGCATTCAACGGAACAAATTTCGAATCCTCAATCAATTCACTGGGAAGCCCTGCAAAACACAAACACATCAAAGAGAAACTCTTAAGCACAAGAAAGTTGCTTAGAAACTAACAAATCAGGTTGAATTGGTTCAGTCTATGTTGTTCAGACTTGAGGACGAGTATCGGATACGGATATGTATCAATTGCGGAACACAAATTTTCTGTACTTAACTATTGTAATGTCCAGAATTGAGGCTTTCAACTAGTCAATCTCGGATGAAATTGAGAATCACACACGGATATGCTCAATCATTTTTAAGAATTCTTATAGGTCTGGAGAACCACATCTCATACCATATTACAAATCTCGAGCAGTGAAAGCCATTTTTAAACCAAAAGCATGAAATTCTAAACAGTTTATGGGCAGAGAATGAGTATAAAAGGTAAGCAAACCTTCGGTTGATGCTCTTGTTTGGGCAATGGAGTTGTTGAGCTTCTTCGTGCGATCGAAAACAACATTCTTAGCTGAAAGTGAAGGAACCGCAAAAGCAATTGGTGAAAATGAGGGGATTAAACAAGATTGCGGCTTTCCCACAAGATTCAAACCGAACCCAACACTGAAAGCCATTTTCTGTTCTTAGCTTCAAAAACTTTGGCTCTCAATTTTCTTGATAGCGTTGTGTTTCAGTTGATAAGCCGCCTGAGTGGAGCACTTTACGCCAAGTGTCGACCAATCACCTATCGACGCGTACTAAACAAACGAGATATATTGAATTATTAAATAGATAATTATTACATTTTTCACCTAGAGATTTGGACCAAACAAGATGAAATAATGCGAGTATTCTTAGTTATTAGTTATTAGGTCAGTACATAGATTGAATACTGAAATTGTGTTGAACTACATACATTAGTTTATCGAAGGGAACTAATTATGAGGATCATGTGAAGTAGGGAATCTAGTTAAAATTTTGGGTAAATCACTTAATTGGTATCCCCATATTTTTTGTGTTTTTTGATTTGGTTATCTACCTTTTTTTTTTTGATAAAATGATACTTAATTTTACGTTTTATTTTTATTTTGGTACATCCATCGTTAAAATTAACGACAAAGCTTATGTAACATTCTTTTATGAGAAAAGGAAAATTCAAAAAAATAATAAAAATATCATGTCAGTTTTGCCATTAATTTTAGCTGCGAATGAACTAAAATAAAAATAAAACGTAAAATTATACATTATTTTTTTTAAAAAAAAATAGTTGGATAATCATAACATAAACACAAGAATAAATGGTGTATTAAATAAGTATTTTACCCTAATATTTAAGATATTTATTAAAAATTCTTCTAAGGGTTTGTGTGAAAAGAATTTTTATTAAAAAACTATGAGAATTTTCATTAAATATGAGAGCACAGCTGATAATTTACATTTGAGATCACTGAATTTAGCATCCACTTTCATTTACATTACAAACATTTAATTTAATCGAATTACATCACTTATATCTGATTATTTATAAATTAAGTCATATTTATTCAAATCATTCAATAGTTCTAGTAAAAATACTGAAATTAACACTTCTATGTAATATATTTTTTTACATATCACCATCAAATAATGTTTAATTAATCATTTTAATAAGTTTTTGCAATTTTTTTGAAACATTCCATTTAAATAAATCCAATGGAAAAATAACTAAATTTCCTATAAATTTTAAGAAGAAATATTCAAATTACTAATTAAACATTATTTATTTATGACATGTGAAAAATATGTTAAATAAATATGTCAATTCAATTTTTTAATTAGAATTATTTAATAATTTTAATATAAGTGATTTAATTTATAAATAATCAAAGTTGAATAGTGTGATTTGATTAAATTAAAGGTTTGTGATGTAAATGAAAATAGATATATGCTGTCATTAAAACTAGTTTAAGGTTAGGAGGGGCAAATTAATTTTTAATATATTTACTATAAGATAAAAAAAAGTATTTACTTGTGTATACATTAATAATTTACTATATGTGTCCAAATAATCATGATACATTCAAATTATTTTTATGTGCATTTAAGCAGTTTTAATTGTTTTTGAGTAACGTCTTAGTTTATTTCATGACTTGTTTGTATCCATGATAAACTCATATAAATTATATTGGACTATCACATCAAAGTCCCATCTTAGCACCTTCTCCTAAATCTCAAGCCACTTGGTTCAAGAAAAATCACATCGCATTATAATTAGAGTAAAGTACACAACTTGCCACTAAATTATCATTAGAAATATAAAACAGTCACCGAACTTTTAAAATTTACATAATGGACATTAATTTTTAGTTTCTATTACAAAATAGTCACTGAGCCATTAACTAGGGGCGTGACAGTTATAAAAATTTGTTTAGTAACATATTTAATCCTCAATATTTATACATTCAATCAATTTAGACACCAATAACGAGGGTCAAATTAGAAATAAATTGATTAAATGTGTTAATATGGAGGATTAAATGTGTCAATATGGAGGATTAAATGCTCGATTATTCAAATTTTTGTAAATTTCACGTCACTCACTATACGATAGCTAACGATTCAGTGACCATTTTATATAAAAAAATTAAAGTTTAGTGTATATTATGTAACTTTTGAAAGTTTGATGACCATTTTATAATTTTGGAGATAATTTAATGGCCATTTGTGTACTGTAAATTATATTGGACTTCAGCGGGTATTGCTTGCTTCCAAAGATATACAACGAGAGACTCGGTTCATTTTCTAGTTTCTTAACCTTAAATTATAAACTTATTAACCTAAAAAGAGGAAGAATATAAGTCAAACTATGCTCAAAACTCCTTAGGAATCCTTATTAGGGATTAATGAAATTTAGAATATATAACAAATTATATTTTTTTAAAGTTAAGTAATAATTTTATTATAGTTTTCTAAGTTTATTAATATTTGTGCGGCTTATTTTTTTCAACGATTGGGTTTTCGACAGATTGTTTTTGAAACAGACAATATTGAAGTGAGTCGGAATCTGCAGCATCAATCTGAGGTTCTTGAAGGATGTGCACTCGTAGAGGTGACCTTATCGCTCCTTGCTCGATCATGGAATGTGCAAATCAAACATATCCCTTGTGAGAGGAACTTGATTGCTGACAGGATGGCCGCAATGTGCCGCGGCTACCTGATTGGATGATGAAATTCGCGGCTGCTCTTGTGGATCTTGCTGCCCTGGTGCAAAAGGAAGCAACCGATGGATGAGCATGCTCCTTGGGTCCTTTCTTTGATGCGTTTATACATTTGTTGCAAGGATAGCCATTTCCTGATTAAAAAGGGAATGGTTATGGTTTTGCTTAATGATTTGGCGTGTTGTCTTATGTGGTTTACCAAGATTTTGGTGTTTGTCTTACATGTAACTATCATCATATGCACTATTTTCCCCCACCTAGGATTAAGGAGGTTTTCATATGGTGATAGCTCTCATTCTCAATAAAAAAAAATATTTGTGCGGGTTATAATCTTCACCAGTCCTCGTTGTGTTCCGTCCTTATTAATAAATAGTCTTAATGGCCCCTGAAATATACACAAAATACCAAATTGTCTCCTAAAGTATTTTTTGAGACGTTGTGGCCTTTGAACTAAAAATCGTTATCTTGTTTGGTCCCTCCATCTAATGTCATTTAAAAAAATTACGGGCCAATCAGAACGTGTCACATGTCATTTTATTAACAAAAAATAATCTGACTTAAATTAAAAGGGTGAATTGCACATTAGGTATACCAAAATTTATTTTTTGTTCATTTTAGTCCCAATCCCCAAATCAGAACAGAAACTGAAGTAGAGTAATCCATTCACTTCCAAGCAACAAGTTATAGGGTTTTGAATTTGAATCCTTTGACAATGGCGACGATTTACAGTCTTTATATAATCAACAAATCCGGAGGCTTGATTTTCTATAAAGTATCAGTTCCTTCAAATTTTTTTCTGTTTGTTTCTTGAGAATATTTGGTAGGCGCGGCAGTGGTGGGGAGATGCCATTATCAAGGCCAGCATCACCACCGTAGACAGTGTAGTTGAAGAACGATGCAATGCCGTGGACAGCGATGGAGGACGTGAGGTAAAGATCGCGGTGGGAAATATGAGAAGCATCGAGGGTGAAATTGGAGGGGGAAGTGTTGGTTATGTGGAGGGGTAGTTCAAAGATTTAAGAGGCCATGTACAATTTAATAAAATGGGGCCCTTAATTTATAATAATTTTTTTCAAATAAAGTTTCCTTAATAAAAATGTTGAATTACTCTCTTAAGCAACATAAAAATGACTTGCAAACATCTAATAGTCTAACATTTTCACTTAAAAAGTGATGTTATTCTTGCATATTTTGAAGCAAAAGCACCTACAATCCTTTTGATATCAACTTCTTACAAAAGATCAATCTCGATTGTCATCAAAACAAGTCTGTTTAGTCTTTCTTGTGACATAGTTGTCTGTAAGTATGAGGTCACAAACTTCAATTTTGAAAAGCTTCATTCTGTAGAAGCAATAATAATAGGATTAGTCAATAAAACTCTATATGCAATTGTTGCATTTGAGAAGCAATTAAAACGTTTTAAAAACTTTAATAAATTCATTGCTCATATTTTTTCCTTGGGTAAAATCTCTCTAAGTAATTTCAACTCAACAAATAACTCATTTCTATCAACATTAAATAGCACATCTTTCCTAAGAGCACTTTCAAAATTATTGCAATAAGATTTGAGATTAACGCCATCCAATAAATATAATTTATCATAATGAAACAATAAGCCATCAAATAATGTCATTCTATTTAAAAAAAATTCACTACCAAACGAAAAACATAAAATTACAATTCAAAAATTAAAAGTATATTTTTAAGCAAAATTGCACGCATGTGCACGCGCACGTACACATAAGCTTTTGAAAAATGAGAAATTAAGGGAATCATATTATTAATCTTCCAATTGCCACAATATATATTGGCACATATCTTACCTATCTTATTAATTTCCTAAAGGCATAAAGTCAAAAAATACCGCCAACATTTAACTAAATAGTCACTTTGGCCCCTATTGTAACTTCCATAAAACCGATCTAGTCGGAATTAGATTCCGGCGATCGGAAATCCTATACTGAAAGAGTCTAAATATTGTATTGGCATTGATTACGTTGTCCATCTCATTGATAAATAGACCTTGATTGAGTCCACCCTCTAGTTACGGACCTTATTGAAATGTTGAATTCTAAAATTTAGCTAGGCGTATCGATATAGTAGGTCATGTATCGGTACGGTTCAACAGTATTTAAATAACTTACCGAACTTGACCAGCTGTATCGATACATCCATAGGCGTATCGGTACGAGTACCTGTAAAAAATCATTAGAGTGACCAAATTGAGAAAATTGAAAGTTGAGGGGTGAGTCACCTCCTTGCTTGTTCCCACCCCACGTGAGTATTGGTCATCTATTGACAAAAGATGACAATTGATGGTAATAAAGGGGGAGGGAATTTATTGAAATATTAAAAGGTTTCCTCCTAAGCTGGGAAACCATGTTATTGGCTGCTTTGGGAGGCAACCCTCATGTGAAGGAAACCATCGGTCAAGCCTTAAATAATAGAAGAAAGGGAATAAAATACATTTTAAGTAAACCGAGGCTACATTTCCTATCCCATTCATCATTTTTCTATTGAAGAACAAGCAAGCATCGCTATTTCCATCTTTAACCTTAAGCTCCCAAGCAAGCACCTCTCTTGATTGGTTCCTAGATTTGAGTTTCTTCCGATTTATCGATACTATTGAATAGCTCTTGATTGGGTAAGATGAAACCCTCTAACAATTGTTCGAATCTATAGATATATTGAGTTTAATTCCAGATTGAAGTTGTTGAGCTTATAAGCTAATCCATGGAAATTTATCAATTTAATAGATAATTGCTATTTTAAACATAGATATCAAACTTGATGTTGTTATAATGATTTCGATATCATATTATCGATTCTAATCAATTCCTATTGTTGTAACCTAGCTCAAGAATTGGGGAAAGATCACTCGTCATCTCCAACGAAAGCTATGAGTAAAGGAATTGCAATCCAAGATTCGTACGAGCTTCAGAATCAAGGTGAGTGTAGTCCGAGTCTCGGGATTAGGCTAGGTGCCATCCCGATTTCATTGATATTGATCTTTTGAAATAGCTAACGTTTGGCCTAAGGAATATTGCATCGAACCTCTCCGAAGGCTTCATTGGTAAGCGTGTGTAAGCTATTGCATTGAAGCATTGATCATCGTTTCATCGTTATTGTCCTTGTCACCATTGATGTATTGATACATGGAAACATTGATTATCGAGCATTAAAAGTATCGTTGATATAATTATTGGACATCGAATGAACATTGGAATAGCCATCGATCATAAATATTGCTATGACATTGAAACATTGATATTGAACACTGATCATTGTTATTACCGTTGAAGACATTGATCATTGATATTGTTATTGAAATATTGAATATTGACATTGTTACCGAACCTTGGATTCGAAAGGACATTGGATACAATTGGCATGCCATAGAATTTATGAGCTTATTTGTATGGGTGGACTACGGTCCTTGGCTACAGCCACTGTTGTTGTGAGGCAGAGGTATGATGTGTTATTGGTCATTTTGCGAGGCGGAGAGACTATACAATTCATTGATTTGGTGAGGCATAGGGAATTCACGTATTCACTATCTTGAATCGATTCCAAGGATTAATATTGAACTTTGAATTAAATGATATTGAATATAAAATATAGCATTGATGTTTTTGAGCATGAGTTGTTATGCATTCCATTGTTAATTACATTGTTTATGACTACCTCACTAGGCAAAGTATGCCTAATGCATTCATCTCATGTATTTCAGGTTGATCGAGTTGTCGAACCAGGATTGGAGAAGTTGGAAGCTTGACAAGTCACTTGTAAGACAAAGTCAAGTATTTTGTCCTTATAAACTCCTAGAATGCTGGCAAAGTAGTTAACTAGTCACTTATGGCCTTTTTGATGTATGCATATTGCCTATGTTTGTGTAAGGTTATAAGGCTCTAATTGGACCTCTAAGTCTTGTCAAAAATGACTAATATGGCATATTTGGCTCTAAAGGATGAAAATCTAGTAAACGGATTCGGATGAATGTGAAATTCGACATGCTAACAGATTATAGTGTTTTAGACTTGTTGGTAAAGTTTCATTGCATTTGGACATTGGTTGATAGGTCAAATTAATTAAAAACTAGATAAAATATGTCAATACAGTGCAGGGCGTATCGATACTTCTTAGTGTGTATCGGTACTACTTAGTGCGTATTGGTACAAAAATTAGTTACTGGATTTCGATTGTGAAAATGGCATCGGTACAGACTCGAGGCATATCGATATGAAGTCAACGTAGTCAACCTGTATCGATACGGCTCCAACTGTATCGATATATGCTTATAGCATTTGAATATGGAATTCTTGAATTAGGCATGGCGTACCGATAAGACCTTCTGAGTACCGGTACGGTGACAGGTAATTCAGTTATAAGTATTACGAAACAGTTCTGAAATATTGTATTTTGGTCTCTGAATGTTATAGACCTTAATTGAAAGGGGAATTGAACTCTGATTAACATGAAAATTTATACAATTGTTGTTTATAGGTTAAATTTCATTGTAGTAAAGTTAATTCTGTAAAAGGACCTCTAGAACACTGAAATTACAATTTAGCCCCTAAAACTTGTAAATGTTTAAGAATTGGTTTTTAAGTGACTAATTATTGTTTCGTATTGGATAATTGAATTTATGTTATTGTTTAATAATGTTTGAAAAGCATGCCTTCGTTTAAATTTTGAGTATTGATTGAAATTCATCACACCGATTCACCGTATCGAACACCGGTAGCACGCTCTGACCCGGTTCTCGACCAGGCCGGGAAGGGGGTGTTACACCTATTCTTTTTTTGGAGCAAGTCAACCCTCAACATTTCATTTTAGGTCAAAACGGCCCCTCTGTGGATGAAAATTGTTAGAAAACTGACAGTAAACAATTTGAAATGACTTGACAGAATGATAAGTTATCAGAAAAAATTATTTTATTTTTAATATAATTTTCTAAAATTATTTTTTGACTGATGTAATATTTTTTCAAGTCATCATATTTATCTATATGATATTTCCATGTCAGCGTGCACTGCCATATAGGTTTGTCATGTCATTTCAAGCCATTTACCATCAATTGACTGGCTATTTTCATCCGCAGAGGGGCCATTTTGATCCAAAATGAAACGTTGAAGGTTGAATTGCTCCAAAAAAGAATAAGGGCCAAAGTGACTAAACATGAAAATGTTGGGGGCATTTTTTAGCTTTATGCCTTTCCTAAAATACCTAATTTTTTAAATCAAGATTTGCTGGTAATTTTCTTTTAGAAAAGGGTAAACTACGCGAAATACCACTAAACTTTAGCCTTTGTATCGATCATACCATTGAACTATAAAATGATACACAAAATACCACTGAACTTTATTTTTTGTTCAATCCAAGACCGTTAAATTCAAAACGACGTTGTTTTGGCATAGTTGTTTTTATGCCTAAGATAGGCCAAAACGACGTTGTTTTGTTAGAAAAAAATTAAGGAAACATTGCATTTTGGGAGGATTGAACCAAAGACCTCTAAGATGAAAGATTTACAACAAACCACCAAACCAACTTAAATACTTGATATAATCCTAATGAAAATAGTATGTAAATAATACTGCAGTTGAACTTAATTTCATTTATCTCATGATATAATTTATAATGTAGGCTTAAATGAAAAATAAGTGCCCAAAGTATACCACTTTTGAACTTTAGATGCATAAAGTATTTTTTTGTAAAAATAGGTGCCTAAAGTTTTAAAAGTTATAATTTTAGGTGCTCGGCCGTTAAAAAAACCGTTATCCATTTAAAATGCGACACATGGCATGAATATTGATTTTTTAATTATTTTTGAAAAAAAATTAAAATTTAATTTTTTTAAAAAAATCTTGAAATTTACAAAAATGTTTAAATTAGTCCATAAATCTCTAAAAATCCCTAAAGCATAAATCCCTAAATCGTCACTGCTTCTGCCACCGACCGCCGTCTCTGACCCCACCCGTTTGGTCACCAGAACTAGCCTGCCATTTCCCCCAACTTGCCATCGTCGAAAACTGGTGAACGGTGTGCCAATCAAACGATTATTTCACGTTCGACATTCAATGTTTGGATGGCACACTGTTCGCCAATTTCTGGCGACGGCGAGTGGGGGAAAATGGTCGATTGGGTCTGGCGACCGAAAGGGTGGAGCCAGGGACGGCTGGGTGAGGATTTGGGGATTTAGGATTTAGGGATTTGGGGATTATTTTAGAAAGTTTTAGAATTTCAAGATTTTTTTACATAATATTTTAAAATTATATCATGAGATAAATGAAATTAAGTTCAACTGTAGTATCATTTATACACTATTTTTGTTAGGATTGTATCAAGTATTTAAGTTGGCTTGGTGGTTTGGTGTATACCTTTCATCTTAAAGGTCATTGGTTTAATCCTCCCCAAATGCAATTGTAATACCATAATTTTGTCCGAGTATCCTTATATATACATATATATCTATATAAATAAATTTCAAATAAATAAATAGTAAATAAATATATAAAACCTTTAAATAAAAATCCACAAATCCCAAAAATCAGTTTACATGTCCAAAATCTTTCCAAATGTCCATCTAAAATCTAAATGCCCCAAAGCCCGTTTACACCCTTGAAGGCCCAAATCTCATTATTTCCAACCTGATTACATTTGATATTCCCGCCCAAATAAAATAAATAACAGCCCAAGAAAATACAAAATCCATTTGTGTTTCTTTATCCCACTAAAAAAGGCCACGCGACACTCTCCTATTGGTGGCAAAGCTCTTCATGCAGATCAAGCCCTCGCTGACGTCATATCTTACATCATTCTCCACTCACTATAAATAGAATAGGTAGATTGTCAGACTGGAATCATTAATTACCCACTAAATAAAATCCATTAATAATAATAAAGAAAGCAATAATTAGGAGAGAGAGGGTTTTACTCGGGAGTCGAAGCGCTGTTCGAGAGTTGATCTGTCACCGGATCTCTAAACTGCCGCCGAAGAAGATGAACACATGACAGGAGAAGCTGAGTTGACGTCATGAAGCACGAACAGTCACCGAAACTCATCGGAGAAGACGATCAGCCTCACTTTTCTTGCCGCCATGAAGGTAAAATCTCGGCCTTGCTTTATTTTACCTGCAAAAAACCACGAAAAGACAAAGATATCAGTTTGTTATGAAAAAACGAAATGAAATAAAGATGAAAAGTGTTATCGATTGTAGTGAACTTTTTTAAAGGACAATCATGTAGATCGTACATGAATTCGGCGCTACAAATTATCCCCTAAATCATTATTGAAAATCTTTTAAAAGAATGGGGACTTCTTTCGGAAAACCTTAATTTTTTGAAAAAAATGAAAACTTGAATTCGCCACCGGCCATTTGGGTAAGGTAGGCCATACACCATAAAAAACTAGAGATTCGTTATGAAAGGGTCCGGGAGTTGGTTACGCGTGGGGAAGGATTAGCACCCCCATCACGTCCGGAAATCGGTACCAAAATATTTGTTGCTTTTAAAAGGATGAAAATCATTGAAATTTATATTGAATTCAATTCGGAGTTCTTAAATGAAAATTAACCTTAACTGCATGGGCTTTATCAAATTGGTGGATTCAAACTAATTGGACATTTAATTAATAAGGTTGACGATACATCGGACCATAGATTAAACCGACACCGAATAAGCCCGACTGCCGTGTTAATTTATGGTTCAACTTCCGTACGTCACCTTTATGCATGATGCAAGCATTTAAGTATGATATGATGATTTTGTCAATTCTTAATCCATTTACCTCAGGATGGTAAATCCTAATATTTGGTCAACATCCTGTAAGCTCGAACTGTTACGACACAAATATTGAAATTAATAAGTACATTCTTTTTATGATTTAATTTAATTAAGAAAGCAATTAAAATTAAATGTTATATGAATGACAATTAAAGGCACAAATACAAAAGGAAGGCCCAACCCAAGACCTAACCTATGAAGGCCCAAATTATTAGAAAGCCCAATTAGTGATCTATTTATTAACTAAATGATTCTAATATTTCCCTAAATTAATCGGCCCCAAAAGCCTAGAAATCCTAACAAATTATGATGATTAATTTGTAATTTAATGACAATCTAAACTTGAAATTAATTTTATCCTAAAAGTAATTAAGAAATGTTCAATCAATTTAATGAATTTAACATTTACTCCAATAAGCCAATGGTAAATTTAAATTCACTAAATTAATTTGAACCCTAATCTAACTAAGGCTCTAAAGAACCTAATCCTAAAATTAATTTAATTAATTTAAGGATTGTGCCCCTATGAGACGAGCACAGAAACCTAAACTAATTAAATTAATTTGCCTAATTCTAATCTAAAACTAACTCAACAACCCAAGGTCTATACTATCACACTAAGCCTAAATAAAAAACATATACAAGTAAATGTAAACATAACTAAATATTGTATACTGTATAACAAAAATAATGGATAGACTTTAAAACTATATATATTATATACAAAAACATACATTATACATTTTGCAAAATTCTACTATATACTTTAAAAAACCATATATTATATACCAAAAATATATATATTACATTTTACAAAATTATACTATATACTTTAAAAACTATAGATGATATATCAAAAATTATATATATTACACTTTTACAAATTTCTATCTTATACTAAAACCATATACCCATTATATCAAAAATGTATACTATTCGAACTAATTTTCAACCATAAAGCAACAATCACAAACAAGCAATATTAACATGTGAATTAAACCGAAATTTACGGGAAATAAATGTGCAAGATTTAAATTAAAAAATGCATGAAAAAAGAATAAAAAAGTTTTTAATTTAAAACTGGGAAATGGACTAAATTGGATAAATTAAAAATCGGGGGCCAAAATTAAAAACCTTTAAACTAGTTAAAGAGGAACGAAATTAAAAACAATCAAAAAGTTTTGGGGACCCGGGGTGTAATTTACAAAGGCGGAATGGCTTACTCCTGTAATTAGCCCACACAGAGGGACTAATACAGTGATTTGCCCATACGGAAGGACCGTGGGCATAATTATTTATGACGGAGGTCCTTAAATGGTGATTTAACCATTTTTAAAACAAAACAAACTATAAAACACCTATTTTGGCCAGATTTCCAGCTCTTTTGGCATTTTTTTCAAAAGCTTAAAAAAACCTCCCCCCACTCTCACATTTATCCCTTTCTCAGCCTAGAAACCGATTAAGCTCAGCCTCAACGATCGCCGTAAAACCCAAAAACCATCATCGAATTGTCGTGTCGGCCGCTGCTCGCTGGCGGCCGTCAAGCCCTAAACAACCCCAAAAAACTCATTTCACAGTTTAAAACCCAAATCTGAAGCCTTCTTTGTTTTTTTAAAAACCGAGACCCCCTTTTTGAAACCTCAAAAGCCAAAACTAAAACCCTTTAAAAACATTTTATGGGCGTCCCTGCCTACTGTCGATTTGCCATGCAAGGCCATGGACGGGACAAGAGGCTCCTCAACTGTAAGGAGGATGACGTACACGACGGAGGCCGAACGGCCGGAGGTAAAACCTAAACCATTTTTGTTTTTTATGCATCTGCTTCAAAAAGAGAATGAAAATAGGAGAGATACCTCTGAAGGGCTTTTGATTTTTGTTTGTATTAATTCTCAATATTTTTCCCTGTCCGAAAATTTAGGGTTACAAGTGATTGTGGTTACATTGTTTTATATTCAATCTTTGGTTACCTCTTTTTATACCACTATCTAATCTATAGTTTACAATCTTTAGCAAAACTTAAATGATTATATTGTGGATGACGATGATTCTTATATCCTCTATTTTATTTTTTTGGTCTGCTCGGTGGTTGGGAGCCGGTGAGAGGACGCGGGATCGCCGGCGATAAGGAGGACCGTTGATCTAGATCCAGATCAATGGCCCAGATTTGCCTGGACATGAACGACCCTAATGGTATCTGAGGGTGATGTCGATACAATCATGAAGTTCAGTAGTTTCTTCTGCTAAGAGTTGTATCTTCTGGGCAACTCCTTGCATCCGAACCATCCATTGCGCTAACTCATGTTCTTGTATCCAAATGGTATAGGCAGCGAAATGTAGTTGCTCTAAACTCGACATCGGGCGTACTTGAATTACTCCCCTAAAGCTTGCAACATGATCCTTGAGTTGTTGAACCTCAGCCTCCAACTCTTCAATGCGAGTCCTTAAAGCTTGGTTCTCCGAATTACTTACTTTTAGTGTGCTAGTCAAACCCTTGTTCTTGAAAAAAGACTTCTCCAAACACTTAACCTAATCCTTCAAGGCTTCATTTTGGCGACGTTCTTTCTCGAGCTGTCTAGAGTGAGAAGTGTGCATGTTCTTCATTTCTTGTGTTAAAGTGAGCACCTGGTCCCTGTTCTCACAATATATCTTTTTATAATTCTCGACTCTCAATCTCTCCTCTCTGAGTCGGAGTTCTAACCCTTCGTCTGATCCACCTTCCATAACTCTTTTGCTCTTGTTTAGCCTCTAGAGCTTCTGAATCTCTTCCTTTTCTAACTTGAGCTCAAGTTCCAATTCATCATTTTTCCTTTGTAGACCTTTAACCATTCCTTCAAACTGTATCTTCTTTAACTCAAAGTCGAATCTTTCTTGGTGGGCTTTCTCTTCGAGCTTGAGATACCTCTCTTGCTCCCCTTCAAGTTGTTTTCTTATCAACTCAGCCTCGGTAGGAAGTGTGGCCAACCTCTTTCTATCGGGATTCAATTAGGGAATGTTGTCATTGACACGGTCGAATCTCCATACCTAGTATTCGGGAGTGGTCATGTGGGTAGCATTCATGACTCTGACCCATCTCGCGTTGTTCCAAGCTGAAGAAACATCGTACACCACTGCCTTGTAGCCTTTTTCCTTCTCATAATTCATATTGAACTCATTCAAACCCTTGGTAGCCAGCACAAATAGCTTCGAGCCATACTGTCTCAAAACCAGAAAATGTGCATAAGCAGGTGCCCCCAAAGTCCAAGTATTGGTACCCAAGAGTGTATCCCACACTTATAGAGGATACTCCTTGCAGAAAGCCACGAAGCCCTCCAAACTATATCTTTCTCTTTTAGGTTGCGAATAATATCTACCCAAATTTCTTCAGATCTTCGGGTAGGCAAATCTTCCTTTCATAGAAATTCTTCTAATGGAGAGAAATTGCCATTGTAGAGAGGCTTTGAGAAGTTAGCATCCGACCATAGGTGACTATAGAACCATACCTTCAAAACCTGTGGGCAACCATGGAAACGACCCTCACCATACTCCTGGCAAAACCTCAGAAATCGAAAAGTTTCAGCTAAAATCACAGGCACCAGATTGGTTCCACCACTCAAACGGTTAAACAGGTCCAACACTGCCAGATCACTTAGCCCTCTTGCCCAGGGGAAAAGCACTAACCCATAAGTTAACAACGTGGAGAGATCTCGCTGAACTCGGCCTACCAGCTGCACAGAAGCTAGCGCTAGAATCCCTTCCCACTTGAGATATTCCTTACTGTTCCAAGTAGTAACCTGAAGTTTGACCCAAGATTCCAACATGTCTGAGAATCTCTTGAGCTTGCCTCGAAAAGCTTGGTTCTTACTAGGCTTCGAGTATACCTGAGTTTCTTCAATCTTTTCACAGTTTAAAAGGTCTTGATATTCCTTAATCGCAAGGGTTAAATCGAAGTTACCGGTCATGAAACAACTATAGGCGGGATTCCAGAACCTCACCAAGGCTTGCAATAGTGCCTGATCCACCAGAACATCTAACAAACATGCAATGTCACCATATTCTTTATTGAAAGTGCACATTGTTTCCATGTCCCAACTATTCCACATTGTCTTCATCCCGGAAGTGTGTTGTATTCTATATTCATAAATGTCTTCGTTGCCAATGTTAATCTGAACTTGGCAGGGATACTGTCTCACTCGTGCAACTGCTCCCCTTCGGACCATATTTGTACGTCAGAGTTCTTTTCATCATTGCTGCGAACTAGGTCTCCCATCAATCTAGTCTTTAACTCCAGACTATTTCCAACTCAATATGCTCTTTATGATATGACCAAAATATGCAAAACAAAAGAGCAACAAGGGAAAGAAAGAAAATAGAGGAGTTAGTCATGAGATAAAAACATGAAAGCGAGAGAAGATAAACATAAACAATTTATACAAAGAAAGAAACCTAACCACTTGAATTCTAGTTCGCTAAGGTTATCCGCATGGCTCTAATAGGGGTGAGCTTCTTAAATTCTCACACATGGGTTCGGTTCTAATTAAGGGTACCCGAACCTATCTTATTGCCTACTAAGGCAACAAGAACCCAATTCTGGCCTATTATAAGCTTGCGAATTGGCTTCGGTTCGAGGGAAAACACAACCTGATGACGTGGAGGGCTATTCACGTGTCAAAAGGCGTGGATTCCAGGAGTGAATTATCGACCCGTGGAGGGCTACTCACATGGGTATGTGGCGTTTCACTCCCACTTAAGGGAATGAGCTCGGATATAGAGCTTAATGATATGATGCAACACATGTCGGTGACTCCTTAGAAATTAAATAAAGAATTAATTCGAGGACCACCAATTATAAAAGCCCATGCAATATGATCACACTTTCAATGAAGAATCATCCTGGTGAAAATCAATTAAAATCCCAATGATTTTCATCATTTAAAAGCAACAATTTTTTCTTTGGCCTAACTCTCTTTTGTTTTGTAAAAACAGTCCCCAGCAGAGTCGCCAAGCTGTAGCAACCTTTTTTAAAGGACAATCGTGTGGATCGTACATGAATTCGGTGCTACGAATTATCCCCTAAATCATTATTGAAAATCTTTTAAAAGAATGGGGACTTCTTTCGGAAAACCTTATTTTTTTGAAAAACAATGAAAACTTGGAGTTGCTACGGCCACTTGGGTAAGGTAGGCCGGACACCATGAAAAACCAGAGATTTGTTGTGAAAGGGTTCGAAAGTTGGTTACATGTGGGGAAGGATTAGTACCCCCATCACGCCCGGATATCGGTACCAAAATATTTGTTGCTTTTAAAATGATGAAAATCATTGAAATTTATATTGAAATCAATTCGGAGTTCTTAAATGAAAATTAACCTTAACTGGACGGGCTTTATCAAATTGGTGGATTCAAACTAATTGGACATTTAATTAATAAGGTTGACGATACATCGGACCGTAGATTAACTGACATCGAATAAGCCCGACTGCCGTGTTAATTTATGGTTCGACTTATGTACGTCACCTTTATGCATGATACAAGCATTTAAGTATGATGTGATGATTTTGTAAATTCTTAATTCATTTACCTCAAGGTGGTAAGGATTAATCCTAATATTTGGTCAACATCCTGTAAGCTCGGATTGTTACGACACAAATATTGGAATTAATAAGTACCTCCTTTTATGATTTAAATTAATTAAGAATGCAATTAAAATTAAAGGTTATATGAATGACAATTAAGGCATGACAATCAAAGGCACAAATACAAAAGGAAGGCCCAACCCAAGACCTAACCTATGAAGGCCCAAATTATTAGAAAGCCCAATTAGTGATCTATTTATTAACTAAATGATTCTAATATTTCCCTAAATTAATCAGCCCCAAAAGCCTAGAAATCCTAACAAATTATGATGATTAATTTGTAATTTAATGTCAATCTAAACTTGAAATTAATTTTATCCTAAAAGTAATAAAGAGATGTTCAATCAATTTAATGAATTTAACATTTACTCCAATAAGCCAAGGGTAAATTTAAATTCACTAAATTAATTCGAACCCTAATCTAACTAAGGCTCTAAAGAACCTAATTCTAAAATTAATTTAATTAATTTAAAGATTGTGCCCCTATGAGACGAGCACAGAAACCTAAACTAATTAAATTAATTTGTCTAATTCTAATCTAAAACCAACTCAACAACCCAAGGTCTATACTATCACACTAAGCCTAAATAAAAAACATATACAAGTAAATGTAAACATAACTAAATATTGTATACTATATAAAAAAATAATGGATAGACTTTAAAACTATATATATTATATACAAAAACATACATTATACATTTTTGCAAAATTCTACTATATACTTTAAAAAACCATATATTATATACCAAATATATATATTACATTTTACAAAATTATACTATATACTTTAAAAACTATAGATGATATATCAAAAATATATATGTTGTATTTTACAAAATTCTATTATATACTTAAAAAACATATACAATATATATTAAAAAACATATACATATATTACATTTTACAAATTTCTATTTGATACTAAAAACATATATATTATAGGTTGAAAATATATACATATATATTTCATTTTACAAATTTCTATTTTATACCTAAAAATAGAGATATTAGATATCAAAATTATATATTATACACTTTTACAAATTTCTATCTTATACTAAAACAAAGCCCGAATCGATATATTAAACTTTTACAAATATATATATATTACATATTTACAAATATATATTACACTTTTACAAATTTCTATCAAAATATATACATATATATTTCATTTTACAAATTTCCGTTATAAGGGACCTATACTACCGAATCGACGTTTTGCTGTTGCAGTAGACGGTAACGAGAGTTCGGGAACCCAGAGTCTAGAACAAAAACCCGCATTATGTTTTTAGAAAATCTACCCCACTAGAGCCAGATAGAGACCTAGGGGAGGTGCTGCCAATTTAAATACATTTCTCTGGTTATTTTTCTCGCTAGATATTATGTGCTATTCTATGTTAATAAATTTGTTTATTTGTTTTTCATATTAATTCATAATACTGACACTGTTTCTTTTTGTTTGTTTTGTTTTCTTGTTTTTTTTTTTGCATGGCATTATTTTTTGCATTCATTAGAGGTATCGATTCGAGGATCAGCTAAGTAGGGCAGTGTTTTAAATGGCCAATGGGTCTGATAAATAAGGAAAAGACCATATGACAGTGTAGACTCAGTCAGAGAAGACTCAGTTCAAGGAAAGGATAATATTTAGAGGAGACATGTGACAGAATGCAAGCAGTTACAAGAAGACATTTAAAGGGCAACGAGGAAGAAGATTCAAGGGCTAAAGATTTATACAGTTGGACCAAACAGAAATTAGAGAAGAATCAAGCTATCAACTCAGAATTGTCACTTCAAATTTCAGAAATAGAGAAAATTACCAAAAGGGTATGATAATGAAAGAAAAACTGATATTGAACAAGAGAAGTAAGAGCTGAAAATGAGGATGGTAGAATTGGAAAGTATTGCACGGGATTTGAAAGGTCGGGTTATAAGTTTCAGGAAGACACTAGAAATGGAGGACAAGGCACTGAAAAGGCAAAGTTTTAGGTGGCTATCCAGATTCTCCAACGGTAGAAGTATGAAAGGATAAGTTTCAGAAACCAAGTGCAAAGAATCGTCTAGTACGTACAGATTTTTGTCATGAACCTGTAGCAGTACCTTGATATGAACAATAAGCTAGGACAGACGTTGTGCTGGAAGCTGAACGAAGAGATAAATCTTGGGACAATGGCTAGCTTCTTTCTGTAAAAAAATTGTCTATTTCTTGTATTCGACCTTTTGGCTAATTAATGTTGCTCTAAAGACTAGTTCTTGAAATCGATACCTCGTGCATTCATACATTGCATCGTTTAAATATTGCATTTTAGAAGAAAAAAAACCATCGCATTTTTAATAACATCATAACATTGCATTTTGTTTAAATTAGGTTGCATTATTTTTTAGATAATAGTGTGAAAGCTGAAAACCAATATTTTGAGAAACATGGGCAATAGGCTTGTTAGTGTAAGGCAATCTCAGAAAGTTGTTGAGGACCGCTTGGGTAGCATGGAATAAAGAATTGATCAGTTCCATAATGAGGTGGTAACTCGAGCTACCACGGTGCTTGGAATCATAGAGGTTGATAAGGAAAAAGTTCCAGATAGAAATACCAACATTAGTGATCAAGATGAAAACTTATCTCACACAAGGGTTCAACCTGAAGGATCAGTTCCGAAAAAGATTCAGAATAGCACAGTCAAAGTATCAGTCAATGATTTAGACCGTTTTAAAATAGATTTTGAAGATGATGTTCCTAGCCTCGGTGCACTGACAGGATTTGATAGAGCTAAACTGGATGTTATCAAGCACACAAATATATGAGGTCCAAGTAAAAGACAGAATTTTGATGATTGTTCCCAACCTGTATTGTCTAGGGGTTGTGAGACTGACAAAGAACAAGATGATTCCAACAGAGTTACAGAACATCATACGTTTCCAGAATGTTTCTCCGAAGGGATGAAAGCCAAGGATTCAATTAATGCCAAAAATTTTCTCACAAAGGAATTGCCTCCGTCAAAGAAAAGAGGGGCAGCAAGCACAGAAACAGAAGGCAATGAGGTTGAATGGTTTAGCAAGAAAAATGAGACGATTATTCCTATCCCAATACCATATTCAGATCTGTTGCCATACCTTGTACAGAATCACTTGTTGATGACGGTTCCACCGAAGTTTTATAAATAATTGTATGGCATAAGAAATGCTTACGGGTATTTTTGTAGAGATTTCAGTCATTTTGTAGAAGATTGTATGTTTTTGAAATACATAGTCAACAACCTCATCAGGAATAAGCATTTATGTTTTGAGAATGGAGAACCCCGATTCCACAAAAGACCAGTATTTGCTAGAAGAATCAAGATAAAAGAAAAGGGGCAAATTTACAGCAAGTATTTGGGGGTAATACGCCACATTTTGGGGTTTGCCAGAATTGAGATAACGTTTGGACATCTACCTCCTCAAAGTTTCCTTTAATGAAGAATACCTCAAAGTCAGATGCTCAAGGTACTCTTGTTAGTGGAAAAATAATGACCAAACTGGATCTCATTCATGTCTCTTATCATGAGTTGTACTTCAAGTTGCTCGAAGCTTCACCGCATCATGTCAAATCTTCAAAGCCATGCCATCCGAGTTGTTACAACATCGAGAGTCATTGTGAATATCATAATGGAGTTTATGATCATGACATTGAGAACTGTTACACTTTCAAGCGACAAGTCTAAAATTTTCTGAATTAGGGGATTTTGGAGGCCGATGATGATGGTCAGTTCATTAAGATTTGTAACTCAAAAGGTATTCACTTGATTGGAGCCAATACGGTTGGAATGACTGAAAGTCAAATGCCGAAAGACATTAAGAAAAGAAAGAGAAGAAAAGGAAATGTGAAACCAATCGAGAAACAGCAACTAACAATGAAAAAACCTTGAACAGACAGGCTTGTTAAAAGCTTTGACACATCCAACCAAGAACGGGAAAAATAGAGTTCATTTAGGCGTCGACTAGAAGAAGTTATCAATTTCCACGTGCAAATGATCAAATATTCTATAGAAAATAGCAAACAATTGATTGAAGAGACGAAGAAACTCATTAACACGATGATCTTAATTCAGGGCGGCTCGATGAAAACAACATAGTAAACAAGATGAAGCATGTTATTGTGCTGAAAAAGAGAAAGTGAAGAATTGTTAAGGCTGAAATTCACTCAAGTTTTACTTAAGATTGATAGTTAAACCACATGATATTTGTCTACACTTTTAGGACTGGTACAGAATAATACCCTAAACCATCTGAATCGCTTTTGCCTGCGAGCATTGGGGGCCCTTTGTAAGGGAAACTATTCAGTTTATTTGTATTAGATGCTTGTTTCCTACATATTTTTTCTCAAATGGCAAACATTTTGCATTCGTTGATTCTTTTAATATTCCATTCATTCTTTGTCATGGGTTAGTTTTTGTTCTCCCATGCATATATGTATATATCTTCCCTATTATTTTATCAGGTTCTTGGATATTAACTGCATGAGAGACCAAGAATCAAATTCAAATATCAATTCTGAAATATGACCATCTTCTAAGTTATTTAGGCCAATGAGGAGACATTAACGAGTGTTCAAGATTCACGTGGGGATCCCAAATACAAATTTGAGTGATTTTTCCTCTCAGGTATTGTTGACTAAGGTCCTTGAATGAAGTGATAACCCAAAACATCCACCACTTGAAGATCGATTTTTCTTCGAAGATATTCGTATATGAGAGGACATTTGGCATTCCTTCATCTCCCTTCACAAAGAAAGAAAATAAGAAAAATATCATTTGTTGTCCCCTTTGAGCCTAGTAATTTTCTTTCGATTCAACCCAAACCAAGGATCACCCTCACACTGGAGGCAAAGAGGATGTGAATTCGTTTACAAGTGAAATATATTTGGTTTTAATCTTGGTATGATAAGTGATGCCTTATGAATTTGGGGCAAGAAATAAAGTTGATGTTTTGAGTACAAGAGCAAGAAAGGCAAATTGAAAGAAGACAAGTATTTGAAATCAAAAAAGAAAGAAAAGAGAAAGAAGGAAAAAAGAAAGGAAAAAAGAAGAGAGAAAGGAAAGAAAAGGAAAAGAGGGAAAAAAAGACAAAAAAGAAAAGAAAAAGAAAGAAGAAGAAAAACAGTCGAAAGTTTGTGTTCAAAAGTTAACAGAATCAAGTTGAAAATTATTGACGTGAAAGTTGAAATAATTGAAAGAGAAAGCACTAAGTCGAAAAGTGCAAGGAAAAGCAAGGGACATGTGTGAGATCTTCCATTCAAAAATCTTTATCTGAATGAGTCATGGAGGATTGATCATCTTTGCACTCAAGGAAAGGAAATGAAATCTAAGGTGAAAACCCAGAAATGGGCAGTCTAGAGCGATCCACAAAAAAAGGAAAAAAGAAAAAGAAAAAAAGAATTTCATACAAGCATGTTCAGATCAAAGAGTGCAAAAATAATTTTGCTCGGAAAAATGACCCTTGGTTTTATCACCCTTAAAACACTATTTGGAGCCTATATATCCTTACTTTCATAGTCGTGAGCCATAGCCCCATTACAAACCTTAAAAGACCATTTTAATCATATACGAGTATTGGAGCAAGGGAAGTTTGTCTTCAGAATACATTCTGCTTATCAAGGTTAACCTTTCTTTAAGGATTTCCAGACTCCTAATGCTTGATTGAGATCAGAAAAGATGGAAGGATTGGGTTGGTGAGTTAGTGAGGTACAGAGTGCCACTTAAACGAGATAGAATTAGAAATATGGGAAATGTTTCTCTCGGAAGTCTGATTATTTGGAAGGGGTCACATTTGAGTTGATCTTTGCCAAGTTTGGTTCAAAGACTCTATTGCATTTGGTATTTAAGGGCCTAATTTTATTTTTGCTTTCTCATGTTTTCCATGACTTATCAAAATATTCCAATTTAGTAAAATAATACTCTGAGGCTTTCACTTATCATTTCAATAAGCATCTTGCAGATGAATCGATTAGACATAAGAAAAGCAAAGTACTTCATAGGTATAGTTATGATGTACTAATCCTTTAAATGCAGGCAGAATAGGAGGCGGCCTCGGTACTTGGTTAATGATGAAAAGTATTATGAGGGAAAAACACAACTCTAAGTGTTTGGAATATTTAGGCAAAGCAACAAGAAAATAATATAAACTCTGGGGCAAAGAAAGAATATGAATCATCTTCTGGGGCATTGCAAGATAAGAGAACCTTGTGAATGTGAATGTGAGCAAAGATGATAGTTGAATTCAAGAGCGGGGCAATACTACAAAGAATATTATAGAAGAATGTGTTTTATTCCAAAGATGACAGTCTCTTTCGGAAACCATGACTCATGGATAGTAAGGAAGAGAGTGTAAAGTGAAGATGGTACTGAATCCCACGCCAACAAGTGCACAGAAATAGGCCTTCATACAATGAGCGACCTAGAACTAATATTGACAATAAATTCTTCCACCCGACGAACAATGATTTTTATCTATGTGGTCATGCTGGTATGATTGGATCTACAAGGCCAACACATTATCATGTATTGTTGGAACATGTTTGCTTTTTGGCAAATGGCTTGCATGAACTTGTTCATTCTCTGTCTTATGTGTATCAAATGAGTGTCATGGTTGCTCTGTCATTGCTTTTATTTGCTACGCTTATCTTGCAGTATTTTAGTTGGGATAGTTTATGAAGATTCTTTTGAGATATTATCAAACCATGGTGGTATTACTGCACTTGAAGCCCTTTGTCACGGACTTAATCTCTCGAGCTATCTGTGCGACGTTAGCACTCCTGACTTTTGCTAACAAGCCTTACTCCACGCAAACGCAAAGGCCAAAGAAAGCTTGAGAAAGAAAGCTTGTATTAAGCTTAAAGAGAGCTTACAATGCTTGGAATGCTTTAATTTTCTTGGATTTCTAAGATGGTTTACAAATGTGGGTGGATTGTCCTATTTATAGGCCTTCCATGTCCCTAAGGGATTATTCTAGATAATCCTAGCATATGTACATGCCTAGAGATTTCTAGATAACTCTACATATATCTAGTTATGCCTCTAAATATCTATAATGTTCTAGAGATTTCCAGAGACTTTCGGAGTAGTCTCAAACTTTCCCGAGCTTTCTAGGGTCTTTTAAAGCCTTCCGGATGAGTCTAGACTTCGGTAGATCCTCCCAGAACCTTCTAGAACGTTGTAGTACTTCATAAGATGAATGTAGACCGTTCTAGGCCATTATAGATGCTTCTTTGGTGCAAGTTTTCCTCAAAAACGCCCAAGGAGTTTATTTTAACCTCGGTCACTATTGTGGGAAAGTTGGTGGGTCGTGACACCTTGTTGTCCTTCAACCTCCCAGATTGAATGAGAATATTCCCAGCTCCATATTCTTTTGTTGAGAAAGAAATTTGATTCGTTATTTAGTATAGGCTTTTTGGGCTCGAAAAAACTTTAATGGTAATTAAGAGTAGGCTTGCTTCGGACTTGGTCGGCCTGGTCAAGGTTTTTGTAAAAAGAAAAAAAAAGAGAAAAAAGAAGAAAGAAGAAAAAAAAGAAAAAAAGAAAAAAAAGAAAAAGAAAGATAAGAAAGAAGAAAAAGAAAAATAAAAAATAAAAAACCAAGGTGAAAACCCAAAAGGGCGCTTTGAGAAAAAGAAAAAAAGAAAAAAAACAAAGTGAAAACCTGAAAGGGCGCTTTGAGAAAAACAATCTAAAGTGAAAATCTCAAAAGGCACTTTAGAGCAAAAGATGCAGAGATCCCGAAGATTGAACCAGAGTGTGAGATGGGTTATTTTGTAGCAAAAAGAGTTTTTTTTAAAAAAAGCAAGAAATCCTAATCTTCCCTGAAGATGAAAGCTCACCCAAATGGTCTCCAGTTGACATTATTCATGTATCATAAATAGGTAGACATCCATAAGATAGGAGCATGATAACTCATACATTCAGATTTTTTTGCATATTTTAGCAGGAAATAGCAAAATCAGTAAGAAACGAGAAAAAATCTCAACTTACGACTTCGAAATTAGAGGAATAGACCTAGACACATGTGTTCTAAAAAAAAGAAAAGTCGATCAATGCATAGAGAAAGAGGAGTGAAAGATCTCATGAAATTGAAAGATATTAAAGAATGGATTTGATAGAAATTCAAGGATTTGAGGAAAGTTCAGGGACCTGAGGCATTTGCTCACCCCTGATAATGAAAGAAGGGCAAATTTTATGTGTCAAAACTAGAAAAAGAGACTAGTAGGGCATTATTGTGCAGAAGAGTGCAGATTCTGGGGCAAATTTTACCGGGGCATGAAGAAGTCAAGACTTGCTCAAGAGGAATAAGAGCTCGACGACAATATTTTGGGGAAAATTTTACCGGAGCATGACGACAACAGGATTTTCAAACCAGACTCAAGAAGATCAAGCAAAGCAAGATAAGAACAATCTTAAGAGATAAGGTACCATTGCAACAGAAACAGAAAACTTAACGGAGAAGCAACGAAGATCAGAGCTTATCCAAGTGGAAATCAAAAAAGAACAAGCAAGATTTCAATTTACAACTTAGAGATTGAAGAAGATCCAGCAAAGATCAGCAAAAATTTCAATCACATTTTCGTGCAACCAAGATATCAATCTGTTTGAAGAGGCAGATTTCAGCAAAGATACCAATTCGTTTGAAGAGGCGAATCTCAATAAAGAATTCAATCCGTTTGAAGAGACGGATCTCTACAAAGATATAAGTCTTTTGGGCATGATGTTAAGTCTTTCAGATCGACACCTCCAAAAATGATGAGAACTTTCTGGAAGGCGTCACAGTAAGACAGTTAAGGCATGATATTGACAAAGATATTAATCTCTTGGGACCTAAGCTTCAAAAAAAAAGAAGAAGAAAGAAAAATGAAATAAAAAAGAGAAAAGATGGAGAAAAAGAAAAAATAAAAGAAAGAAAAACAAAAATGGTTCATGTTACCAGGATGGAAGCACGAAAAAGATCAACTTTGAGCTCAGATGAAGAGAATCCACAGTTTAATTGGTCACATATAATTTCCAAGCATTAAAGAAAGATCGATCAACATTGGAAGAGAAAACAAAAGACCTTATGCGAGTTCTAGATTGAAAGATGAAGATACATTTGACAGAAAAGCAATGACTCTAAAGATCTCAATGCTTCAAGATGGGAATTGAAGATGTTTTATACTACTCCAATTTGATTTCTTATTAATTGATGATATTTCTTTTTGCAGGCTCGGTTCTCTTTCCCAGAGGTCAAGATATCCTGTTTATAGAGGCAGATCTCAAGATATTTCGTTCACAGAGACGGAATTCAAGATATTTTGTTTATAGAGGCAGATCTCAAGATGTTTCGTTTACAGAGACAAATTTCAAGACATTTCGTTTATAGAGACGGATTTCAAGACATCCTATTTATAGAGGCAGATTTCAAGATACTTCGTTTACAGAGACGGATTTTAAGGTATTCCGTTTACAGAGGCGGATCTCAAGATATTTCGTTTATAGAGGCGAATTTCAAGATATTCTGTTTATAGAGGCAAATTTAAAGATATTTCGTTTACAGAGACGGATCTCAAGTTATTATGTTTGTGGGGATGGATTTCAACAAAACTTTCTTTCATAGAGACGAACCATAAAAATGAATTCCATCAGTCATATACGTTCCCAGTACAAAATTGATCAACAGAGAAACAAAAGAGATTAGATTTTATATGAGTTCAGATTGAAAGATCATGACATTTTATGAAGAAGAATAGCGATACTAAAATCTTGGTGCTTCAAGTTCAGATGTTCCCTAGAAAAGAGGTGAATTTGTGCTCGCAGTAAAGAATTCAGGGTTCCTAATAAGAAGAACTCGCTGAGAGAAATGGACCAGTAAAAAAGTAAGGAATGAAGAATTTCAAGAACAACTTCAAACATCAAAAAATGAAGAATTTCAAGGAGCAATAGCAGATTTCAGAAGATGAAAAATTTCATAAAGAGAAGAATACATTTAGACTCTATGGTCTAGTAGAAGATTGGATAATTTCGTAATCAGAAGAACAGCTCTAAGCTTTGGTCCAACACTTCCAAGAAGAATGAATGATGTTCATAATAAGAAGAACCGGTTCAAACTTAACAGATAGCTTATGCAGAAAGATTGTCATGTTCATAATAAGAAGAGCTTGTTCAAGATTCAAAAGAGACAAAAGTTTCAAGCGTCGCTTGTCAGAAGAGCAGTCAAAGTTTTATTCATTTTTCTTCCCTATGATTAATACTGAAAGATTAATGATAGTTTCAACTTTTGCAGGTCGTATTAACATTCTCAAGAAGAACGAAGGGTTCTTGATGAGAAAAGCTCGTTTGTTCAACATTTTTGCAAAAAAGAGGATAAATATTTCAAGAAGACTGAAGAACTCTCAATGAGAAGAGTTCACCCTAGAGTTCTTAATGTGAAGAGTTTGCTCAGCAAAAAAAGAACTCCTAATGCGAAGAGTTCGTCCAGTGAAGACAGAATTCCTAATAAGAAGAGTTCACCTAGTGAAGAAAAGACTCATAATGTGAAAAGTTCATCCCTAGTGAAGAAAGAACTCCTAATGTGAAGAGTTCGTCTAGTGAAGACAGAATTCCTAATAAGAAGAGTTTGCCTAGCAATGATAGAATTCTTAATGAGGAGAGTTCGCCCAGCGAAGATAGAGTTCTTAATGAGAAGAGCTAGTTCAGATTTTACGATTACCCTTGACAGGAGGATTGGAAGGTTCCAAATGAGAAGAACTTGTTCAAGCTTCTAGAGGGGAAGAAACAAAGAAAGTTCATAAGAATAAGACCTTGCAGCTCAGAGCAACAGCTGACAAGTTCGGACAAAATTCGTGTCTTTTCAGTCTTTGCCCTATTCCTGTTCCACAGCAATGAGCAAAGAGGGGCAGCTGTAATACCCTAATTTTGTCTGGGTATCCTTATATATACACACATATATATATATATATATATATCTATAAATAAATTTCAAATAAATAAATATATAAAACCTTTAAATAAAAATCCATAAATCCCAAAAATTAGATTACATGTCCAAAATCTTTCCAAATGTCCATTTACAATCTAAATGCCCCAAAGCCCGTTTACACCCTTGAAGGCCCAAATCTCATTATTTCCAACCTGATTACATTTGATATTCCCGCCCAAATACAATAAATAACAAGCCAAGAAAACAAAAAATCCATTTGTGTTTCTTTAGCCCGCTAAAAAGGGCCACACGACACTCTTCTATTGGTGGCAAAGCTCTTCACTCAGATCAAGCCCTCGCTGATGTCATATCTTACATCATTCTCCACTCACTATAAATAAAGGAGAGAGATTGTCAAACTTGAATCATTAATTACCCACTAAATAATATCCATTAATAATAATAATAATAAAGAAAGTAATAATTAGGAGAGAGAGGGTTTTACTCGAGAGTCGAACCGCTATTCAAGAGTCGAACCGTCATCGAATCTCCAAACCGCTGCCGAAGAAGATGAACAAACGACGGGAGAAGCTGAGTTGACGATGTGAAGCACGAACAGTCACCGAAACTCATCAAATAAGGCGATCAACGTCACATTGCTCGCCACCATGAAGGTAAAATCTCGGCCTTGCTTTATTTTACCTGCAAAAAACCACAAAAAGACAAGGATATCAGTTTGTTGTGAAAAACTGAAATGAAATAAAGATGAAAAGTGTTATTGGTGACTTATCTTTGCGGCGGCCGTTGTTTGAACAAAGGCAAAGTTGAAGAAGGTTTGATTTATGTAGCATAGGATCCGAGGAAGAATGGTGGTTCTGACGAACCGAGAATAGTTTTAGATTTTTTTAGGCTCGAAATCGAATTTGGGGAAAAATTAGGTTTTCTGCGTAGTGGTTCACGGCGGCCGAAAATTGCTGGAGCGACGGCTGGGGTTCGAACCCTGGCTACCGGTGAACATATTGGAGCTCGGCTGGTGGTGGCATAATGGATTAAAGGGCGGTGCTTGCGGCGAGGTTGTGCCGGAAAATATGAAATCATTTGAGTTCTTGATGAACTCGATGAGTATTCAAGCAAAAATAGGGTATTTTGATCTGTTTTGGATCGTTTTTTTTTGGGTATTTGGTGTTATTGGGGAGAGATTTTAGAGAGAGGGGAGGGTTAGAGAGAGAATGGATTTTAGAAAAATGAAGAAGAAGGGGAAATTTTCGGTTAAAATGGCTTTATATAGCCCAAAGAGAACGGCGTCATTTTAGACCCCGGGTCATGGGGGTCTGTGCGACCTTAACCGGGTTAAAGGGATGACCCGTGCCCTTCGTTTTTTCTTCATGTTTTGGGCGTTAAATTTTGTGTTTGTTTCAATTTAGTCCTTTTGGCTTGTAATTTGGGCACCCTAGTTCAATATTAATGCATTTTGGTCCTTATTTTGTTACGTTTTAATTTTTTAAAATTATATGTATGTGTGCATATTTTAAACAAGCATATAGTATATTGTTTAGGTGACTAATTCACTTAGAATAAATAATTAGAGCCTTTAGAGTTTAGGTTCTTTAATTCATTTAATTAATTAAATAGGAAGATAATTATAGAAAATAAATGAATATTAAATGAAAATTAGGATGTTCTAATTTGATTAGTGTCTCAATGTAATGAGATGTTAATCAAGGGAGCATTTTAGTAGAATATTTAATATTTCATTTGAACCTAGAATATTGTAATCACACATAGATAGTTTAATTAAAATGAAATTAGGATAAGATTTAAAGTAGTTAGTGTCACCAAATAATTAGGAATATTATTGATTTAGGGCCTAATATGGATAGTGCTTAATCGTTTGGGTGTTATCACATAAACCCCTAAATTTGGTAATATTCATAGATCTTTAATTAATTAAATTAATTAGAACCCTAATTAGGTTTGAACTTAAAATTGACAAGAAAATGATTTGACATACATTAAAAACCTTTTGTGTTGAGCTACATTTTTTAATATAAATTAAAGTATCCTAAAGTAACTGGATGTTTTAAAGCTTATATTCGTTAAAAATGTATTTTCTTACAAAAGGATACCTCCATTCGGAATGAAATTTATTTAGCAATTAAAGATCAAATTAAATTCAAATTATTGCTCGAAATGCCAAAATGCCAGTGAAATTAACAAGGTACCGATAACGGCCGTTTGTGGGGTGCTAATCCTTCCCCACACGTAACTGACTTCCGAACCCTAATTTTAAAAAGAAAAGAATCTCTAGTTGTTTTTATGGTGTCCGGTCTATCAAAGTGACTGGTGACGACTCCAAATTGATTTTTAAAATAAATAAAGGATTTAATATGAAAAAATCCTAATTTTCAAGATTTAATAAATTAAAATGAATAAAAACCCAATTTTCAAAAAAAATCAATCGTCAGGCTATTTTTCCACACATTTGATTTCAAAAATGGTCGCGACAACAATATTTTCTTAATTTTTTTTCTAACAAAACGATATGCCAAAACGACGTCGTTTTGGATTTAACGGTCGCGCGCTTGGATTGAACAAAAAACAAAGTCCAGTGGTATTTCGTGTATATTTTATAGTTCAATGGTATGATCGATACAAAGGCTAAAATTTAGTGGTATTTCGTGTAATTTACCCTTTA
Source organism: Hibiscus mutabilis (assembly GCA_019671005.1). Lineage (NCBI taxonomy): Eukaryota > Viridiplantae > Streptophyta > Magnoliopsida > Malvales > Malvaceae > Hibiscus > Hibiscus mutabilis. Next base: position 11,399,667 of record CM033745.1, read on the forward strand.
AAAATGATTATATGTATAATAATAATTTATTTTGGGGCATTCTGTTTTCGGGGGCCATGTGCGGTCGTACATCTCGCACATGCCCAGAACCAACCGTGGTTACGATAATGGATTTGGAAGGTAGCCAAGTGGGTAAGCAATTTCCTTTATCGAATCTTGGAGCATTGAAACAATGCCCGAACAATTCTAGTCTACAACTTTCAGTGGGAAAATCAGATCTGCAAATCAATTTCTTCCAAATTTACAATCCTACTTCGGCACATGAAAGTTTTCCATTAATAAAGATAATATAATTGGTATTAAAAACAAAAAATACCAGTAAGGGATTGAAAACAATTGAGATCAAATGTATATGCTTCAAGTAACTCAATTCCTGTACAACCAGTGGTAGGCGATAGCTGCTGTGATGGGATATAGGCGGAGATCGGGTTCTGGTTGCTTGTACGATGAGTTTACATTTGTTTTGCTACTGATTCCGTGGGTTGTTTTGAGCATCAGGATTTATGGGTATCCTCTTGGCCTCTGATGGGTTCTACTTAATTTCTGTAATTGTGCTTCAACCACTGTGATTTTCAGATACAAGAGGAAGAAGATGAACCATGATCGGGACTAAAATAACAAAAACTAAGGTTTAGCCGAGATTTTTTTATTAATAAAATGACACGTGGTGTGTTTTGATTGGCCTGTGAATTTTTTTAAACAACGTTAGACGAAAGGGTCAAACAGAATAACGATTTTTAGTTCAGGGGCTCAACGCCCTAAAAAAATATTTTAAGGATAGTTTGGTATTTTGTGTATACTTCAATAACCAAACGAGCCATTAAACCTAATAAATATGGACAATGGTTTTTATAAAATAAAATTTCATTAGGTCTTTTTTTAATGTTAAAGGTAAAAATTATGTATATATTTAAAAAAGTTAAAAGAGTAATTTTATCGAATATTTTTATATATTTTTATGGGATCATGACTATTACTAAATCTTATTATGTTCTGCCCCTATTAGCGAGGGTAATAGTTCTTATAAATGGAAAATTTATCTATAATTATTTTTCGAAAGTTAAAAAATATAACTTAATATACGATAAAATCGAACCGAGTGGAGTTTCTTGCTGTGGTAGAAGTGAAAGGGACAGTTGTAATGTTTATTCTCATGACATATGATGCACAAATCATCTAAATATAGAAAAAAAAGCCACCACATTGCCACCAAGTAACAAACTCCATCGTTCAAGCAATCTTAGTTTCAAACTTCACTTGTACGTTTGCATCCTCTCTTCATTTTGTATCCACTTAAGCGTATAAAGTGGATAGACAGTCGGTCAATTCAGCTACTGTAATCAGCTATCAATTATCAGTCGTTTATTAAACATTTCATTAAATTATTTTATGTATTTTACATGCTACAATATTTTTTTATAAATTAAACACTAAATTTACTGAGAGTAAGAAAAACATCATTTGATCTGACTTCAATTTGTATTATGAAATATATCAGCTATCTATTTACAAAATTTAATTGAATAATTTAAAAAATAAAGAAGAAAATATTTAAAAAGGAAATGAAGATCAAGTGGCGTGTACTCCTTGCTTTAATGGTGGACCTCTTTACACGTAACCTTTTTCCGTTTATTCCACCCTCCAAAGCAACACGGTCTTCCCTCCCACACTTTGAGGTTGATGTAAAATGATTATTAATTATTAAAAATACTTTAATACACATATTTGTATAAATTTTAATTTACACACTTTTTAATTTAAGGATGTAGAGTGTTATGTTATGGTTTAAGATATATGGTGTAAAATTTAGGACTTATGATTATAATTTACGATTTAGAGTTTGGGGTTTAAAGTTTGAGTTTTAGAATATTAAGTGTGAGATTTAAGTTTTAAATTTTATAGAATAATTTTTTTTACACAACTTGCGTATCAAAATATAACATGTTAACTATTATTATAAAGATAAAATTGCATATTATAATTGAACCTAAATTAGGTGATTGGTGAAGATTTATAAACTGATCGAGTAGTTAGGGATATTTATATTATTTTAATTTGTGTATTCAAATTTTAATATTTAACTTTAAAATTTAAAAAAATTCTACTTACTAAAAAAATATATTATCTGTCTAAATTTATCTTATTTACAATATTACTTTTTCATTTTAAAGACATTTTACATTTGGAGGATTATAATAAAAATACTATATTTTAAAAATAAATTAGGATAAAGTAAAAAATTAGATTGATTTAAATAGGGTTATAGAAGGGACGGAACTAAAATTAAATGTTAAAAAAAATAATCTATTAAATATTTAATTTAAAATTTTAAAAAAATAAAACTTTATTTAATTAATATTTAAATACTATTACGCCAAAAAATATTGAGAGGGATACGGCTTTGTCCATGTACTTAGCACTTTTAAGACTTAATTTGGACCGGAAGAGAACCATAAATACCTCTAATTAGGTCAAATATCGAATATAAATTTTTTATTACCTCCTAATTTTTTAGAATTTTATTCTGATTAATTTAGACCGTCTCACGTAGCTTTAACCTTACCTCTAAATTATATGAGATATCTAATAATATAATAATAAAGTCAAAACTAATCTAAATAAAAGAAATCAAAACTACCATTCCTCGGCATGTCAGACTATCAGTTAATCTCTCTCTATGTTATATAAAGGGGAGAGTCTAAAAGAAGGCGCTTAAAAACAACTAAAAGAATGCAGTATTGATACTATATCAATATAACCCTTAGATCAGATAAAAAATTGAGTCGTTGATTTTTTTAAAAAAAAGAAAAATGATATAAGGTTAAAACGGTATTTGTGTAGTTACCTTTTTCGTAGAAATTCTAAAAATATTTTTTAAGTTTTGTAAAACATTATGTAGGTACCCTATTTGTTATGTGTTTGTTAACATATAGAGTTAACTTAGGTAGTTACACAATTTCTTACCATAAGTTTGGTTGGTTTAAGATTAGGAGATATAGGGTAATATTTTGTGTAGTTAAGTTTATTCTTATGACTTATGTAAAGATTTAGGTAGGTATTATAAAACATTGTGTAGGTATCAAATATCTCATACGTTTCCTAACATATAGAGTAATCATTTAAGATTTTAAGTAGTTACACAATTTTCTACCATAAATTTGATTGGTTTAAGATTAGAAAATATGAGGTAGTATTTTGTGTAGTTACATTTATTCTTATAACTTATGTAAAGATTTAGGTAGATATTGTGAAACATTGTGTAGGTATCAAATATCTCATGTGTTTTGTAACATATAGAGTAGTCCTCTAAGATTTTAGGTAGTTACACAATTTCCTACTATAAGTTTAGTTAGTTTAAAATTAGAAGATGTGAAGTAATATTTTGTGTAGTTACGTTTATTCTTATAACTTATGTAAAAATTTAGTTAGGTATTATAAAGCATTGTGTATGAATCGAATATCCTATGCGTTTTGTAACATATAGAACAATCTTTTAAGATTTTAATTAATTACACAAATTTTTATCTTGATAAGCATTTGTGTAACTACCTTTTTTTCTTACCGTTATTATAAACATTTATATTATTGCATGTAAAAATCTATATTAAAATCAAATACCAATAATATCCCTCTTTTTTTTATTTACTTTTTTTAGTCTGCCTCACAGCGAACTTCCCTATATAAAGTTCATTTCTCTTCTACTTTCTCCCACTTCTCTCTTCCTCGGAAAAAAAGAAACCCGGAAAAATGGCGAAATCGGAACTTTTATGTGTATTTTCCCTTTCCCTTCTCTATCTCATTTCTCTTTCCGCCGCCGATTCCTCCTTCGTAGACGACCTACGTCTCGCCGGGTCGAGTTTTCCGTCCGTGCATGCAAAGAAGTTGATAAGAGAGTTGAATTTGTTTCCTAAAGAGGAAATCAACGTTGTTGATGAACACCGGATTTCGTTGCCGGAGGGTCCGGAATTGGTGGAGAAGCGGTTCGAGTTCCCGAATTTGGAATTGCCTGCTGGGGTCTCCGTTGAGGATTTGGGTCACCACGCTGGGTATTACAAGCTTGCTAATTCTCATGATGCCAGGTAAAAAGAATGAAATACCACTTCTTTAAATTGCGACATTTTCCCAGTTTCTTTGTTTCACTTGTAATGAGTTTCGAAAGCCATTGAATTCTAGTTATTTTTGTATCTTAATTAGTGAATGATGTGATTATTCGGCTGATTTATGACTCTTTCAATAGCTTGTTTTCCAGATTTCAGCTCCCTTCTGATGTTGCTAGATTAACTCAAATTTAAATCCATACATGCATTCCTTATTTAATGTTCCATTATCAGTTTATACAGTCAATGGTTTCCTTTTTATTGTGTTTTCGATTATTTTTCTGGATTAAAGGAAAAGAATATACTACGTAGCACTTGAGAACTTTGATCTCAAAAGATGGATCTGGATTGAACAATTTCTACCTAGGAGAAGGGGAAGGGAAATTTTGCTCCTACCAGGACTTAGGGGAAGTGGGAGCTTTATCCACCTGCTCCAGCGACTGTTGGCGTTTTTGGATGTTTGTTGTCAGTGGTGAATTTGAAATTCTTATAGACATTTGGCAATTTGAAATTCAAGTATTTTTTATGCCTTCCAAATATCATATTAAATCTCAACTAATTTATACATATTGTGTGAATCTTTCACGCAATTTTTATGTCAAATGGGAGTCCATATTAAATTCATCTTCCCAATCGTAGCATTAAATGAACTACCTTTGGAGTGGATTAACGTCTTGCTGTTTTTGGCAGAATGTTCTACTTCTTCTTTGAATCACGCAATAGCAAAAAGGACCCTGTTGTAATCTGGTTGACCGGAGGGCCAGGTTGTAGTAGCGAATTGGCTGTGTTTTATGAAAATGGTCCTTTCACCATTGCTGATAACATGTCTCTTGTTTGGAATGAGTATGGTTGGGACAAGGTGTTTTTCTTCTTATTTTTCCTTCTTTAGTATTTGGTATTTGCACAATTAATGCTTAATTTCTATCTTTCTTATACTAATGTGATATTGAAGTTTTAACTTTTGTATTTCACCCTTTCTCCAATTCTTTGTAGGCATCAAACCTTCTCTATGTGGACCAACCTATTGGTACTGGCTTTAGTTACAGTTCTGACCAAAGAGACATTCGTCATAATGAAGATGAAGTTAGCAATGACCTATATGATTTCTTACAGGTGTCTGTTTATCTTGGAAGACGATTTTAGTATAATTGTTTGTCTACTGAATTACTTATAGTCCATTTTATGAAGTTGTTAAGGAGAAATAAGTTGTTGTTTTGACTGGGTTTTTCTTCGTTTATTATGCTAGGCATTCTTTGCAGAACACCCTGAGTTTGCAAAGAATGACTTTTTTATAACTGGAGAATCATACGCTGGGCACTACATTCCAGCTTTTGCTGGCCGAGTCCACCGAGGAAACAAAGCTAAGGAAGGAATCCATATAAACCTAAAGGTGCGTTACTAACTATATGGTGTTATTTTCCAATTTCTAACAGTTACAACTTGTCATGATCTAATTCCTTTTGCATGCTTCAACGGCAATGTGGTTAACAGGGATTTGCTATTGGTAATGGCCTGACTAACCCTGCTATCCAGTATAAAGCTTACACAGATTATGCTTTGGACATGGGGGTAATTAAGAAGTCTGACTATGATCGTATCAACAAGATGGTTCCCGTTTGTGAAATGGCAATAAAGCTTTGCGGTAATTTTGCATCTGAAAGGGCTTCCTTTTTCCTAAGATTATTCACTATATTTTAGGTGTACTGTTTCAAACTTCGAAACCTGTATATAGTGGTCAATGCTATTATTTTGCTTCAGTTTTTCATACAGGTTGAACCATTACTGCTTATCTCCTTCACTTTTCTCGTTTTTTGGAAATACAAATTTTCAGGCACTGATGGTACGATCTCTTGCATGGCTTCATATTTTGTCTGCAATACGATATTCAATGGCATCATGAAACTTGCTGGTGATATTAATGTAAGGGACATGATTTTTTTTAATTTGATTTGGTGTCTTGTTCTGTGAGAGGTAGAGAACAATTGCTAGTCATTTTTTTACATGGGTTACATTATGATTTTTTTTTTTGATCAGGGTTACATTATGAATTACTTAGTTATTTGCTTTGCTCAAGCATTAACGTTATCTTTTAATGCTTAGAAACACATACAATGAATTATTTGCATAAAGGGCTTGTAGTCGTTCTTCTTTTATTTTGTTTTTGTTTTTTTATCAGTATCTTGTAAAGGAGAATGGGCTTCTTTTTCTTGCTGTGTTGAACTATCTTTCGAATAAGTGGTCTAGGCTCTAGGGAAAAGTTTGTGTAAACGATGTCTAAACAAAAAGAGAGAGAAAAGAAACAGTTTATTAATGGTAGAGTAGGACCTGATATATCATATATGATATTTATGTCATTGATAGTCTTCTTTTTCCGAATTTATATACAAAGGATACCTCGATAATTTTTCCCATTGTTAAACAATGTACCTATAGCGAAGCTCTTTGTTGCAAATAAGCTTTTGAGAAGAGTAATCATGCTCTGATGTGATTCTTTGAATAACATGAGATGCTCTGATCTTTCCTGTCTGCAGTACTATGATGTTAGAAAGAAATGTGAAGGGAGCCTTTGCTATGACTTCTCGAACATGGAGACATTTCTGAACAAGAAATCTGTTAGGGATGCCCTTGGTGTTGGGAATGTAGATTTTGTGTCCTGCAGTTCTACTGTCTATGAGGCCATGCTGGTCGACTGGATGAGGAACCTTGAAGCTGGCATTCCTGTTCTCCTTGAGGATGGAATCAAGCTTCTTGTATATGCTGGGGAATATGATCTCATCTGCAACTGGCTTGGTTAGTATTCTCTGTTTCATGTTCTAGGGATAAGAAGATATCTATGTTATTGGATTCGGGTGTGAGTATCGGATATGAGCATGTGCCCAACTCGTGTATGTTATGTTCTTTCTATGTTTGCTCATGTATTTGAAGGGTCATATCCTCCTACCCTTACCCGTTATACATCAGGCAAGAGTGTTGGACAATTATTTCAAGAAAAATGAAGAGATAAGAGCATATTATTGGCCTAATAACTTTGTGATTTATATCTTTGCATATCATTGTACTTTAACAGGCAATTCAAGATGGGTTCATGCAATGCAATGGTCTGGTCAGAAGGAGTTTGTAGCATCTCCCGAGGTTCCTTTTATAGTTGACGGCTCAGAGGCCGGAGTCCTGAAAACTCACGGACCTCTCGTATTCCTCAAGGTCATATATCTACCGACCATATCCATCTATTTAATCTATAGTTATATCGGTTAACTCTGCAACGGTGCCTGATATAACTACATGATAATCAAACAGGTTCACGATGCGGGTCATATGGTTCCTATGGACCAACCCAAGGCAGCATTGGAGATGCTGAAAAGGTGGACCAAGGGTACATTATCTGAAGCCGACGATTCGGAGAAACTGGTTGCTGATATGTGAGCTCCATTACTTCCGTGCTTGAACCCGATGGTGTTTGCCTTTACAACGGGAATAAACAGTGTAAGATGTATTCATGCTCAGTTTCAATACCTGTAAATATCTGCATGTGGATGATGTGCAATCCCTAGTTTTCTTGGTATTTCTAAAAAAGATTGCATACAAATATGAATCAAAGAACTTTTCTTCCTTTCTTGTAAGGGACAGCATCAAGTTTGATAATTTTGAATTTGTTTGTTGTTACTCGTATTAATTAAAATTGAATATTATTATTTAAATTCAAATTAATTAAATTAATCGGGTGTTTGAAAATGCTATATACAGTAAAAAAAAAAGTAATATGTATAATAAATTTGGATATTCAAAATTTTCATCTACCATAATAAAACAAATTTAAATAATAAATATATCTACTTATCAAATAAGATAACACATCTGGTCTATCCATGGGGTTCATGATAGTCATACAATGTATATGTGATGTTAATATATATATATATATACACTATTAATTTAATATTAAAATAATATATTTCTATATTAAATATAAATTTTTAATGATTAAATCCGATCCGAATAGATAACTTTTATAATACTAAATACTAGTGAATCGAATTACAAAATACCACATTTCATAGTCGTGCATTGACACTTTGACAGGTCAAATTTTCGAATGAAAAAAGTAAATTACTAATTATAAGGTGCAAATTTTGACACTCGGGCGAGCAAAATTTGGCTCGACTCGAAAAAATTAAAATTTTCGGCTCGACTTGAAGTGAAAAAACTCAACTCGTATTGACACGACTCGAAATTTTATAAATTCAACTCGAAAAAATTTCAAATAAAGTTTGTGTGGTGAAATGGAAATTCGAATAACCCGAAAATTTTAGTAATTAGTGGATTGATTTTAAGTTTGAGTTGAGCCCCTCAATTTTTCCTTGTATATATATGCCGATATAAAAAAATATGAAGAAATATATACTACATATGAAAAAATGTGAAGAAATATATACGCATATCTTGTACGATTAGAGAGAGCCGTTTAAATTGGAATCAAATTGTATTATAACATAATAAATAATTACAATTAAATTTGTATAGGAACTCGAAAACGCGACTCGAATTTCATAAAATTGATTCGAGTTGAAAATTTTTAAATAAAATTTAAGTTATAAAATATGACGTATCAACTCGAATAACTTAAATTTTTTTGACTCAACTCGATTAACCCTCTATCTCGCTCGCTTGTGTTGCACGCAGTTGTCATTAAAATAAAATGAAAGGGTAAACTACAGACACAATCCTGAACTTTTAGAATATTTGCATTTTGGTCATCAAATTTTTAAACTTATAATACAATTACTAAACTTTTAATTTCTTGCATTATAGGTTACTGTCGTCAGTTGTCGTTAAGACTGTTAACATGATATATTAAAGTCATCCTCTTTCAAAAACTCTTAAATTTTTGAAACTTTAAAATTTTCAGTCACCACTCCTCCTTCCATCGTTGTTTTGTCATTGTTCGATGGTTTTCAATAAAAAAAGATCACATACTACTTTTTTCTCTCTTCTTTTTATCAGTTTAAATTTGTCAAATTTTTTTTAATCTCCTAAAGTCTCGGTTAGAACCAAAAGATTTGATTCGACATTGTCAATTGTCAAGTCAACTTAAAATTTAATTATTTTAAACTTTTAGCGGAATAAAACCTTCCCATCGTTAGAATTGAAAGACAATTACTTTGATCATCGAAAAATCACGAAAATTGAAATGAATAATTTTTTCTCTCTTTTTTAATTCTTTGCTTATTTTTTGTTGTCATTAATGTGTGGCTGCGAAGGATATTCAAATAAAATTAATGATGATGGTTGGGTCGTGGAAGGCGGTTTTGGTGTTTGTGACATGGATGAAACGACAATATGAATGGCTCAACAGACATGAGAAGATAATGAAACTTTCGAGTATGGTGAATGTTGTATTTAAAAGTGATGACGATCAGGAGATCATCGAACAAAGACGAGTGGGCTAAAAGAGGCCTACAAATTTTAATTAATCTGAGAAATTTAGTGTCTTTTAAAAAGAAGATGACTTTGGAGTCTCACGCCAACGATGGTGATCATAATAAAAATATATTAAAAGTTTATTGATTGTATTATAAGTTTTAAATGATTTGTGACCAAAATACAAGCACCCTAAAGTTTAGGGACCATTTGATTGTAGTTTAGCAAATAACAAATGCAACATATCAATCGAAATTGAACGCCGATTTCATAAAATCAAATAAAAGGAAGAAATTCAGCTGCGGTAATCTTTCTAGCAATGGCAACGAGCACATCAAGCAGGGCATCACCGGTCACCACCACCGTGACGATCGACAACAGCTCGGCCGCCTCCTCCTCCTCCTCCTCATCGCGACCTCGAGAAGCCCTCGTCCTCGAACTCCGACCGAGGAAAAAGAAAGTTACGTGGAAAGAAGGAACCGTTGACAACGAATTCATGAACAAGAAGAACTCCAAGATCTGCTGTATTTACCACAAGGAAAAGCCATTCGATGAAGACGACAGCGACGATGATGACTGTCACGACAGCGATTCCTCCAAGGATGGCTGCAGGCCCAGCCCAAGTAATAGCACCTAATTTTTGTTTTGAGATATCGGTTTATGACCTTTATTATGGATGTAATGAGCAAACTTGATGAAACTCTATATCGGTTTTGTATATTTTCTGCATTTCATCGCACATGTGTTGCTGTAGAAGATGAATTGTTTTGATTCTAAGCAATATATGCAATTTCTATGATTAATTAACATGTAATAGCTAAAGATGAATTTAACCTAAGTCACTGCAATCAAGGATTTAAGGTTTCCCCTAATTTTTGGGGATGACTCGACTCGAGAGTCAAGAGACCTTGCACTTGGTATTATTGGATGCAGGTTTCCAACATGTTTAAATTTTCTGTGTGGTTGCTGAGATGATCCAACAATTTCAACATCAAGAGAGTAAAAGGTATGCTTCTGTTCACTTTGTTTTACAAGCATTTATTGATAGAGAACTGCTATACTATCCTTAGTTAACTGTTGATAGGGTGATGGGGAATCGAATTATAAATGGTTGTGAAATATTGATTTCATTTTTGTTTACATATACGAAACGCTTTTGGTGTTGGGCATATTTCTTTTCTTCCACAATCAGATTAGAAATAACATCATTTTTGGATCTTTGCTTGCTTGAGAATGCGGTTTTAAAGTGCCTGTTCATCTATTTCTTTTCTAATGATCTTGGTGTTTTTCCCTTTCCTTTATTTTCTTTGTCTGTTGTTGCTATTGCCTTAGCGGCATGGTTTACTTATCTATTGTTGGTGCGGGGGGAGGGGGTTCCAAAGAGTTTGAGGGTCTGTGAGAAGACTGTGGAGGGGAGGGAGGGAGGAGATTTGGAGATCGGAAAGGGAACCCGGGCCATTGTATGAAACCCTCATTACGAACCATACCCTTTAGGCTCTTGATGCGGGAATTCTTGGAAAAACTTAACTAAGCTGCAGGCAAAGTGAAAAAATGGCAAGATGACCAACATCCTAGTTAGCTGCAAGTAGGATAGATGACCAATATCCTACCTAGTTAGCTGAAAGTAGGATAGAGAGGGAAGCAAATTATGCACATGTAATTAATGTAATATTGATTCCATTTTTGTTTATAAATAAATACATTAAGCCACAAAACAAGAATTTGGTAACCCTTGTCTATCCGATTTCCTACAATCGGATTCAAAAAGGTCTCACTTTTGGATGTTGGTTGAGAATGCAGTTTTCTTTGGTGTCGGTGTCAGTTCGCCTATTCCTTTTTTGGATGCTGGTTGAGAATGCACTCTTCCTTTTTCCTGATCTCCTAAATCTCCTCCATTCTTCTCGCCCGCCATCAAGCTCTTTGGATCCCCCACCCACTCTCTCACACACGAGATCGGAAAAAGGGAAGGAGACTGCGGTGTGAGGAACGGGGACGGGTAAGGAGAGGTTAGAAAGACTGATATCATGTAAAAACAGAAGGGAAGAGGATAACAGAAAGGAGGGTTGAGAGGTGTGAAGCTGTTAAAATGTCCGGATGTGTTGGACATGAGCACTTGAAGGGAAATGAATAGCCAAAGTAACATTGCTTATCACTTCTGTCATTCTTTTGTTTTTACCTAACATAATTTGTTTCTTTAAGTTTTAGAGATCAATTGGATGTTTTTTTTTATCAAAGAGATCAATTGTTTTATACTATGTGTCACCTCACCTCACTTCACATCTAAATTTTAATTTTTGTCATTTTGATCTCTTTCTCTAACGTAATTTTTTTACACTGCTTACATAAAAAATTGGAGTTCATGTTGATAATGCTGGCACATTGCTAAGGTGAGTACTAGATTATGTATAATTTCAAGGGTGATATTTTGATAAACAAAATGTTTAAAAGAATTTACACAACCTTTCATATTTAAGCCATAAAATTTTAAACTTAAATTTCTTAACCCTAACACCCTAAAACTTAAACTCTAAATTTTAACCATAAACCTTAAATTCTACACTATATAATCTAAACTTAAATCACAGCTTACATCTCGAACCCTAAAATTGAAATGTTTGTGTATCAAAGTATTTTTTAATTTTAATAGGTATATATTTTGATATGCAGTGAAAAAATTACATAACTCTTTATATTTAAACTATAAAATTTAAAACTTAAACCCCTAAGTTTAACACTGGATATCTTAAACTATAAACTCCAAACTCTAAATTCTAAATCATAAAACATAAACCCTTAAATCTTAAAATTAAAAATTTTGTGTAACCTTATTTATACAAGCTTGAGTATCAAAGTATTTTTCATTTCAATATTATCTAAACTAATGCTACATAATATTAAAACTTCTGTTTTTATAAATTTGTTTATTTGTTGGCAAGCATGATTGAAAGTAAGGAAAACAAATTCAGAATTTCAATTAACATTATTTCATTTTTACATAAAAATTTATTTCTTTTCCTTTGAATTTCATGGTTATCCAAAGTTCTAATGGCTTCCAAGGTGCAACTCAAATTTGATAAGTAAGCTGTTGAACTCATCTTAAAATGTTTTTAAGTCATTTGATACAAGCATGGCCAAGTTTATTGTCACTGGTAAAATGACCACAACTCAATGGATAAATATCTGCTTGTAAAAAATTAAACATCTTTGATTAGACTGAAAACAAAAATAAAATCTATGTTAAAAAGCTACGAAATTCTCAAGAAGTTAGTTTGTCATTAAGTCAAGACTTTATCAAAAATCATTTATACTTTATCCATGTGAAACCAACGATGATTACATAGTACATTGCAGGGCCGTTATATGCAGTGACACTGTACGAAACATTATTGCAAAAAATAACATCCTACACAAACGGTAATAACATTTATTATATCTGCAACCACTAAAACACACAGTGATCGAAACACAACCGCAACTACTAAAACACAGATCGAAACACAACGGCAACCGTAATTTAAATTTTTAGTACATTAACAGGTAAATTAAAACACATGGTGTCTTCATCTTCGTTATTAAATATAACTTAAGAAGACACTTGTGAAAACAAAATTTTACAATAATCCTTAAAACCATCCATATATTCTATGGTCTTTTATAGTTGGATTGTGCTATGTCAAAGCCGGTTCTTATATCCTATTAGTTTTATAATGTGCTAGATTACAAGGCCAAACTTACTTGCCAATAATCAAAGCAAACAAATAAAATAAATCCAAAACCCTCTAAACATAGAGCTTCAACTGCAGCAAAGGATTCAAAATCATAAACTAAACAAACCCATTTAATCTAAATTAGTTCCAACGTATTATGCATCCCAATATCTTTGACTGTCGATTTCTGAAGATCAATGACAGGCCGCCATTACAGAGTTCCTTAGGAACCACATAATGACGAGTGACCTAAACATAGAATCAATACAACCACGATTCTATGATGATTTTGTATCTTATTTTTACATAATTTAGTCCTCATATTCTCCTTGTGCAAACTTGTTTTCAGGATAGTATACGGCAATTACTTGATTTCCACCGAATTTCCGACCATTCATTGCGGATTGAGCTTTTTTGGAACCTTCGACGTCTGAGTACTCCAGAAATACCTAATCACACCAGAGAATTACAGTCAGTAACATCAGGCGGTAATATATGGAGCAACTAGTAGACATAACTATGATACTCAGACTTGGGTGTGAATGTCGAATACGATTATGTGTCCAACATGGATATGTCCAATTTTTTTAAAGCTTTTCTATGTATTAGGAGGTTTCGGGTTATATCCCATTAACTGTAACCAACAAGTATCAGGCTGGGTTAAGAAAAATGGATAGACAGAACAACATTGAACAATATGTAAAAAGCATCAAAACTGACCTTCCCGACACCCGGGGAGTATTCTCCATTCGGATTTGGGCGTGGAATGACAATATTCACCAATGCACCTGCATATTTCGTGTAAACAATTCGATTCCACAAAGGAGAGAAAAAAAGACTTTTTGTTCCAAAGAATAGGTAAGAAAAAGCAGTGTCAAATATATATAGGTAGAAGGTTAGCAAGTCTTCTGTCTGTGTATGTTAGGCTTGATTCTTTATAGCAGAATGTAGAACAAGAATGTGCTGTAAAACAGAAATATGAACGCAAAAGAAAATAAATAAAAAAAGAGAAACCACATGTTAAAACAGAGGCGTCAGATTGTTTAAGGATCCTACCGTATTTTCCACCCTCTTGTCTCATATCTTCCACGATGTCTTCATACTCCTCGTCATCTCTGAGATCATCGACATTAAGTGCTCGAGTCAAACACACCACCTTTGTTGGCATGCCCTGTGGTTGCAAAATAAGCCTCTGAAAAACAAAAAGAACACACAAATTAGCAAACAAGCCATACCTAATAATACGAAATTGAATGAGATATGATGGTATATGATTTTAATAAAGGCTACTATTTGGTACGAGTTTGTCACTTTTACAAATGTGGTACCTATGTTTTTTAACCAGTTTGGTACCTATATTTGTTAAACATTTGGTACCTGAATTTATCACTTCTACAACTGTGGTGCCTGCGTTTTCTTTTTTACCAATTTGGTACCTATATTTTCAGACATTACACATTTGGTACCAATCATTTTGTGTCGTATTTGACAAATACAAGTACTAAATATGTAATGTCTAAAAATATAGGTACCAAATTGATAAAAGAAAACAAAGGTACCACATTTGTAAAAAGTGGACAAATTCAAGTGCCAAATGATATATTAAGCCTTTAATAAAAGAATTCTAATCTTAACCTGCAAAGCAATCTGTTGCTGTGCATGCTGGAGTATGCTTTCTTGCTCGGGTTTAGGCTGGGTAGCACCCTGGTTTGCTCGCCTAACAGTGAGCGTTTTATCACCCATTTTAATTCCATTTAGAGCAAGGCACGCTATATCTGTAACTGATAGGTCTTGATAAACACAAAATGCATAGCCCTTGGAGTTTCCGGTTTCTCTATCTTTTACTAGATCAAAACCTCGAAGAGGCCCAAAAGATTCCAAAAGCTCCCTGATTTGTGCTTCTGTGAAGTAATAGGGAAGCCCGCCAACAAATATACGGTCAGGGCCCTCAAGCCCACCAGCAGAACCCGGAGTTAGACCCACAGCAGCTAGATTAAGATTGGGATTCGGTTGGCTTGGACCAAGTGTTGCAGCAAGCGATGGATTATAATCACTAGGTCTCCTCACCTTCACTGGTGCTCCCTGAAAGGTAAACAAGTCAACACAGTTTACAGCAACTAAAATAATTTGACATCAGATCCAACAAAAAATAAAAATACCTCAAAGATAATCCCATCTAAAGCCATTGCATTACTAGCCTCCTCAACAGATCTCATCTCTACAAAAGCAAACTTCTTTTCGTGGTTTATGTATACATTAACAACAGCATCCCCTGAATATATAACAAAATAACGATGAGCAGCTATAAAAGAAATTAACGCAGGTAGCTCCGGTAAGTAATACATGGAAAAAACCCAAGTATACCTGGACCAGCAGTGTTTCCACCAATTGCAGCCATGACATGGCTGAAGAAGATTGCAACTGACTGTAATAAACATTAAGGGTTAACATTGGTTCTACTCAATCATAACTGCAATAATGGTACAACAGTCTAAGGTAGAACCTGTTCATTAGCAGTAGGAGAAAGCCCTCCAACATAGACCCGACGAGCATGCCTAGTAGCCTGAAATCACAAGATAAAATCCAAAATTTCTGTAATTTTTCTAAAGAAGGTACGCATACATAACATGCATAATCCACCAAACCTGCTGAGTCATGGCCTGAACTGGCATAACAGGGAGAGCAGCAAATGGCTGCAGAAAACCAAAATTAAACAAGTTACAACACATAAAGCAGGCTCATAAATATCAGATACATGAGAATAATATATACCTGTCCAGTTGTAAGAGGAAACATGTTTGGAAACACACCAGGTAAGGTTGGGTTAGTCGTCCCAGGAACCTGGCCTGAAAGGAAATTCAGATTTCACATGAGGATATTGTTATAAATTAAAGTCACAATTCTAATAGCAGTGGGTTTAGCATTGGGACTTTTGTGCCTCATTTCCATAGCATATGCAAACCTCTCATAGTTTTAGAGATTGAAAAAAGAATCCATCGCAAGCTAAATCTGGAGGAAATACTTAGCAAGACTACCAAAACAGGCAATAGTTGCCAGTTGAAGACGTACAATACCATCAAAACGGGTGCATTGATTCCTCCTTGTACATAAAAGCTACAGAAGTCGGCTCACGCCATTGCCTTCATAAAAACAGAAAGAAACATAGAAACAAACAAACAAACACCAAACAGAAGACAAAACCAAAACCCTCTCAGTTCCAGAATTATTCACTTAAGTAAAAAATAAATAAAACAATATTATATCCTTCCAAAAGTCGCAGCTTAAAAGGTAATATTACTAATATATACAAAACAGAAGAAAAAATACAGCTTACCAAAACCAGATCAGTATTTTGATACGAACTTTCCACACTAGATCATCCAAAAACAAAAACAACAGTTAACAAGGTACAACAATCTTAATTTTTATGAACGACAGATGTACCTGCAGCAGCAGCTGCCACAGCGCCAGCAGCTAACATTGCTGAAGCTGGAGGGGCCATGTCAAAACCACTAATCCTTTTGCTGCAAAAAAAAAATGATGTTTGGTACCAGGAAGTCGGGGACCAGAATATACAACTTAGACTATATAATTTTTTTTACTAATTATCAAGTTCTCTATGATCTACCTCTTTGAGCGAGAGCGAGAACGAGACCTAGACTTTGATCTTCGCTCAGATCTACTCCTGGAGTGGGATCGGGACTGGCGCCTGTGCCTATCCTCCCTATCTCTATCATAATCCCTTCTTCTGTAAAGTAATATTTCAGCAAAATTAACTCATTAACCAATAAAGATAATTAACAAGAAGGAAAAAATGATCAAAATGATTCATGTTACAGCTGACATTACCTGTCATAATCTCGACTGCGGTAATAATCATCATCATCCCTATCTCTTCCTCGATCCCTTCTCTCACTGCATTCCCTACTACGATCCCTATGACGATCTCTGTGATGGCGTTCATGGTCGCGATCCTTTTCTCGGTCCCTATCCTTATCCTTGTTGCGATCACGGTCCTTGTCGCGTCCTTTCTCCCTCTCCCTGCTTCTAGAGGACTCTCTCTCATAATCCTGGGACACAAACTTGAAATAATTAAGGTTGCATTTAATTATACCACTAAGACCCAATGTAAAATTGCATGTAATTCATAACACTAAAAGACCAAATGTAAAACGGGCATAAAATTCGCATCAAGAAAGTTATTTTGTAAGAAAAAACTTTATTTCTCATTTTAAAGAATAAACTTAGAAGTTTGTACCCCATATTTACTTGCATAAATCTCAGAACAAAACTGAGCAATAAAAATTTATTCAGAATACCACTTGTCAAACTAGCCAAATTCTTTGAGAAAATAGAATTGAAAATCTAATAATGTGTACATACTAATGGTATAAAATAAGAACAAACACCTGCAAAACATAGTTGATGGAGATATAAACATATGGGATGGCCTGACCCAAAAAAACCGGGTTATAATTACTCCCATCTCCAAAATCATATGGGATAAAAACAGGAAGTATAAAATTGAAGCACGATATGTTATTTTAGTTCTGAGAAACTCATGTTTTAAAAAACTGATCTGTAAAAAAAGAAAAAAAACTCTTGAATTTTATAAAATGTCTGATTTTCTGATGTTTGAGTTAGAACAAAACTAAGTGTTGGATGTAATAGCTAACGCAATCTGTCAAACTAGCCAAATTTCGAGTTTAACTCAAAGAAAGCCTTGATAACCCCTAATTAAAGCCAAAATATCCACACAAAAACTTTAGGGCTCCAATTGCTAGCTTTCTGCAATTT
Source organism: Hibiscus mutabilis (assembly GCA_019671005.1). NCBI lineage: Eukaryota > Viridiplantae > Streptophyta > Magnoliopsida > Malvales > Malvaceae > Hibiscus > Hibiscus mutabilis. Next base: position 11,417,686 of record CM033745.1, read on the forward strand.
TTTCCTATATTCTATTTTACTCCTCAAGAAGAGGAAGGGAAAATGATACAAAGTATAATCACAATTGATTTAAAAAAACAAAAGAATAAGATGCATCACTAATTATGTAGTAGTAGTTCAATCTATAATAAAATCACATTTCATATTATACATTTGATTTTCTTATCCATTCATAGTTTTTTCACATTTTTGGGCTAAAAATAACAGCAATAAATTCAAATTTTCAGTGAAAAAAAATCCCACAAATTCCTTCAAACATGAACTTCAAAAAACGATAAATCATCTTAAAAGGCGAAATTAAGCAAAAATTTTCGCGATCTAACCTGATGTCTAGAATCGTTTTGATCATCTGAGCGAGACTTAGGAGAACAACCTCCGCCATGACTGTTTTCGAGGTTATCGCCGTTCCCTTGAAACCGTACTTCTTCGTAATCACTCATTTTTTCTCCGAAGCTTTGGTCGGAAATTTGTTAATTTCGAATGCCCAATCGCGAATTCCCGAAATCCCAAACTCGATTCGTCTGCTGGAAGAAGAAAGGAAACTAGCAAGCTTCTATTCCGGAATTGGGGATTGTTAATTTGGGTTTAATAAATACTTTAGTTTTAGTTCGGCCCATATGACAAAAAGCATATGCCTTGGGCTTTCTTTTATCATAGATTTTGGGTTTTTTCTATTAAATTCTTCTTGTTGCTTTCTCGAATGCTTAGGATTTTGACTTAAATAATCTAAACTGACTTGCATCGAACATCTAAATTTAATAATTTTTTGGTAATATGTATGTTTATCTTATGGCCTATATTCGGGGAGTGAGGTTGCTTCTCTCAACAATGTCGTCTTCAAGGTTTGAACTCACGTCATCTCCTTGAGAGTGCAATGTGCCTTACTAATGCACCCAGCACTTGTTGGCTCTGAATTGGTAGTTGAGTCTCTAGCGGGATTTTCTACATACACAAGACCTCGAACATGCATTAAATAATTAATTTAGTTTCTTCGTGAAAATGTATCTAATTAAGATTTCAAACTCACAAATTGCATCAGTTTATCATTTGACCAATATTAATCATTATTGTGTTGACGTGGTGGTCAACATGTAAACAATGATGCGACGTAGAAGCAATGTTAATTTTTGTTCCGAAAGTTCAAAGACTTAATTGCTACTTTAAAATATTTAAACAAAAATTATAAATTTATTAAAATATACTTTAAAAATAAATAAATATTAAAAATTACTAAAGAAAAAAACACTATTAAAGATTTCAAATATTTAAGTAAAAAACAAAAGATACCATAAGCTATAAAATAATAAATTGTTAAAAAAATAAAAATAAAATATATTTATAAAGTATTAAAAATAATGAACACTTTAATCGAAAAATCAGTGATTGTCTCTTATAAGGAGGAGACTACTCTATTCCTTAAACATTTTTTAAGAGAATCAACCTTGAATTAGAGTAACACCGACTTTTAAGGTTCTTTCTTATAATTTAAAATTGTTGGGATAAAGTTTACACAAAAATAGTATTCATGAATTTTATTTTGAATCTCAAATTATAATTTTTTAGATTTAATATACAATAAGATGACATTAGTTTAAGTTATTTACAATAAACTTTCTTATTTATATATTCACATAAATTAATAAAAAATCATAATCAAATTAATAAAAAAATCATAATCAAATTATTTATATCAATTGCTTCTAAAAATTAATTTCAAAGTTTAAAATAATATTAATGAGCACAAATTTAATATAGACGGAGTTTTATCAATTTTTAGTTGCTGAAAAGACTTTTATAAACAATTGTTACTTTAATATAAGGCTAAATACAATAAAAATATGTTTGAGAAAAATGTCTTTTTCAAGATGTCAGAAAAAGGTTGAATATCTGTCCAATGAAAAATTTTGGGCTTTTTAAATACCATTTTATGAATTTTAATTTTTTATAATATCAAATACTCTTCAATATAGTTTTTAATATAATTTTATTTCTTATATTTTTAATACTTTATAGATATTTCTAAATTTTATTCTTTTAATAGCTTATCATTTTATTGCTTATGGTATTTTTATTTTTTAATTTTAGTTAATTGTTTAAAATTTGTAATACTGTTTTTGTTTTTAATATATTTAACAATTATTTTTTGAATATATAAATAATTATGTTTAATTTTTCATATTTTAACATTTTAATTTCTTAAATTCTCAATTTTTTGGTTAAAAATACTAAAAAGAATAAACTAAACCTTTGAACTTTAAAAAAATTAATATTGTTCATGTACCATGTCACCATTTATGTGGGTTGCAACATCATCTTTGTAAAACAGCTATGTTAATATCGTTAACAGCCATATCAGTGACGTACAAGAATAAACAATGCTGGTTAAAAGGAGAAATTGATGCAATTCGCAAATTTAAAGACTTAATTAGATACGATTTTTGTGAACGAGTTAAACCGGTTATCAAATGCAAATTCAAGAGCAAAATACCCCTTAAGCAAAAAAAAAAAAAAAATCCAAATAGGTTAAAAAAAATCAAGGTATCAACTAGGCACTTAGGTCAGGTTCAGAGGCAACACATCAACAAAATTTGAATAGAGTTAAAGGTTTTTTATTAGTATATGTAATAGTAACCAACTAGACACCTAAAACTAAATTCAGGAGCTAAATAGATTAAAAAATATTGAAATCAACTAGGTATCTAAGACCAAGTTTAGGGGACAAAATATGAACCTTTAAATAGAATTAAACCAAAAAGGCGTGCTAAATGGATGGGTTTAACGTAAAAGATAGTGCTTTGTTTACAGAACTCGCAGCTAAGTAGCAAAAAAATCAGCTGTCAAGGCCCATAATCAAACCATGGAAATCTGGTTTCAGCTTAAAATTAAAGCCCCAAAACCTACACAAATGGTTCAATTATTTACAGTAAATTTTAATTTTTTACTCAATTATATTTAGGGTAAACTACTCAAGTGACCACCGAACTATTTGGGCGTATTTATTTTCACAACCGAACTAGGCAACTTGTCAATCAGACCACTAAACTTTTAAATTGGTCCTATTTTGACCACCGCCGTTAAAAAACTAACGGCGGGGTGACGTGGCAGTTAACGAAAATTTATAAAATTACACATTTGGTCCATGTTATTTACTTATTATATCAATTTGGTTCTATTTTTAATTTAATTAAATAAAATTAATCAACCAAATAAAAATAAATTTGTGATTTAATTTAAGTAATTTCATATTTATTTTAATTTTTATTGAATATATTGATTAAATTAAATAACTCAATTCAACATTATATATATGAAACTATTAAAATAAATATGAAAAACAAAAAGTATTTGTTTTAATTTAAAAATAAAAAATCATAAATCTATTTTGATTTTAAATCTTGCTTTAACAACTTTAAACATATTTAAAATGTTTTCATTTTTAATTAATTGTTTGATTTGATTTGGTGATTTGTGTGATTTTATACATCCTAAGTAATCTAGGTTCGTGTCCCCTTTCAATTATTTTTACCTGTGATTTTATACATCCTAAGTAATCTAGGTTTGTGTCCCTTTTCAATTATTTTTACCTAACATTTACTGCATTATAAGATATGTATATAAAGGGTGCAATTCACATCATCAAGAGTCGGTTGGTGTGGTGCTAAAGGCTTTGGTATATCCCCATAGGTCCCAAGTGTAATTTTACAAATTTTCGTTAACTACCACGTCACCTCACTACTAATTTTTTTAACGACGGTGGTCAAAATAGACCAATTCAAAACTTTGGTGATTGGAGTGACGAGTTGGCTAGTTCTGTAGTCAAAATAGGTACGCTCAAATAGTGCGGTGGTCACCCTTGTACTTATTCATTAAAATAAGAGATTAAAATATTTATTAATTGATTGAGTTGTAAAAGATGTCCATGTTATCTTATTTTTTGTGTATTCAAATCTTGACATTTATTTTTAGAAGGTAAAATATCTCTACTTAATAAAAAAATATCTTGATATTTTAATGTTCGACAAGCGTAACTGTCTGTTCATACAATAAGTAAAGATGATGTTACACTTTCATGATTTTAGCAGTTATTGTAAAAATAAATTTAATTTTGATATAAAAAAGAATTTTAAGGACTTGTTTGTAAAATTGAATAGATTTTGAAGTACTCAAAATTTCTCACAAAATGAAAAAGATCCGAACACAAAATTATTTCTAAATCAAAAACTAAAACCCCAAATATTTTCTAAGTGTCTTTGTACTCAAATAGCTGATTTCAGTCCAAGAGTACCGATACGCCATTGGCCGTATCAATACGTTTTTTGGCTACTGGAAAACGGTTTTATTCAAAACAGCTATTGGGTACCAATACGCGTATAGTCGTATCGGTACACCATTCATATTTGGGAACCAAATATGCTTTGAGTATCGGTACGCATTGATTCGTACCGATACGGGGTCTTTAGATTTGAAAAGTCTTGCATTTAATGATATAGTTGTTACCTTGTTAGTTTTATTGGAACCATAAATTTGAAAATTAGTTATATCATACCGATATGCCTTTAGGCGTACCGATACAGTTTTCATTGACTTTTTCTTTAGATCTAGTGAGCAAAAATGGTACTGATACTGTACACACAGTACCGGTATGCCTTTGTAAAATAAGTTTCTCGTACTGATACGCCCTCCCGCGTATTGATACGTCTCCTCTATACAACGGTTCTTTCTTCTTATGGCAGGTATCGATACAGATAATTGCGTACCGATATGCCTGACCACCTAACATTTATTGCAGGAAGAAAGCAACTCAACAGCTATATTGATGATCTCAACTACCCAAACGGTTAGAAATCAATGAGGGTATAAAATCAAATCTCCAAAGCTTCAACAAAAAAAGTCAACAAGTCTTAAGCATTTAAGCACAAATCTAACACCTTTGAGCCTATTAGAGTCAAATTATTTGTAATTCACTTGAGTGTTATTCATTGTAATCTTTTCATTCAAGTTTTGGGTTGAGTGTACTTGTAATTGGGCAAACGCATTCCTTTGTGAGGATTTCTTTGTTTGCAAACAACTTCTTGTAAAAAAGTGAACTTGACGGTTTCCTCCTAAGCCTAGAAAATATGAAGAAATTTTTAGTGAATTTGTTGGAAATCCTTAGTGAGAAGCTAAGATAGTGGATATAGACCTTGTTAGAAGGTTGAACCACTATAAATTCTTGTGTCACATTTTTATTTTTCCTTTTGTTTCCCTTCATTTTTAAAATTGCCAATTCACCCTCTCTTGGCCAAATCGAAGTGATTGATCATCCTAAAAATTGGTATCACAGACTAGCTCATTTGAAGGATTAATATCCCTTTGAGATGATCCAAACATGATTCAATCAACTAGAAGTCAAGCCATGCCTCCACGTCTGGCAACAACCTCTATGAGTCTCAATCCATCAGTAAGCTGCCTTATTTCAATGGGGATAACTATCCTTATTGGAAGAATTGAATGAAGTTCTTCATCAAATCCAACGACTACCTCCTATAGGATGTAGTGGAAGATGGGCCAACAATTTTGATGAAGAGAAAATGTGGCCGGTTGATACTAGAGTCCAAGCTAGAGATGACCGATAAAGATCGGAGAAGATTACAAGTCAACGATAAAGCTATGCACATACTTTTTTATGCACTTAGACCTGATGAGTACTCCAATATGTTTTCTTGCACAAATGCAAAGGAGATATGAGATAAGCTCGAGACCACCTATGAAGGCACAAATGATGTAAAGAAGGCCAAGATTACACTCCTCAACTTGAGCTACGAAAATTTCAAAATGGAGCTAGATGAGAGCATCACCAAGATGTTCGATTGTTTCTCCATCATTGTCAACGATCTCAAAGGCCTCAGAGAAGTTATTCTAGAGGACAAGCTTATTTGGAAGCTCATCTACTCCTTTCCTGAGTAATGGGATGAAAAGAGAACCACCATCATCGAGGCCAAGAACCACAAAACCTTGAAGCTCGATGCTCTTATAAGGTCTTTCTTAACCCATGAAATTATGAAGAAAATAAGAGAAGATAAGAAGAAAAGAAGGTGGAAAAGAAGAAAGTGGGAATTGCTCTTAAAGCTTCACAAGATTTGAGCGATTTGAGTGAAGAAGAAGAATTGGCAATGCTTGCCAAAAGGTTCACTCGGTTAATGAAATCCAACCAGAAAAGAAAGCTCAATCGAAGAGGGGATTTCAAGAACAAGAAAAAAGAGGAAGAGAATGATCAAATCATATGCTATGAGTGTAAAAAGTCAGGGTACATCAAGACTGATTGTCCTCAACTCAAAAAGAGGAGCTTCTAGAAGAAGAAGCTCAAGGCTCATGTTGCTACTTCGAGTGATAAGGAATCATCCGAGGAAGAGGAACAAGAAGTAGTTAATCTTTATCTCCTGGCACTTGAAGAGGATCCTAAGGTAACCACTAACTCATCTACATTTGATTTTACTTTTGATGAGCTTTAAGAAGCTTAAAATGAGTTGGAAAAGGTTTACAATGAGTTGGTTGAAAAGTATAAGGAATTAATTTTGAAAAACAAGAAAACAATTTCTGATTTGAAAAACCAAAACGATTTCCTTTCCAAAACCAACTCGGAACTTTAGAAGAAGGTTCTCAATTTACAAGAAAAACAAAATGTTTTTGAAAAGAAAAATTAAGATTTAAACAACCTTCTTTCAAAAGTTCATGATGATCACCAAAGGGAAGTTGGTGATCTCAAAGCTTCTCTAAGCAAAGTTGGGAAATCAAGTTTTGAGAAAGAAAGTTCTTCAAAACCCAACTATGTGAAGAGAAACTTTAATGGCTATAAACAAAAAGGCTTCCCAATGCCCACTAGGGGTAAGATGATTAGGAGTGTTTGGGTTCCTAAGGAACTAATCGCTTTTAATAATACTAGTGCTATTGCTTCTTGGATTCACAAGGGAACCAAGATTTTGGAAGCTAATACGCATGGACCCAAAATGATTTGGGTACCAAAAATCAAGACTTAATCTTTGTTTGTAGGGGGAGCATTGCTACAAGACCGAAGCTACATGTGCAAATTCATGGTACCTTGATAGTGGATGCTCGAGACACATGACTGGTGACAAGAGTCGATTCTTGGAGCTAAAACCAAAGAGTGGAGGGGTAGTAACTTTCGGTGACAACTCCAAAGGCCACATTGAAGGAATTGGTTCCATTGATAATCACTTTTATATCCTTATTAATAATGTTTTATATGTTAACGGTCTAAAACAGAATCTTTTGAGCATAAGCCAACTTTGTAATAAAGGTTGCAATGTTCTTTTTGATTTAAATGGTTGCAAAATTATCAACATTGAAACTAACAAAATTGTGCTTATTGGTCATCGTATAGAAAACATATACATGGTGCATTTAGATGACATTCATATTTCAAATGAATGTTGTGTTGCTAAAGTTGAGCATGATTCATGGTTATGACATAGAAAACTAGGGCATGCAAGCATGAGTGTTTTAGAAAAATTGATTCAAATGATCTTGTAAGAGGTTTGCCAAAAATAAAGTTTTCATATGACAAAATTTGTGATGCTTGTGTAAAAGGCAAACATAAAAGAGTTTCTTTTAAACCTATTAATGATGTTTCTACAAATAGAGTTTTACAATTGATCCACATGGATCTTTTTGGCCCTATTAGAACTATGAGCTTGGACGAAAAATCATATGCATTTGTTTTAGTTGATGACTATTCTAGATTTACTTGGATTCTATTCTTAAGTATCAAGGATGTGGCTTTAGAAAAATTTATCACATTTCAAAAATAACTCAAAACGATGTTGGCCACTCTATTTCTCACATTAGAAGTGATAATGGAACCGAATTTCAAAATCTAGGTTTTGAGGATTTTATAACTCAAATAGTATAAGCCATAATTTTTCCGCTCCTCACACTTCTTAACAAAAATGGGATTGTTGAGAGGAAAAATCGTACTTTAGAAGAAATGACTAGAACCATGCTTTGTGAAAATAATTTGCCGAAGTATTTTTGGGAGGAAGCTACAAATATCGCATGTTATATTGTCAATCGAGTAATGATTAGGCCTATTTTTAAAGAAAACACCTTATGAGCTTCTTAAAAGCAAAAAACCTAACATTAGCTATTTTCATCCTTTTAGATGCAAATGTTTTGTTTTAAACAATGAAAAAGACAATTTAGGCAAATTTGATGCAAAAAATGATGAAGCTATTTTTATAGGTTATTCTTTAAACTCTAAAGCCTATTGAATATTTAATAAAAAGAACTTTAGTAGTAGAAGAGTCTATACATGTGGTTTTCGATGATAACCTCATTTTGAGGAAGAAATCTTGTGATGATGTAGGAATTTTTAATGCCAATGATGGTGGAGAACAATCATCAAAGGTGGATGAAGTTCCAAATAAAGAATAAGTACAAGATCCACATTTAGAAGCATTGAAGAACATGACTCTAGAGGAAAAGAAGGTAACCTACCCAAGGGAGTTCAACTATGTCAAATGTGGTAAAATTTGGGTGATCCATCCAAAAGGGTAACCACTAGATCTTCTCTTAGAAATACATGTAATTTTATTGCATTTATCTCATGCATAGAGCCTAAAAATATCAAAGAAACATTAAATGATAATTGTTGGATATTGGCTATGTAAGAAGAGCTAAATCAATTTGAGAGAAGTCAAGTATGAGCATTAGTTGATAGACCTAATAATCATGAATTCAAGCTAAAATGGAAGCTATTAGGATGCTTCTTGCATGCTCATGTTATCATGAATTTCAGTTTTTTTAAATAGATGTAAAAAGTTCTTTTCTAAATGGTTTTCTAAATGAAGAAGTGTATGTAGGACAACCACCCGGTTTTGAAGATCCAAAATACTCAAACCATATTTTCAAACTTTCAAAAGCTTTATATGGTTTGAAACAAGCTCTTAGAGCTTGGTATAAAAGATTATCAAACTTTTTAATTGAAAAAAGTTTTGACAAAGAAAATGTGGATACTACACTCTTCATTAAAAGAAACGGCAAAGATATCTTAGTAGTACAAATTTATGTTGATGATATTATTTTTGGTTATACTAATGAATTTTTTGCCAAGATTTTGCTAAGTTAATGCAAGATGAATTTGAAATGAACATGATGAAGGAGTTTTTATTCCTCTTGGGGCTCCAAATCAAACAAAGGAAAGATGGCATCTTCATCAATCAAGCTAAGTACATCAAGGATATGCTCAAGAATTTTGGCTTAGAGAATATGAAACCTCAAGCCACACCAATGAGTTCTTCTACAAAGCTTGACAAAGATGGAGGTAAGTGTGTTAATTTAAAGCTTTATAGATCTATGATATGATCTTTGCTTTATCGTACTGCAAGTAAACCGTATATCATGTTTAGTGTTTGCTTGTGTGCTAGATTTCAAGCTAGTCCTAGAGAATCACACCTACACGCCTTTAAAATAATCTTTAGATACCCTAGAGACATACCTTGTTTAGGCCTTTGGTATCTAAGAGATTCCTCCTTTAGTTTGCATGCTTATTCGGATGAGGAGTATGGAGGTTGTAAGATAGATAGAAAGAGTACCTTTGGTACTTGTCAATTCCTATGTAGTATGTTCATATCATGGTTTTCTAAGAAGTAAAATAATGTAGCATTATTTACCATCGATGAGGAATACATTTCGGCCGAAAGTTATTGTGCTCAAGTCCTATGGATGAAGCAACAACACTAGTGTCATATGTCTCACTAAGAATCACATCCAATATTCTAAAACTAAGCACATAGAGATAAGATATCATTTCATTAGAGATCATGTCTTGAAAAATGATGTAATTCTAGAATATGTAGACACCTTAAACTAACTAACGAATATTTTTACCAAACCTTTAGACAAAGAACGTTTTTGGTCTCTTAGAAGAGAGTTAGGGCTTACTAGCCTTTTTTGAACCTTAAAGCTTTTTTCTATCTAAAACTAGCTTGAATTGGGTTGATTTCTTTGCTTATGTGTTTTTGCTCCTATATGCATCTATGCTTGTTTCTAGGGAGAGTATGCATTTGTTTTTCTCACACATCTTGTTCTCATATCATATACATACATTTCGATTTGTTTAAGATCAAATTTTTGGGCTCCTTGTTGTCAAAAATAACACTTTTGGCACATGGGTACCAATATTGGGTATCACATATCGGTATATGTTCATGAGACAAGATCGGTACAGATTAACCTGTACCGGTATAAGCAAATGATCAGTACGGTTGAAAACTGTATCGGTACGCGGTGTTAGTACGCACATGTGGCATATCGGTACGCGTAGCCGCTGGGGTCTTTAAATGCCATTAAAGAGCCTTTTTCCTAATTTTATTCAAACGCTAAAACCATAGGTCAAAAATCCTCTATTTAAACCTCTCAAATCCTTTAGTTTTTCACACAAAACATCAAAATCTTTTGGGGGCTTTAGGTTTTCTCATCAAACCCAAGCAAAATCATCAAGTTTTGTGCATCATCATCTCCTCATTCATCTATAATCTCTTATTCGAGGTATAAACTCTTTTTTCTTTTTATTTTTGATTTCTTTATATTTGTATATTGTTTTACATCAAAACTTGTATATTTAGGATGTTTATAGATTATGTTTCAAAGTTTTTACAAAAATCTTTTCAAAACCGAATTTTTTTAATATAAAATTTACTCGTATATATATTTTTCTACATTGTTTTTTAACTTTTCTTTCATAAAAAATTCTCTTTATACTTGTATATAATTTTAAACTATACAATATATGTTTTTACAATACATTGACCATTGGATTGTTTATTAGATTGAATGTAATGTTTATGCATATATTGTTTTTGTGTTTTGATTTTGTTTTCAGGTTTTATTATAGGTCCTAAGAAAAGAATGAGAGATGAGATTGGGTTTATTTCTTCAAATCCAAATCCTTCCGAAACCATTCCCGAAAACAACGATACAAAACCAAACTTAACCGTGATTTTTCAAAAGTGTTTTAATGAGCCTTATTATCCCCGAGCCATAGATCACTTTAAACAATTTCAAACTTATAAAAATTCGTAGAGAGCGTGTGGTTTATATACCTTTCATGACTTTCGACAAATTTAATTTTTGCTATCTCGATTTAATGACTCAATGGAAGTTCATGCCTTTTTTTAGTATTCCTAGAATTTGGTATAAAAATATTGTCATTGTTTTTTTTACTCAAATGCCCATTGTGTTTACAACTGTGATAGAACCGAAGTTGTTGCTTTAGAGTCAACATAATGGGCAAATTTTTTTTACTTGATTCTACCATCATAGCCGATCTTTTGGGTTTGGATGATGAAGAGGATTTTCTCAAGCGTTATAGTGGCTCCGTCAATGTGCTCGATGCTCATGAGCGCTTCCTTCACTTTCTCATCACTTAGTGGTTTCGGCCATCGGTGGTAAGTGATCTGCCATATGCCAAGTCGATGATTTTTTGCTTTATTGCTTTCGTGAGGGTAAGCGCCCTAACCTAGCTCAAATTATGTTTGCGGAGCTTGTCCATTTGGTTCAAAATTGCCATACTACTCTTGTTTCATCCTTCACCTATGGTGCCACCTTGAGTTTTATGTTCCACAAGCTTGAGATTAATTACTCCTTTGACCTTGTCGTGTCTCTCACCGATCTGATGGATGGCAAGTCTCTTAGGAGGGCTAAGTTCACCATCTACAATGGTGAATGGATTAGAATTGCAAATCTTCCTCATGATGTTCAACCCGATCCGGTGGAAGTTTCTTCTCTTGCTCAAGCTCCGATCGCACATCCTCTGCCTTCCCTTGATGCTCTTATGGCTTATCTTGATGAGAAGTTTGCATCTTTAGATACAACCATGACCTCCGACTTCTCCACTCTTGACAATTGCTTCACCACTCTTGACAATCGCATGACATCCTTGGAGGCTATAGTTACTTCCATTAAATCTATTCAAGCTTCGACTAATCTAACTCTCACTACTTTTTATGGCTGTAATCACCAATTTTGTCTGGAGTGTTAACCCGTTTTATAATAAATGACTTTACTTTATCTATTTTATTAGGCATGAATAATTAAAACCTAAACACCAAAAAATATTACTAGTTAAGTATTAATAGTATTATATTATACTAGTAGTATATATATGTGGATATTTTGCTATTAATTATTATGTTATTACAATTTGCTATGTTGTTATCCAATTATAAACCCCCAAAATACTATTAACCTTATTAGATGTTATATGTATTATTAATAATTATTATTATTGTTACTAAAAATCAGAAAGCCAAAAGATTACTAAGCTAATATTAAATAAAAGCCCAAATATATATAATTAATCAGCAGCCCATTAATTAATGAAAACCCAAGAATATATATATTAACAGTCCAAACAAAAAATACAAAAATATATACACCTTATTAAATAAGTGGCCCAAGTTTATATAATAGTCCATAAATTACAACCTAAAAAAAGTTTTACATGTATCTGACCCATTTTGGCCCATAACCAAAACCTTAATCCCCTTTGTTTTCTCTTTGTGCAGCCGACTCCCAGACGTTAGATCTGGAATAGATCTAACGGACCACGATTTAAGGTGGGAGAGAGCTTTCCAGATCCCCACGCGCCCACGCGCGCGTGCAGGTCACGCCCCACAACTTCTCAGCTCCTCAAGCTGCGTCTGTTTGCCTCCCGCCGCGCCTATGCACCATTCAGCTTCCATATCGGATGGCCATGATCTACTACATCGTTTGTGCGGACCACACCTGAACCTTCTGATCCCGACGCATTCCACCAATGCTTGGTCACGCCCACCGTTTCTCCCTCTATTCCCTTCTATCTTATGTTCAACCACGTCATACAAAGAAACAACAACATTAAAATATCAAAAAATACAGGGGATGGACCGGCAAAATCATAAACGCATATGAATCGGGACAAAGAAAACGCAGCAGCCAATAGGAAATTTTAGTGTAGCTTTTCTATTTTTCTAAAAGCATGTAATTATCATGGTATATATAGCAAACTCTAGGAATATTGTAAGGGGATTCAGATAGCAATACAAGAAAAAACGAAACATTTTTCAGAGGTATTCTTCTATCTTTACATTTTGAAATATTAAGAAAAAAACAAAAAAGGCTTAGGGTTTAGTTTTTACCTTCGACGTTTCATCTCCCCCACGTCGATTCATCTCCCCGAGTCTCTTCGTTTTTGGCCTTCAGTTTCCAAAATAGGGGTTCTTAGCTTTTCAAAACAAAAAGGATTTCAGGTTTTCGATTTTCAAAATGATGGATTTAAGGCCTTTGATTTCAAAGAAAATGAGAGGTTGCATCATTTTTAGGGTGATCTAGGTTCAGATCTGGGTTTGGGGAGTGAAAATGAGTAGTTTTGGGGTTATTAGGGGTTTGTCAGCCCCCGTCGAACAGCGGCCAATGCGGTGGAAGTGTCATCGATTTCTGGATTTTGCTCCGATGAACGACGATGTTCATCACAAAGAGGGGATAGCTTTTTTCAGAGTTTTTGAGAAAATGGTTGAAAATTTCTATTATCAGCAAAAAAAATGATTTTATACTCGTCTTAAAAAATGGGTTAATCACATTTTAAATTCCTCCACCCTTTTGTTTTTGTACCGATAGTCCTTCCGTGTTTCATAACCATGGCCGCAGTCCCTGAAGCTTCCGGGAGATTTTCAATGTCGCCCACCTTTTTAATTTTCACTTAATTTGGGCCATATAGCTGCTGATTTTGCTAATTTGGTCCCTAAATCCATATTTAAACCCCCCTTTATTTATTCTTTTTATCATGCATGTTTAATTTTTGCATTGTATCATTTATTCTTAGTTTTCAATTCTTAATGTTAATTTATGTTTGATTTGTGTGATGTGGATATATATGCCTAATGAGGTTTGATATATGTTATACAGTATAACATAGAGTTTTTATAAAGTGTATAATATAGTTTTTAAGTATATTATAATATATGGTCTATATGCATATTTAAATACATGGCTTTAATGTATGTATTGTATATAATATATAACGTATAATATATAGTTTAAATAAAGTTTTCTTTGTACATATATATATGCTTGGTGTTTATTTATGTTTGTGCATAGTTTAGGTGGTTTAGTGCTTGTGGTGCTTAATGGGCTTAGTTAGGTTAATCTTATATATTAGATTAAGGGAAGATTAATTTAATTAATTTAAAGTGTGCGCCCATCTCACAGTAGCATAATCTTTAAATTAAATTAATTTAGAATTAGTTTTATTCTAGAACCATAGTTAGAGTTAAGATTCGAATTAATTTAGTGAATTTGAATTTACCCGTGGCTCATTGGGATAAATGTCAAAATTTATTAAATTGGTTGAATATCTCTTAATTAACCTTAGAGTAAAATTGACATCATAATTATATGGACATTTATTTTAAAATCATGATTAATTGACTTGATTCATTTTAAATAGTATCATTGGCTCATTGTGATACTAGTTTAAGTTAATTCATAAATCGTTGGGTTTCCGAGTCCATGGTTAATTAATTTATGGTTAATATTAGAGTCATTTAGTTAATAATTAGATCACTAATTGTTTTTTCATAATTTGGGCCTTTTAGGTTAGGGCTTTGGTAGGCTTTTTGTGTGTTTATTTTTAAGCCCTTATTTGACATCCCTATTAATTGCCATTCATGAGGATTGTTTATTTTGAATTAATTAATCTAAATCATAAAAGGAGGTATTTATTAATTTCGATATTTGTGTCGTAACAGTCCGAGCTTAAAGGATGTTGACTAAATGTTTGAATTAATCCTTACCGTCCTAAGGTAAATGTTAATTAAAAGTTGACAAATCATCACATCATATTTAAATGATTGCCCAATGCATAAAGGTGATGTACGAAATTCAAACCGTAAATTAATACGACAGTCAAGCTTATTTGATGTCGGTTTAATCTATGGTCCGATGTATTGTCAACCTTATTAATTAAATGTCCAATTAATTTGAACTATCAATTTTGATAAAGGTCATTCCATTAAGGTTAAATTTCATTAAGTACACCAAATTAAATTCCAATTAATTCCATCCATTTAAAAGCAACAAATATTTTGGTACCGATTTCCGGGTGTGATAGGGGTGCTAATCCTTCCCCACATATAACTAACTCCCGAACCCTTTCAAAATGAATCTCTGGTTTTGTGGTGTCCGGCGTACCTTATCCAAGTGGCTGGTGGCGACTCCAATTTTTTATTGTTTTCAAAAAAAAAAAGAAATTTCAAAAGAAATTTTCCTTGAACAAAATTTCAGAAAAATATGGGGATACCCCATAGCTTCAAATTTCTAAAAAAAAAACCAAAAACGTCGCTACAATGGCAAATGGCATGTACATTCTTTTGGTCATGATGCGATGGAAGATGATGATGAGGATGAAGACGCTCTTCAAGCTTTTACATCTCATATCATATTAGATTTTATGCACCTATGTTATTTATTTTATGAACTCCTATGCTTTATGGTTATTTGTTTTGGATTATGTTTTTAAGTTTAAGTTGGATTTTCTATTGTTGCTTTGAAATTTAATGATATTTATGTTGTTTCGTTTATGCTTGGAGCATTTTATTGTTTATATCCTGCTTTATTTATCCCATTGATTTTTGATCTAACAAAAAGGAGAGAAGTAAATGAGATTAAATTTTTTTCAAAAGATACATATGTTAGCCTTAAAGAAATTGGAAGTTATTTTCAAAAAGTCTTAAAATTTTATTTGGATTTTGTTATACCAAAAAGGGAAATTATAAAACTAAATTTGATTTTGATATAACAAAGAATTTTAAGGACTTATTTGTAAAATTGAATAAATTTTTAAGTACTCAAAATTGCTCACAAAGTGACAAGGATTCGAACACAAAATTATTTCTAAGTCAAAAACTAAAACCCCTCTAAGTGTTTTTGTACTCAAATAGCTGATTTCGGTCCACGAGTACTGATACGCCCTTGGCCGTATCGATACGACTTTTGGCTATTGGAAAACAATTTTATTCAAAATATCTATTAGGTACTAATACGCGTATAGTCGTATCGGTATGTCATTCATACATGGGAACCAAATATGCTTTGAGTATCGGTATGCATTGATTCATACCGATACGGGGTCTTTAGATTTGAAAAATCTTGCATTTAATGATATAGCCGTTACCTTGTCAGTTTTATTGGAACCATAAATTTGAAAATTAGTTATATCGTACCGATACACCCTTAGGCGTACCGATACAATTTTCATGGACTTTTTCTTCAGATTCTAGTGGGCAAAAATAGTATCGATATTGCATGGACAGTACTGGTACGCCTTTGTAAAACAAGCTTCTTGTACCAATACGCATACGCCCCTCTATACAATGATTCTTTCTTCTTATGGTAGGTACTGATACAGATGATCACGTACCGATACGCCTGGCCACCTAACAACATTTATTGCGGAAAGAAAGCAACTCAACGGCTATATTGATGATCTCAACTACCCAAACGGTTATAAATCAGTGAATGGTATAAAATCAAGTCTCCAAAGCTTCAACAAAAAAAGTCAACAAGTCTTAAGCATTCAAGCACAAATCCAACACCTTTAAGCCTGTTAGAGTCAAATTCTTTGTAACCCACTTGAGTGTTATTCATTGTAATCTTTTGGTTCAAGTTTTGGGTTGAGTGTACTTGTAATTGAGCAAACGCATTCCTTTGTGAGGATTTCTTTGTTTGCAAACAACTTCTTATAAAAGAGTGAACTGATTAAGCTTTGGGTAGAAAGCTTTGATCTTGTAACGATTTCTTCCCAAGACTAGAAAATGAGAAGAAATTTTTAGTGAATTTGTTGGAAATCCTTAGTGGGAAGCTAAGGTAGTGGATGTAGATCTTGTTAGAATGATCACTATAAATCCTTGTGTCACATTTTTTATTCTTTCTTTTGCTTCCCTTCATTTTTTAAAATTGTCAATTCACCCCCTCTTGGCCAAATCGAAGTGATTGATCATCCTAATAGTTATGAAAATCAAACTAAAATTTGAATGTTATGTATGCAATTGTATAAAATCGGGTTAAGATAGTCGTCTCATACTAAACTTCTACAAAATTTGACTTAGATTAATTAATTAATGAGTTAAATACTGATGATTAAATAAAATAAATTAAAATTTATATATCATGTAACCCATTAATTAGAATTTACTACTATAACTTTAAAATTTATCCCAAAAGTGGATCTAGTTATAGTAGGCACTGTTTTAGCATTGATTTAGTGGTCAACTCATCAATCTGACATTGATGCTTGCCAGTGTGGCATTTGGAGTACGCATGACTGAGTTTCAATCGGAGAAAAAAGTCATGTTTAATTAAATAGCCTTGATTCTATTTACTTGTCAATTTTAGATATACACAATAATTATAGGAAATGTAAAAAAGAATAAAAGAAAAATAGATATTATTTATTTTCCTTTCCATTCCTAACTTCTTAATCATAAATGATATTATTAAAAATAAATATCTTCAATATCCGAAATATTATTTGTTTAAATTTAATTACAAATATTAATATAAAAAATAATGTTTAGTACTTTTTGGGTATTTTGCCTAGATATTGATCTTGAATTTTTTATTTTATGTAAGGATGCTTCGAAATTATTTCACGATCTAAAAATGTTGGAGCAGTGAAAATTAAAGTCATCGAGAAGTGTAGGCCACTTTAGAAGATTTATTTATTTGAAGTCGTCTGGAGAAAAAGACGTTTTTTCTTCCCATACATGCATACAATTGGCGTCTGTCGAAAGAATTTGACCTGAAATCGCCGTGAACGATAGACGACTTTCAAAACACTATTCAAACATCAAACACTTCTATTCCATGAAATAAAAAATCAACCACTCAATCTCACAAAATAAAAAAAAAACCCACGACACTATTTGGGAGGAAACCTGTATTTTTTAGCATATGTTGTGATCCTATAGTAATACATTTTTATTTTTTTCACTTTTAAAAACATACACACGTTATAAATACGAGCTGCTCGAGCCCAGAACTCCCATAGATAACAACAGTCCCTTGATTGTTTTAAACCAAGCAAATTCCTAGAGAAGGTGATACATATATGTGTAAATAAGGTAGCTAGCATGGTTTTAGTTAAGATGGTGACTAAGTTGCATGAATTATGTAACACAAAGGAGGAGGGGTGTTTGGCTGATATTTAGAGGTGTGGATTGGACTAACCAACCTCCTGGGAGACAAACCCACCTGAATTTTTAGAGATAATTAGGGTCCCCCCATTTGCCCATACCATTTAATTCTAAAAATGAACATTGTTTTTAGCCACCCTTCATTATTCTGATAATACCCCAATCTTATCATACCTCAACTGTAGTTGGTGTGAACCTTAACAAAAATCATGGGTTCATCACTACACGTGATACTTCACATGTTCACGGGCCGGGTTGATTGGACCGTGATCCGAAATCCGAATCTTTAAAAATTTGAATTGTACATTTTTATAATTTATTTTTAAAAGAAATATATTTTATAAGGTATAATGTCAAGAAATGTCCATAACGTATGACTAGATGGTTATTTTGGCTCATATTTATTTTTTGAAGTATTTTAACTTTTAACGTTTTATTTTGGATCAGACTGATCAATATGTGGATGAAAATTATTAGTCAGTTAACATTAAATGGCTTGAGATGATGGGACAAACCTACATGGCAGTGCACTCTGACATAGCAGTATTATATAGACAAATATATTAGCTTTACAGAATGACACATCAGTCAAAAAATAATTTTATAAAATACTTTTTTTCTGATGATGTGTCATTCTGTCAAATTATTTCAAGCAGTTTATTATTAGTTAACTGACAATTTTCATTTACGAATATGCCGTTTTGACCTAAAATGAAATATTAAAAATTAAAACACATAAAAAATAAAAATCTAAATAATTATTCAGCCAAATATTACAAGATTTTATACATTATGCCTCATAAAAAGTGTTTAGACTTTATACAGCGCAAGTATGGCTCATACTCCCGTAGAGTATAATAAAATGTAATTGAAAAAATGGGAATGCTACGGCTTATGAAGTTAAAAATAATAAAACATTCATCAAATAATAGAATAAACTTATTATGATCTAAATATCATCTGTTAATAGACACAAGCAGTTTTAAATATGAAAGATTAAATTTATTAAATTATTACCAAATTAATATAATGTGTAAGATATAAGGACTTAAAATCTTAAATTTTAATTTTGAATTTTAGTTTTGAATAAAGATGCATGGACTTAGTCTCAAATTAAGCATACTCGAAGAACCAAAACGAAAATATGACCAAAAAGTTTAATAGTAACTTAATTTGTTTTTTCAAGACACCTTTATAAACCATGGTGTAGGTGGGGTAGAATCGGGGGGGACATGTCCATAACAAATGAGCTATCTATAATGTTGGTAAACCTTATCCTGTCTAATGAATTTTGATACCCATCATGTCTTCAGATTTTGAATTCTTTTAATTTGTTTTTTTTTCCATTAATTTTGACCATATATTTATCAAATTTGGTTCATAAAAAAAATGGACCACAAATAATATTTAGTTAGGTGAATTTAGAATAAGGGACAAAACATACAAAAGTGGCAATTTGATTATTGTACTATGCTAAATTGGAAAGATGTCACGAGAGGATGGGAATTGAGAACAATTCTACAAAATTGTAGATTACAAGCTTTCCTAAAATGGTGAATGAACAATTCTAATATCATCTCTAATATTTAAATATGTATTTATTTTATCTTAAAAAACTCGAATTTTAAATTGCTTTATCTATAAGGTGTGTGTCATTTGTCAAAAAATTAAGAATATGTATGAATAGATAGACCATTCAAAAAATATATATTCTTACATTGACGACATAACATGCCATACACAGATATTAATCGGTTATAATAAAATTCATTGATAGTGTATATATTTATATTATCCACGTGTCACACATATAGTGGAAAAGTTGATGATATTCATTCTAAGAGGCATGAGTTTAAATCGCTCTGTTTACAAGGTGTATATTTATTGTCTAAGGGTTCAAAATATGTATCAACATATACTACTTTGTAATCATCTTTAGATTATTAAAAAAACATATATAGTTAATTATTTCGTAGTTCTAACTTATTGATTTTATTTTTTTCCCATAACCTATTATATTAAATGTAAATTAAATTTTAATTCAGTTAATATAATTATTGTTATAACAAATAAAAAACATGAAGAGAGATTTAGATAATTTAAGTATTGTCTAAGAAACTTCGATAAAATGCTAAACAAGTTATATTATATAAATTTATTGAATAGAGATGTATTACATTTTTATAACGAGATTCGAGCTCATACAAGATGAGATAAAGATTATTTCAACCAAATTCATTGTAAAGAATTGTAAAGATTAGAAATCAACAAAAAAACGAACATTCTTAACCACTACGTCAATTAATGAATCTCAAATATGCCTTCATTTAATATATAATTGATCCTTTATCTCATCAATAATAATTAAAGATATTTTTAGAAATGCGAATAATTAAAGATATTTTTTAAAATGACTTTTATATTAATTGTTTTTAAAAATCGCTGATGAAAGATATATGTTCAATAAGAGAATTTAAATATAATTTTCTTTTAGTTTTATAAAATAATTAAAATAATAATATAAATATATTTATAAAATTTAAAATTTATAAAATATTTAAAAACATAAATAATCAAATTTTTTAAAGTGTAAAATTTTGATACGCATGCCGTGTAAAACTAATTTTACACAAGTATGCATATTTATACTATAAAACTCAAATCCTAAATGTTTAGCCCCTACCCTAAAAAACTAAACTCTAAACCTTAAATCATACACCTTAAATTCTAAGCACTAACCTTACATTTTAAACCTTACAACATATACCCTTAAACTTTAAACCCTAAAACTAAAAGTCACCGTAAGCGCCTGGGTATCAATCTTTTTTCAATTTTAAAAGCATGATTCCAAGAAAATTCAAGACATTACTAGCATAAAAATATTACACTCTATATTTTTTATAATTATTAATAATAATTAATTATTTTGTTGCCCTTCTGGTTTTTAGGAGTTGTCTTGATTAATTCGGATTGATTCGCGTTGCACACTTGATTTTGGTAGGTCAGTCTCTCAGCCGAAATTTTCTACATACGTAACGTCTCCAACTTGAGACATACTTAAATAATACCAAATTACTTATCACTTAAACCGACTCTCGTTAGTACAATAATTAATTTATAAATTGATTAACTTAAATCGAATAAGGACAGACTCTTCGTATATTCTTCGAATGTTTATTAAAAGGGGATTGAGTGAATTAGGGAAAAAAATGCATTACACGTGCGGGTGAAAGCGAGTTAACGGAGTGTCACCGTCACGCTCTTCAACGATTCCCTCTTTTTTTCGAGACGGTTCTTTCTTTACTAAAACGAGTTTGCCTAACCTGGTTGAGTCAACTCACTCAAGAACCAAAACAATTTTTCTTATGGATTCATAAATTAGCCCTGAACCATACCTGATTTCCAGATTAGCCTTAAAGTATTCCTTCCTTGTCAGAAGTGATCCCAAAACCGTATTTTTTCCTAAATTCACCTAAAAAATTAAAAGAAAAATTCACAATTATAATCAATAAAAACATGGCACGCAATAAATGCCGTAATAATATTGTAATTTATAACATGTATATAGTAACATGTGGCTCATTGTTATTAGATGAAATTGTTAGCCATTTTTTTAACATTCCAAGCTTTTTTTGGAAAATTGGAAAAAAATGATAATTTAAGGATCAATACAAATAAGTACTTTAGGACTAATCTCGAATTTGAGATATAGTTTAGGGGCCATTTTACTAGTATTTTTTCATTCCATAAAAATACTTAAAAACCACTTCAATACATGGGATAACTCATTTGAAGATTGAGAGTGATAATATTTGAGCCAAATCACTGATGTTATTAAAGTTTTTATAAGGGATGTTATGGTAGTTTAATTTAATTTTGACAGTTTTATTTTGATTAATTTTATAAATAATACATATATTGATTTTTTTGGACGATTGTGTCATGATGATATAATGGTGACATCATTTTCAACTATGTGGCACTATCTCTGCTCAATGTGTCCAGAACTTAACGACGTTGGTGAATAAAAGTACATGTATCAAGTTGAAAGAAGAAAAAAAATAGGTATCAAATAAGAAGAGAGTGACAAGTACAAGGGTCATATAGGTATTTAAACCTTCAAATTCTTAAAAAAATGTCTCTGTTTTACTTTAATTTTTTATTTTAAATAAAAAAAATTAATGAAAATTATATATTATATGATTTTTTTAATAGCAGATTATATGAATATTTGAATCTTGTTCTTAATGTTTTAAAAAAGCAAATTATAATTTATTCAAAAAGAGAGAATAATAATAAACCTTAGCCTTATATTTTTTAAAGATAAAATTCAAAATTACATAAACCTTGACTTACTTTGCAATATCTTATTGTACGCTATGACTATGTTAGTATTATTTCTATAGCTGAGTGAAATTTTTTACGAATAAAAATTATGTCCTTTTTTTTGTGCCTTATTTATGTTTTTACCTTAAAAAAATTAAGTTTAAAATTTAAGATTAAAGTTAAAAATTATGGTTAGAGTGTAGGAAATTTTGGATTGGATATATTTTTAGGGTCTATAATTTCACAAAAACTTCATCAGTCAGATTTTTTTTGGATATCCTCCCATTATTATTAGTATTAAGTTTTTGAATATCCTTCCTCATGAACTTAGAATTTAATGATTTAATTTTTTTAATAGTCTAAAGGCGATTATTATACAAGATCGTATCTGTTCATACATATTCTTAACCCTGGAATGAATATCGTCCGTTTTTTACTAAGAACACTTGTTGGGTTCAAAGATGGAAAATTGTTTACGATGAACTGTAATTTCTATTATAATGCATGATTGGCATCATTTATGAATTATGAACACCCAAGAAAATTTTAAAAAGGTAGAAAATAGCATGGAAGTATACTAATTCTAACCTTTGATGATCTACACTGCTTTCTTTTGTGCAAAACTCTCGAGAAAATTAAAAAAAGAAGAAGAAAGAATCCTTTCTTTGGATGTGTATTAATTCTAATATTGACGTAGGAACTCTGTTCTAATATTTGCTCTATCTTTTCTCCTTTATATTTTGCCTTCTTCTTCTTCTTCAAGTTTCACCACATTCATGCCAGCAAACAAGCATGGTGACACAGCGCCGGAGAATGTAGAACCTTGACCTTTGCTCCTTCACCAGGCGGCTACACCGCTGTCCGAACGTCTTACACGGGTTCGCCACGTGCCGGTCGCAGAAGCTTCCATTGCTCATCTCTTGCTTCATCTTCTTCCTTCTTCACTGTGAAATATGATGATTTGATTCAGTTGTGTAAAATGGAGGAGAAAATAAAGGTTGTTTGGTGGAAGAGAAGGAAGACCGAGTGGGGTTTGTATAATTTTGATAATGTTTATAGGGCATGAATTAATTGGACATATGAAAGGACAATAATATCCCACTATATCTTGTTATTTATATCAATGTAGTAGGACAAAAAGGGTAATTTGCAATGGACCAGATGGTCTGGCATCCCTGTTGGAACAAAAGGGAAACGCGTGCAATCCCAAAGCCAAAGTTGATTTGCTCTGGCATGAGCTGACTCTATTTCTGCACATCATGCATTCTTTAAATCGGAGCAAATCGTAACCCTTTACAGTTTTTGAGTGAGATATATGCCTATAAATGAACTGAACAAATAAGAACGAATTTCTTGGATCGGCTAAACAACCTCATACTTTCGGGTGAAAATGAACAAATTTCTTGTTAAACCATTTTTCTTATGGAATAACATTAAAAAATTTAGATGTTATTTTATTTAGAGTAAATTACATCAAATACCACTGTATTTTAATATTGTATCAAAATATATTATTATACTACTAAACTTTATTTTTTTATTATTATTATACTACTAAATTTTGTTTTTGGCTTCAATCCAAGCATTCTACCGTTAACCTGAAACGAACTGTTAAATACAAAAACGGCGTCGTTTTAGTATAGTTGCTTTGATGCCTAAAATAGGCCAAAACGATACCGTTTTGCTAGAGAAAAATTAAAAAAAATATTACATTTGAGTAGACTTAAACCAAGAACCTTTAGGTTGAAAGATTTACATTAAACCACTAGGTCAATTTAAAGACTTAATGTAATTTTAACGCAAATAGTATATAAATAATACTGTAGTTAAACTTAATTTCATTTATTTCGTGATATAATTTTATAATATTTATATTTTTTTATAAATATATTAACTTTATAAATAAATATTATTTATAATTTATATTACAAAACTAAAATATTATTTATAATATATATAACTAAACTCTAAGCCCCAAACCCCAAACCATATATGTAACTAAACCCCAAACCCCAAACCATATATCTAACTAAATCCTAAACCCTATGTCTAACTAAATCCTAAACCCTACATCTAACTAAATTCTAAATCATAAACCCTAAACAATATATGTAGCTAAACCCCAAACCCTATATATAACTAAATCCTAAACCCTAAACACTAAAACTAAAATATTATTTATAATTTATATTACAAATCTGAATATATTATAAATAATATTTTAATTTTAGGGTTTTGGGTTTGAGTTTAGGATTTAGTTATATATATATTTAGGTTTTGGGGTTTGGGATTTTGGATTTAATTATATATATTTAGGGTTTAGAGTTTAGTTGTATATATTATAAATAATATTTTAGTTTTGTAATATAAATTATAAATAATATTTATTTATAAAGTTAATATATTTATAAATTATATTATAAATATTATAAAATTATATCATGAGATAAATGAAATTAAGTTTAACTGCAATATTATTTATATATTATTTGCGTTAAGATTATATCAAGTCTTTAAGTTATTTTAGTGGTTTGGTGTAAATCTTTCATTTTAGAGGTTCTTGGTTTGAGCAAATGCAATATTTTTTTTAAATTTTTCTCTAGCAAAACGACGTCATTTTGGTCTATCTTAGGCATCAAAGCAACTATATCAAAACAACGCCGTTTTACACTTAACGGTCCGTTATAGTTTAACGGTCGAGTGCTGGATTGAAGCCAAAAACAAAGTTCAGTGGTATTTTCGATACAAAAATTAAAATTTAGTGGCATTTCGTATAATTCACCCTTTTATTTATCACATGAACTACAGTTTTTAATTTATAATCTAAAAATATATACATGATTCGTCATAGACAGAACAAAATCCTATAAAATTTGATTTTTCATTTCTAACACCATTTCGTAGTGACATGTTAGGAGGAGTTCATTGAGATAAAACATTTTTCACCTCTATATGATCCCAGTGTTAAAATATTTCCCCCCAAATTATTTCTCCACTTAATTCTTTGAATTTTTCAAAAGCTTTAGACTTTACTTCATCACGTTTGGATATCCAAATAGTAAATAATCATCAATAGAAGTACAAGTAATCACGTCTAACAAGACCATTCTTCCCACGCCGACGCCGGCATGCCCTCAAAGCTAAGGATGACAATGGGACGGACTTTTGACCGTCTCGATCTCAATTTAAAATTTCAAAGTATAATTCGATTTCGATTTAAATTTATCTGGCTTGACTTTAAAATGTTAACAAAAAACCCTGATTAAAATCAATTCGTCTGAAAACTTTAGTTTTGATTTAATTGTACGTATTTAAAAAATAATACATCTATTTAATTTTATATTCGATAAATATAATTATTTGTCTGTTCAATATGTAAACTTGAAATGGTGTTATGTTGATAGCAATTTCAGTGTTGTACGAAAATTAAGTCAACTCAAAATTTTATGTATTACACTACTCATTTAACCAAAATTCACGTGTAATTTTAATATTTATACCTATATATTTCCAATCCAAAGAAAACAAAGAGAAGGGAAGATTGGAGAACAAGAAAAGGAAGCCACACCGGGTTCGTTAAAATTGACAACATTTTTTTGGGTCTGAATTACATAAGAAAAACCCAAAATTTTGGAATTGCAGAAGCAGAATTCCCAAAAATTTTAAAACTAAAAATAAAAACTTTTTAGCTTCTCAAATTCTCAATAATCTTGGAGAGTGCTGAGTATGTTCCAAATACTGATGAAACTACTCCCACTGCAATAACTATAATACAAAGTGTTGCCTATACAAAAAAAAAAAGGGGGAATTTGTTACTAGAAAATACAGCATTAAAATAAAAATAAAATAGAATACAAAAAATATGTAAATGCAGATACAAAGAATTCTTTATGAACTCCCAAGTTTCTTAGATTCAGTTGAGTGTTGGACACGAGTATGTATTCAACATAAGTATGTTTAATTTATTTAAACTTCTCATATATTCGAAGGATCGTATTCTTATACACTAGTTTTTGCGTAATGTGTATGGTACGAGATAGGATCGTATCTGCATACGGGTTACTTTACCCCTCAAGATGCTTAAATAACAAGCTGGAGGAAGTATCAAGGTCTGTAATTCAAGAAATCATCAAAACTGCATTAGTCTTCTGATCTATGTCAAGTAGTAATGCACCCAAATTCAATAGTGATTGTTTGATGATACATATTCGAATTTTTATAAAGTTTTTTTTTTCATTTAAAGGGATGATCATATTTTTATACTCCCAGCAACATGTAAAGGTAAACTTACCACGAGCATTGTGAGCAAAGATCCTTTTAGTGACATGACCAATCCTGCAACCGGCCAATTTCGTTAGATTCGGATGGGGATATGGCCTTCTAAGGACTCGACAAATAATAGAAAAATATAAAAGATTTTGAAAATACTCGTGTCATACATGTACTTATATCTAACACTCACATATGAATCCGAATGACATATAATAATGTCCTCTTATAACCGCTATTTAAACGTCTAGTATACGAATAAAACAAAGAGAGGCTTACCGAAGAAGGGGATGGAGAGACCAACAATCAAGGTGGAGTTCACAAGCGATGTTCTGATCAAGATGGCTTGATGGAATCAACTCTTCAAGACTCATTGCCACCGGAGACATTGTCAATGCATACGTTCGGTCTAAATTAAGGCAAAACATTTGTTTATCTTATGAAACCACAGATGATTACAACTACTCATATTGTCTTAAAACCAACCATGAAAAGTTTCTGCTAAAAGTAGAGAACTCCATGGAATTTGCCTATGAATCCTTTCAAAAGAGACCAATAATTCATTACCTAATAAGCTGATTTGCATCCGTGGTTAATAAATATTCGAAACTATGCTTGTATCGTACAAAACTTATATCTAATAATCACCTTGAATCTAAATCCGATTAATGTAGATACAAAAAAGAAAAGGATAATTGGTAAATGGGTTGACTACCTGCAGAAAGAAAAGGATTGAAGTTAACAGATGGGATACAAAGGGAAAGTGATATATAATGATAATGGAAAGTGACAGAGAAAACACACCGTAGTCCACACTGCAATCTTTGAAGCAATGAGATCTTTAGGCATATTAAGCGTAAACTGCGATTCCGTTGCCTCTCCAAACATCGTGTAACCCATAACTGCAGTTCCAGCATACAGCAATGAACAGATTGCAAAGCTGCAAGGAAATAAATGAAACAAAGATTGATAAAAATTAACATACTTGTATGTCTATGCAGGAATACATGTCAAAAACGAGTATCAGACACGAACATTTAAGAGAAAATAAAGAGTCCAAGTAATATTTAGCAAGGGAACTCGATTTTACCAGGCAATAAGGACGGAAGGGAATTGATTAGGCTTTGCCATTGAAGTATAAATGTTGGGGAAAACAGCATGTCCTGAATAGCAGTAACCATAGAGCCCAACAGCAACAGGATGAGTAGCCATGTTTAAGGGTGTTCCTTTGTTATGGAACCCAATGTTGTCGACCAAACCAACCCAAAACAAGCAAAATACTACCCTGATTGATGCCACCACTCCACCAGCTGGAAAACAAAACACTCAAACCTTGTCACAAAATGTTGCTGAATGAACATTAACCTATGTTTCTCAAAGACTCCACGAAAACTAAGAATACCGAGGCCTCTGAGCCACGACTCGATTAATAGACTTGTAGGTTTTCAGTTTGGATACATTATAAATCAATCTGTGTCTTACCAGAGATATAACTAAGAACACTGAGGTCTCTAAGCCAAACAGTGGGAAGAACAGCAAGGGTAGTCATCAAAGCAAACAGACGTTGCGGGCTTAACTCCAATCCACCCCAACTAATATGTGCATTTGGGAATAAAGATGCCAAGTTATCGCCCTCTAAAATTATATACTCAACACAGCAAGCCTGCACATAAAATATGTCGAGAAAAATAAAATCAACGGGTTATGTATCATTCATACAAGGGTGAGAATGTCAAATACAGATATGTCCAACACGAGCATTTTCATACTTTTACAAATTTGAATGTTATTGAAAGATTATATCCTCATTCTAATGTAAGAATATGTTAAGCAAGAGTTCTTAACACAAACACTTCAAGAACAAGACATCTCCATCAAACACTGTTGTTTGAATCTAAGTAACAGAAAATAAAACCTTATCTTTGCTTATATGTTCTAAGTGTCCCCCAGTGTGACTAGACAACCATTGGATTAATCAACAAAAATACAAAAAATAACATCCGTTTAGAAAAAGCCAGATGTACTTACATATAGCTCCACGTATAAAATAATCTGCACAATAAAGAAAAAGGAAATTGACATCAGTGATCATTCAGTTTTCGTAAACTGGGAGAATGAATCCATGTAATTAACAAAAAATTTAAGCAAAGCATGAGATAGACTTACCGAGAGGGCGATGTTGGATTAAAATCCGTAATAGTGGGCACATATGTATAATGTATATTGCTATTTTAAAGTATGACACAAAATTAAGTGACCAATTATGTTAGGCGTGTCATGGGTATTAAAAAGTCATGAAAATAAAAGTGTAGATACCATAAGATGTATTTATAATTCGATGAGGGGCAGAGCTATAAATACTTAATAGTTGATTATTAAATCAACTATATAAAGAGGTAGTGGTCCCCAAGAAATATGTTAACTTGTTTTTCTCTCCTTCCCCGTCAGAGAGTTTTACGTCAAGAGAAAACCTATCTTATTGGAATATCAATACCAAAGATTTGGATTTCAACATCAAGATTCAAGGTTTTCAGTCTATCGATTAATTCAGGTACGCTTCCGCAATTCAGTTCATTCAGTTTATTGTTCTTGATGATTTGACATGATAGATCCTGGGTTTAGATTTCATATTTAGTTATGGTTTAATTATATCAAGTGGCATCAGAGACTCGTCATGTTGGATCATTGAGAATAAATTATTTTCTAGATTGATTCGTTAGTAAGTTTTTATGTTTTTGCGTCAATCATTATTGTTTTAATCCTTCGTTAACAAGATTTTGGGGTTTGTCGACTAATGCTATACTGTTAGCATGGTTATGTTTTATTTATGTATTCTTCAATTAAAGATATGTACGGAATTTACTACTTAGCGTCGCATCAATTTCCATTACTTTCTCTGTGGAATTTAGGGTTAATTTTTATTGATCAACTTTTGTTTTTGCGGCGGTATTAAAAAAAGTTACGATTGGATTGAAACAAGTTGTGGACGTTTTCTTCATGCAATCTAACAATTGCAAATTCAAAATTTACATGTTATCTGCTTTGGTTGTTTCTGTGCGATAACCTTAATCTATATATTTAGTTTCTGTTAAATTTAGGGTTTCTTTAGTAGTCATGAATATTTGTACCCTATATCATGATTTCTTTTTAGATTTATTAGGAACAATATGCTTTAAGTGCGGACTTTGTATTGCTTTTTGCTTCAATTAGTAATTGCATATAGTTAATAAAGTTATGAGATATATATATATTAATTTTAATATATATATTTGATTCGGTTTGATCAAAATTTTAATTTTGGTTATTAGTAATTTAGAAAGAAAATACAAAGTTTAACTTGGGCGTTGTCGTGGTAAATTTCCCGTGACTTAGAAGCTTTATAATCAGGTTAGCTCTAAAAGCTTTATATTCGGGTTATGTTTAATAATTCATGCTTGAATTATTGAGTTAATTTGGTTATGATCTTTGGAAAAAGTATATAGTATTAATAAAGTTTTATGTGATCATTATTGAATCTTTAGTATAATACTTTGGCTTTTAGTTAAAAAATAATTATTTTGAATTCTATTTTGATGGTTTATGAAATTAAGTATTAAATGCATTCAATTTTGATGTTTTATGGGATCATTATTGAATCTTGCCTTTAAGTTTATAATAAAAATTTTGGTAAATGCATGTTTAAGGATGAGAACAGTCAAAGATTTTAGTTTTTTTTTATTTCTATAGCCCCATATCGACAACTTTATTTTAGGTTATTTCAGAAATTTAAGTGTTATTAGAAATTTCAAGTTTGACTGTTATAAAATTTTAAATTTGAATATCGGTATATTTATATTATATATTTTGAGATAAATTAATTAAAGCATTAAGTCACCAAAGTGACCTCTATTGTGGAAATTATTTTATTTTAATATATAGAAGGTTTTGTGCATGTAAGTCGGATTATATTAGTATTAATTGGCCCAAAGAAAGGTTAATAATTAACATTATTACATGTGCAAATGTGGTAATAAACATGTGATAATTATTCAGTTTTATATGTGAGCAATAAATCGGCCCAAAGGAAGATTTTTGTTTGACATGTTCTTATTATCAATGCTTGATTACTGTACCAAGTATCACTTGCAAGTTAATGTTTTGTCCAAAGATAAAATATTAATGGAGTGTCTGGTATCTTGATATGAGGTTTACCTTTATTCAAATTTATTATTATTTTGGTTATCTTTTAATTTGATTGAAAGATAAAATTAAGATAAATATTTTAAAACAATTAAATTCATGTTTTGGCTTCGGATGTCTAATATTTTAATGGATTAATTGAAACATAATGTCACCAAAGTGACCGCTTTTGTGTAGATTAGTTTATTTAAAATATTAAGATAATTATGGGTTTTTGTAATTCATGCGTTTATTAATTGGCCTAAAGGAAAGTTAATATTTGGCAGAATTACAACGACAATTGTGGCGATAAATGTGTGACGATTATAAGGTATTTTATGTAAGCAATACGTTACTCCAAAGATTAATCTATTGTTTGACATAGTTTATCGTCAATGTTTGATTGCTACAACAAGAGTACCGCTTTCAGTTAATATTATTGTCCAAAGACTTGATATTAATGTTGTGCTTGGTATCTTGAGGGGAACTAGCCATTATTTTGAATTTATTTATTTACTTATGAATATTTATGTGAGCTTGTTTTTATTTTATTTGCTTATTTTGTTCTATATTTAGATAATTTATCTTTGTTGTTACAATATCTGTTAAATACATTCTACACTCATGTTTAGTGAAACTAGTTTCAAGGAATAGAAAAGACACTTACGTATAGTATTTAGTTGTATGAACACATACTTTGCACTAAGGGAAGAATAACTTGCACCTCTCATCGCGGTAAGCACCCATAAAAAGGGATTTTGAGAGGAGAAATTGTTCAAATTGTACGAGTCTAATGATCATAAAGAACAACATTCTATAAGTCTTTAGGAGCACAAATCTAAAGAGATTACTTATCTAAGGTTTTCATTGACGAAATTAAGAAATGTTTTACCCAAAACATTAAGGTTAAGATGACGTCACTTATGCCTTCTTTGATGTCTATGAAGTATAAGGGTCAAGGAAATGTGAGGGAGTACATTATAAAAATGTTTAATATTGCTTCAAAATTTAAGGCACATAAGATCGAACTTTCTAACAATTGTTTGTTCTTATGCTTTTAGTACCTCTTCCTATATAGTATAATCAATTCAAAAATAGTTATAGCTGTCAAAAGGAGAAATAGGCTCTAGCTGAGCTCATTTCTCATTGTGTTAAAGAGGAAGAAAAGTTGAAGCATTATAAGGGTAAAAGTACTCATTTGGTTAGTGCTCATTTAGTTAGTGTCTCTAAGAGTAAGGGCAATAAAAGAAAATATTAAAAAAAAAGGTTGCTAAGGGTCCAACTCAAAAGAAACAACGATAAGTTACAAAAGGTTGATTCTTTTGTAATAAATTAGGACACATGTGAAGAAATTAAACTTCAAAACCAAGCAACTACTTCAGTTATTTTGAGTGATCCATGTGTTGTAAGTTTTATGATCCCACAATTAGGAATTATTTAAGGAGAGATCTATAATTTTTTTTTTAGGATGTTGAGTTTGGAGGGAGAAATAAGGTTAGATACATTGATTTTGAGGAGGAATTGGATTATAATTTAATTCCTACTATCACTTTTGACGATGTTTACGTTTTCAAACCTATCATTAATCAATAAGTGAATCAAGTACCTCAGCAAAACAATGTTGAACAACTCTCATTCAAGATAAGGTAATTGTTTTCAGAAGAACAAACTCAACAACCTCAAAAACAAGTGTCATTAAAGATATCCAAGAGAGGAAGGAGAAATACTATTCTGGATTATTACTTTGTATTTCTTCAAGAAAATAAGGATAATAATGGAATGATAGAAAATGATTCATTCATTTTTTATCAAATCATAAAAGTTCTAACTCTCAAAAGTGGATTGATGTCATTCAAAAAGAGTATAATTTTATGCAAGACAATAAAGTTTAGGAACTTGTCTCATTATGTGAAGGTGTCAACCAATTGGTTGTAAATGGATATTTAAAACCAAGAGGGATGCAAATGATAATGTGGACAAGTATAAGGCATGTCTTGTATCTAAAGGATATACTCTAAAAGAAGACATTGATTTTGTGGAGACTTTCTCTCAAGTTTTATTGAAAGAATCTTTTAAGATAATCATGACGCTTATTGCTTATTTTAATCTTGAGCTACATAAGATGGATGTTACGCTTGTGTTTTTCAATGGTGACATTGAAGAAACAAATTCTATGGTACAATCATAGATTTGTGTCTAATGATACAAAATTAATGATATGTAAATTAAAGAAATTCATCTATGAGCTTAAGTTGGACTCTCATTAACGAAATTATAAATTTTATATTGTTTATCTCATTTGGTTTTGAGATAAATTTGGTTCACAATTCTATATACTACAGTTCAGTGGGAGTAAACCAAGTGATACTCGTATTACTAAAGAAGACAAATTTAGTCTTACTCAATGCCCTAAAAGTAACCTTGAAATTTAAAAAAAATACAAAAGATTCCAAGTGCATAATCTATTGAGAATTTAATTTATGCTCAAGTATGTATGCGTTCGGATATTGCATACATTGTTAGAATGTTAGACAGATATTTAAGCAATCATATTATGGATCATTGAATAGCAGCCAATAGGGTTATGAAATATCTTTAGAGAACAAAAATTACATGCTCACATATCGGAGTTCTGGTAAGTTAGAGATCATCAAGTTTACAGACTTCGATTCTATTGGAATATTGATGCAAAAGAATTTTGTCACATGGGTTGCTAATTATAGATTGAATAGAAAGATCACTTCGGTTATTTTGTGACAATAAATATGCATTCATTTATTCTATAAACAATAGGAACACTTTAAATTTGAAGCACATAAATATTAAGTTCCTAGTTGTTAAAGAAAATTCAGAGTGGTTGTGTGTCTATAGAGCATGCTGGTGCAAACTCCATAATTGCGCGCTTATTAAGAAACTGACACCCTAGGTCTTTCATGAGCACACTACTCATGTGGGTGTAATGTTATTTAAGGATATTCAATTTTAGTGGGAGTTTGTAATTTTGAAAAATGCTCATTCATTTTAGACACAATTTCAGTTACTTCAGTTTAAGGATATTTTAAGATTATTTTCTGCATAAATAAAGTTCTTTTAGTTTATGCAGACTCTGAATTCAGTAAAGTTTGATCTCGCTAAGGTTTAGGAGGACCAGTTGGAAATAGGCATGTTTGGTTCACATTTCATGTAATTTTCCATGCTACGCGTCCATGATTGATCTATGTCATTTGACTATATTTGTATACGTGACCATTGATGAGTATTGTCATGATTGATACGACAAAAACTGCTTTGATCCTATATGGATATAGTTGATGGACGAGATTGTTACAGAATACCTACTATATAATAGCAAAATTTTGAGCTCATAAGGTTATACATTTGTCAGGAAACATATGTTGCCCAAGTGGGAGATTGTTGGATTAAAATCCGTAATAGTGGGCACATATGTATAATGTATATTGCTATTTTAAAGTATGACACAAAATTAAGTGACCAATTATGTTAGGCGTGTCATGGGTATTAAAATGTCATGGAAATAAAAGTGTAGATACCATAAGATGTATTTATAATTCGATGAGGGGCAGAGCTATAAATACTTAATAGTTGATTATTAAATCAACTATATAAAGAGGTAGTGGTCCCCAAGAAATAGGTTAACTTGTTTTTCTCTCCTTCCCCGTCAGAGAGTTTTACGTCAAGAGAAAACCTATCTTCTTGGAATATCAATACCAAAGATTTGGATTTCAACATCAAGATTCAAGGTTTTCAGTCTATCGATTAATTCAGGTACGCTTCTGCAATTCAGTTCATTCAGTTTATTGTTCTTGATGATTTGACATGATAGATCCTGGGTTTAGATTTCATATTTAGTTATGTTTTAATTATATCAGGCGATTCTACCGGTGGTACCGAACGCAGCTTGACCAATATCGGGGTAAGTTTCAAGGCCAGGTTGACTGTCAAGACATTGACGTAGGAGCAGGCCAGTGTAAAATGAGAGCAGTGCAAATGTGAATAATATTATAAGCCCTAACCATCCTCCTTCTTTTGCTGCATATGGGGTTGATAGGATCCCCACTCCACATAGCACATTAATCCCTGCACTCAATCCAAATTAACAGAGAATGTAAAATAAGTAATGCTATTTCATTTGGCTTCGGTTGAAATTCTTTTCAAGTAAATGTAAATTTTCCATGTTTTTAACACCAATCTTGGTGGTCTTAAGTCTAAACATATAAAATTCAACTCGAGATATAATTGAATTACTCGAACTCAATGTCAACTAAGCTTGATTACCATTTTTTTCTTAATCTCAAATACTCAAGCTCGATTATATTTAAGTTTGTACTCAAACTCGAATTAAGTATCTTTTATACGTAAAATAAGGGTATTAAGTAAATTAGCAATATAAAGTATTTAAAATATGTATTTATTAAAAGCTCGATTAGGTTCGCAAGTCATTCGAGCGGAGTATTATGATGCTCAAACTCAGCTTGATCAATAGCTTGAGTTAGTAGTGTCAAACTCGAATACTTTATAAACACTAATGTCTCAGTAACATCACTAATTTATACACTATAAAATACTTATGAGATGTCACAATAATACTATTATTGTTATTTTAGGATTAAAATAAGTAAATTGTAAAAAAATACACAACTTGTGTATGAAAAACAAATATTAAATAAAACCATACAATTAACAAAACACAAGTGATATTGTATTTACTTAAAATCACAACGCACTTAGTAATTTTAAACCTTAACGCCTAAATAACACACGTCTCAATTCCTTAAACTATAATTATAAATCATAACCTTAAACCTTAATCATAAATCCTAAACCTTAATTTTTTTGATATGAGACATAGATAGAAGTACCAAAAAGGGCATAGAGTTTACATTTTTTTATATTTAAGGTTTAAGATTATGGTTTAAGGTTAGGGCTTACGATAGGGTTTAGAATATTAGGTGTGTGATGTATTTTTAGTGTAAGATTTAAGATTTAGAATTTAGCACTAGGGTTTCAGATTTGGGTTTTTAGTATTGAGGCACCAAAAAAAGACATTGGATGTTTCTTGACAACATATTTTTAGAATTTAATTATTTTAATTTTATGTTTATGCTGAAAATACTATTTAATTTAATATGTAACTTTTCATTTAACATAATATAAAATTATCAAACTCAGTTGTTTAGGAAAAACTTAAGACAACTAATTAAGTTTATTCTAATTCACATCATTGTTAGTATAATATAAAGAAGGACGTAAGATCGAGCATGTTTAAGCACTTAATGTCTTTTGATTTAAAGATAAGGGTGGTATGGATAGTTTAATTATTGTATATAAAAATGAAAAAAAAACCTAAGATGTTTAGCTTATTTAATTTTTAAGTGGTATGGTAATTAATATAGGTGAGAGACATTGGCACAACTAATACTATATCATGTATATATATATATATAACAACGTGACATAATATAAAATTGTTTAATATTTTACATTATGCTTTCAATTACACATATGAGATTAAAATTATTCATTTAAGTACATGTTGCAGTTACATATTACTCGTAACATGAAATTGAAAAATAACCAACATTCTTGTTAAGTATTAGAGTTACCTCGAGTGACTCAAATTGAATTTAATTACTGGTTAAATTGATAGGGTTTATTAAATATTAACTAAAAAATCATATAAAAAATTGAACCCCAATGCAGCGTGGGCTTTATTACCAGTTTTGATTAAAAAATCAAAACTTTATGAACTATTGAAGATTTACTTCATATATCAGTTTGATTTTTTTATTTTTTATTAAATTGTTCTTAATAAAAGAATCCACAAATTTAAATAACAACAAAACGATTGATACAATGAATGTGCTAAAAATAACTGTTGAGATTAAATAAAGTTAAAATTTAAAATTCTATTTAAAATTCTAACGTTGTGAATGAAGTAAATCGAGTTGTAAAACAACGTTAAATGATATTTTTTTACTATTTAATCGAATTAGTTGATTGATAAATTAAATATCAATTATTGTAAAAAAATGTTCACTTTTTTAAGAAGAAATGAAAACGAAAGAAAAGGAATGTTAGGAGCATAAACTGTGCATTGATTCCGTTAGGAACATGACACTCCTTTGTCCAAATCTCATTATCATCATTGTCTTCCCTTGCGCTGTTGATTTTCCACATCTCACATTTATGTAATTATGTCCATGTGCTCCTATCCTAATTTTCATTTTCAAAACGATAAAATCAGCCAAATTATTTGACAATTCAACCCAAAAATACAAAAGAATAAACATATTCTCACTAGTCATGGAAAATAGATTCGGTTTGAATCGTGTAAATTGATGGATTTCGAATTTATTTTGGTTAAAAGATTAACTATTAATACTGTTTATAATTAATTCAATTTGAAATTTAAACATAACCCCGATATTTTATTAAAAAAATAGTAAGATAGAAGACACTTATTTGATATAAAAGTACAATGGATTTACATTTCGTACACAGGGTTAAAACAAAAAGTTTTAACAAGTGTTTTAGTTTTAGGGATTAGGGATTAGAATTTATAGGTTTAGAGTTTAGTGTAACATTTTTAGGAATTTAGGTTTTAAAATATTAACTATAAATTCTAATCTTAAACTCTAAATTTTAACTACAATTCTTAAATTCTAAACCCCTCGCCATTAAACCTTAAATTAAATTCATAAACACAAACACTAATATGCTTGTGGAAACGTTTTATTTTTACGGATGAAAATTTTGTCCCATATTATACCCTTTTTGGTGCTCCCACTTTAAAAAAGTGGGTTTGGGGTTTAAATTTAAGTTTAAAATATAATTTTTTAAGTATATTTTAGTGTGAGGCATACAAACGGACATAGTTAAAGAGAGAGGGTTTTTGTTCTTATTTCTACCGTGAAATAATTTCCCAATTACATTTACTCACATGGTTTGAAGATATTCACTTACTCCTTCGGGTTTTGATTGTTATTTATTTCGTACACAGGGTTAAAACAAAAAGTTTTAACAAGTGTTTTAGTTTTAGGGATTAGAGATTAGGGTTTAGAGTTTATAGGTTTAGAGTTTAGTGTAACATGGTTAGGAATTTTTAGGAATTTAGGTTTTAAAATATTAACCATAAATTTTAATCTTAAACTCTAAATTTTAACCACAATTCTTAAATTCTCAACCCCTCGCCATTAAACCTTAAATTAAATTCATAGACACAAACACTAATACGCTTGTGGAAACGTTTTATTTTTACGGATGAAAATTCTCTGCCTCATATTATGCCCTTTTTGGTGCTCCCACTTTAAAAAAATGGGTTTAGAGTTTAGGTTTAAAATATAATTTTTTAACTGTATTTTAGTGTGGGGCATAAAAACGGACATAGTTAAAGGCAGAGGATTTTTGTTCTTATTTCTACCGTGAAATAATTTCCCAATTACATTTACTCATATGGTTTGAAGATATTCACTTACTCCTTCGGGTTTTGATTGTTATTTATTGCGTATGTTTTTTATTTGTTTTATTCCATTTCCTTTTTTATTTACAAAAAATAGAAAATAATTGTTTTAAAATTAACTATGAGATGTGGTGTTGTGGTTACTCACTTTATCCTTTAATTATGAGGTCATGAGTTCGATTCCTACCAATGGGGATTAGTCACTGCTATCAGCTGTAGATATCTTGGTTCAAAAAAATATATTGAAGTATTACGAAAATTTCACCAAAAAAAGTATTATAAAAATTAAAGTTTAATTAAATTAGAGTTGGCTTAGGTAAAATTAAGTATTTTTAAATTTATATTTTGTTTAATTATACAACAATATTGAAATGAGTTCATTATTTTATTTAAAATTAATAAATTCCATAATTTAGAAGACTTTAATAGAGAAATTAGTTAAAATATAAAGAAAAATAAATTCACCTCAAAGTTAATGTATATATTTAAATTAAAATTAAGTTCAAAATATTCAACATGTATTTGCATAAAATTTTATTAAAATAAAGGGTAAAACATAGCAAAAAATATAATTATCATGCATGGTACTTTTAAAAAATTAAATTAGTTACATTAATTAAAAATATGCATTATTTGTAAGATAATATACTTATATTATAATGAAATTTAATTCAATAATGATTAAAATAATTTTATAATCACCAACTGAAGTTGGTTCAAGTGATAAGCATCTTGGTATCGCTTAAGTAGATATTGAGTTTGAGGCCTTATACATGTAAAAAATCCTCGCCGAGAGACTCACTCACCAAAGTTAGGTGTGCGAAACAGACCTATCCGAATTAATCAAGGTTAAGCCATAGGGAACCAAGAGAGTAACAAAAAAATATTTTTCATTTAATTAACTGAAATAAAATGAAAAAAAAGGATTTGCATTAATGTACATCACACTAGATCAAATCTAGGTTCAAGGGACAATATAAAACATGTTAGTTTTTTTAATCCATTTAAAAAAAAAAAGTTCCAAGTTTATGCACATGGATCGTCTCGTGACTGTCTGATGAATGGATAAGAATGCATGTCTAAAATCGATTGGAAAATCAAGCCCTTGTTCTACTTCAATCAAATTATAATAGTTGATTTCTTGTTTTTTTTTTTAACTTATAATAGTGGATTTCAATCTCACTCAAAATCATTAGGCAAGCGACCGAACACAAATGAGGGTATGTTTATGTTCGTTTATTTAATTTTAACCGAACAAATGAACGAACACGAACAACTAAACGAACATAATTTTTTATTTGTGTTTGTCTATTAAAATAATAAACGAACACAAACGAACATTGAGTATTGTTTATTTTTTTTCTTAAGAAATATGAAGTATAGTATATTGAGTATTTGTTTAATTTTTTATTTTATATTTGTAATATATGTTTTTAAAATTTTTAAATATAATACTTTTATTATGAAAAATATTAAATATAAATGGTCATATGTGAATAAACTTAAACGAATAAAAATAAACGGATTACCGAATACTCAAGAACGTAAATGAACGAACAAACCCTTTATTCGCGTTGGTTCATTTAATTAAACGAACAAAAAAATTTGTTCATGTTCGTTCGTTTAATAAATAAACGAACTTCCCGTCGAACAGTTCACGAACGGTTCGTTGAACGTTTGATTACTTTACAACCCTAAAAATCATAATACACAAATATTTATTATAATGACTTAATTCTACATAAAAAAAAATTAGATCAATTTTCTAAATTAAGTATTTCAAGTTTTTTTGGGTCAAAATCAGACATTTAAACCAGCATCCGTAACCACTTTGAACCTCGGTGTTAGTTTATCATTATAATGAGGCTTAATCGTACAAATGCCTCAAATTTTTATTTTTTTGAGTTAGGTACTTAAACTATTTTTAATCAAATCAAGTACCAAACCATCAAACTATTCTAGCATCCTTATTTCATTCCACAATTTTCGAGTCCATAAACAGAATATTATATTATTTTTCTAATTCATTTTTTTTTAAAACCACTTGTATCAATGTTTTTTCTCGTACTATTATTTTATTAATTCTTAATCTTAAAAGTTGTTTATTAGAATTTTGCAATTAAAAAATATACATTTTCCCATATAGTAAATCAATTTGCAAGCATATGACCAAGTTTCTTATGTAAGTTTATGCGTTTACAGATGAATTATTGGGTGTATATCGATGAAGAAATTATTAGATGGATCCGGCTCACTATTTCATCTATGATTCATCCAATAACACCCATCTATTTCAGCGTAACTTTCAAGTAATCAACCACTCATTAATTAGATGTAGAAAAGAGGTGAAGATTCACCTAAAAAAAATGAGTCGTGAAATTGTTATTAGATAGAACCATAGATGGCGTGGTAAGCTAGACTTATCTAATAATTGTTCATATCGATGGATTTTGGAACGTGCGTAAATTATTATACAACACAAATGTTTGGATGTTGGAAATTCCAAAAAAAAAAATTATTGTTTTTGACAAAATAATATTAGTGGGACAAATATAAATTTCTCAAATTATTAACTATATATTTTGTTTTATTTAATTATTCAAGAATAAGAATCAAATTCAAAGAATATATAATATTCTTTTGTTGATCCCATTGAAAACACATGCAAATGAAATTCAACTCATTCCAACCAACGACCAGTCTCACTTTCTTTTAAACATGTTTCAGTTTTTATTTTCTCTCTAAAAAAGTCTTTATTAAATTTCAATAAAAACCAAGTATTAAAATAATGGGTAAAACTTTGATACACAGGCTGTGTAAAATTAATTTTTATTTATATATTAACCGAGCATGTGTTATTTGTGATTATGCTTCCAAACAGAATAATAAATAAATTCAAGTTAATGCACAAATATTATTTTTATTTATATATTAATT
This sequence comes from Hibiscus mutabilis, assembly GCA_019671005.1. Taxonomy (NCBI): domain Eukaryota; kingdom Viridiplantae; phylum Streptophyta; class Magnoliopsida; order Malvales; family Malvaceae; genus Hibiscus; species Hibiscus mutabilis. The sequence continues at coordinate 11,459,083 of CM033745.1, forward strand.
ATGTTTATATTAAACGTGAACAAGATATAATTGTTGGGTAAAACTTTGATACACATACTGTGTAAAATTAATTTTACACAAGCCTGTGTTTTTACCTTATAAAACACAAATTTTAAATTCTTAACCATAATACCCTAAAACTTAAACTTTAAAACCTAAACCCTAAATTCCAAACACTAACTTTAAATTCTAAACCCTACAATTTAAACCTCTAAACTAATCTTCAAACCCCTAAATTTAACAAAGCGCGTGGTTTATCAAACTTTTTCTCATAATTGTTTTCGTTATATTCTTTATTGTTTTCATTTCTAAGGAAGAACATTGTTTTTGTAGGGAGGCATTTGAAATAATTCATAGCAACATTTTTGTGTTTGTTTATTAATTTTAATAAAATGTGCTATAATTATAGATATATTAATTCATTAAAAATGTATTCTTATCCACACGTCACACTGCATGATCTTGACACCTCGTAAACAATTTACATCTATATTATTATTTTCCTAAATATTTTTTTCCTAAAAAAATTATTAAACTTCATAAAATAAAATTTTAAAGGGTTTCTCGTTGTCAAAACATTTTTGTGTTTTCTTACTTTTTTCAGATTTCTTTTTTCACTTCTAAATATTTTGGTAACTTTTTAAATTCCATTGATAATTTATGAAGACTTTTGTTTTAATATTGTTATATTATACCAGTATTTTTAAAGAAAAAACTTTAATACATAGTCTTTTAGTTTTAGGGGTTAGGGTTTTAGTTTAGGATTTAAAGTTTAGGAGTTTAGGCTGTATGGTTTAGAATTTAAGGTTAATATTTATAATTTAGTGTATAGGATTTAAGGTTTAGGGTTTAGTTTTTTAGGGTTAGGGTTAAAAATTTAGGATTTGAATTTTTATAGTGTAAATACACAGGTTTGTGTAAAATTAATTTTACACAGCATGTGTATCAAAGTTTTACCCTATTTTTAAAGGTTGTACTTCATTATTATTTTTTGTATTTGAAGAATTTTTTTGTTCAATTTCTCTTTAAGCTTTCTAATTGTGAAAACTGTTACTCTAAGTTATAATTTCTTCGAATACCAAAATAATAATAAAATATAATTTTAGAAATCATAATATCATCATTTCAAAAAAAGATCAAGGTATAAAACACGACAGCTAAACTTTCAAGTGGTGATAAGTTCCAAAACGTAATATTAATCATCAAGGAAGATCGAAATATTAAAATATAACATAAGTATCGGAACACGAAAAATTATATTATGGGTTATTTTTGCCACGTCATCCATAAAACTAAACAATAAAAGTTATTTATCTTATTTTTTTTCATGTCATATTTTTACCAAGTGAATATTCACTCATATTTACTGTAATTAATTTTAAAAAATAATTTTTATCAAATGAAGATTCACTTGGTAAAAATACGACATAAAAAAATAATGAGCTGAGTGATTTTTATCGGTTAGTCCCTAGATGAAATGACCCATGATATATATTCTCATCAGAACCCACTAAAATTCATATAATAGAATTTAGTAAACAAAGTAAGATATTTAATATATAAAATATTTCAAACATAATTCTAATATTTTATAAAAGTAACATTAAAAAATACAGAAATATTTAAATATATATATTATTTAATACGTTAACAATAAAATTTGTCCGCTATAAATAATTTTAAATCCATCATCAAAATTATTTGCAGAAAAAAACTTCACTACTAATAAATCAGCTTTGAGGATGATGTGTATACTATAACCACTTTTATATAACGCAATTAACTAAAACTTGTCCACGGAATCATGTAAAATGATATTAACTTGGTAGCCTAGAAAATACGTATTAGAACTTTGAGGTTTAAATTTTGATTTAGTTCGATTCGAATAGTTTATGGTATGCTTTGAATTTATGTTAAAAAATTCGGTTTAACCATTGGTATTTAACTCATGGATCGATTAATCCAAATCTGGTACTGTAGAGGCCCGTTATCCACACGTGCATATAAGACATAATTTTTAAACCAAATTCTTAACATATGTATTCAATATATATCCACACGTGCATATAAGACATAATTTTTTTAATATACGATTTTTTAAATTAACACATTGATAATGAAATATAGGTGAAATAATTTTTTTGACCTTTCAACTTTATCAGTTTAGTCATTAAAATTCCATTGCATCTCTTTAACTCTTGAACTTTTTTTTTCTTTCAAATTGACTCAACACATGATGAAAAATGATAAAATGTTAAGCTGGCATTAGTTATTTTGTGGAGTAAATTATAAAAAATATAAAGTTTAAAGACTAAATTTGTTATTATGTTCATTTTATTAACTATCGCATCATTTATCATCAATTTTTAACGATAACAAACTAATTTATTATTTTCTACGTCGAGTGATCATGTTAAAACTTTTCATAGTTAGTGGACTCCCAAGAAAACACTCTACAGTTAGAAGAACATTTATATAATTTACCCTAAATTTTAATACGCGTTTCAAAAATTGAGTATTGGGTTTCTTCTTATTATTTCTTTTCATCTTGGAGTATTTGAGTAATGGGTTTGTACATGAATAAGGGTTTTGCGTTTGGATTGGGTATAGGGTGGTTAAGGATAAATGTCAAATATAAAATTAGAAATAGTAACACATTGAATATATGAATTTATTTAAATTTGAATATAAAAATATGTTTGAAAATTTAAATTAATAAATTATTCAAGTTATACTATTCAAGTATGAATTAAATATTATCATTCGTCACGAAAAAATCTAAATTCAAATTTAAATCCCATGTCGAATGTATGAATCATCTCAAATCTAAATTTGAATCCGCTAAAAATTGAATGTCCAAGGTTCAAATCGTCTTAAAAGCAAACATATTCTTCATTCTGTAATATGAACTCGAATATCAAATCCACAATCCATGTCCACATAAATAATGCGGATTCGAATAATGAATATACAAGTAATACCTATTCGTATCTATAAAGGATAGTAATTTTACATTCGGATATGCAAATTATTCGCACTTACATTCAAATTGTCATTTCTAATAAAAACTATATACATAATTAGAAAAATTATTAGATGACTCTGACTCATCACGTCACCTATAGTCTCATACAATGAAAATTTTCCATTTCTTTTTTTTCCAAATTGAATATTCACTTATTTTCTACATGTAACTAAGGAGTGGGTAGTTACTTAAAAGTTATACTGAAATTGGTGAATATTAATAGATGGATTATAGATGATGTGGTGAGCCGAATCCGTCTAATAATTTCTCATATATTTAGTGTATACTCCATAAAATTTTATGTTGTTTGGTCGGACCAAACTCGATCTTAAAGTTTCCTATCCAAGGCCCAGCCCGTTTGGAAACATGCTTATATTTTTGTCCAATTCCATATTTCAAGTTTTATTAAATTCAGCTACATTATTTTTTTAGTCGAACCTAACCAGTTAAATGAGTTTAATTTGGGACAAATATCAAAATTAAATATGAAACTCCATAAACTGTGTAATAAGATATACAAACTTTGATTTTATGTAATTTTGTATATTAAATTTTTATTTAATTCAAATTTCACAAATTATCAAAGTCATTACCGATAAACGTCATTATATGTTTATCAGGCCCGTCTCAAGAGACGTGCAGGCTTTGTGATGCTTTTTAAAATGAGACCTTTATAATAAGGTGAAATTATAAAATATCAAAATTTATCATATTACGATTGTGACTAATTGAAGAAGATTGAAATTATAATATAAATAAGTTTTTTTGCCCTTTAAACACCATAAATTTGGTGAATTTTTTTATGAATAATTGATTATAATTAAATTCTTGAGATGAGATAAGAGGGAGAAAGTAGAAGATTTTTTTAGGAAAATATTATTTTTTGGATTAGCGGATTTTTCTAAAGCGTGGGCTCTAAATTTTGGGCCTGTGACGTATCACTTGTCACACTTGTATATGGACGGGCCTGATGTTTACATATTGAATACACAAATAATTATATCTATTTTGTATGAAAATAAATTGAGGTATTTTTAATGTAAAAAATTGAATTGAAACAAAAAAAAAATTGTGCGTAATTTAACCAAATTCAAAGTTCATGGATATAATTTCATAAAATCAAGATTAATATGTCACAACGTACATTTAATCAAAATACATGTGAATTTTAATATTAATCCCTTAATTTTTAATGCTTAATTTAAGTTATTCGTAAGTTTTATTCAACTAGTCTTGAAATTTTCAATTTGAACCCAAACCAAACATAAATTGTCGAGCTTATGTTTAGCATAAGAATTGAGATAACTTTTTTATTTTTATCAATTAAACAAATTCCATTTGCTTGATCCAACAAATTCAAATGATTTGATTTATATACCGAAACAAATTTAATTTAACTTAAAAAAATTAAAATGTAAACCTTTTTTGTTGCCCTCCCGGTTATTCAGGAATTTACCATGACTTATCCAGACCAATTCGTGTCTCACACTTAGTTTTGGTAGGCGAACCTCCTAACGGAATTTTTATGTATACACAAAACATCAAGTTTAAAATCTGTTTAAGCGATACTAAACTGCTTATCACTTGGACCAACTATCGGTAGTAAAATTAAACTTTTTACACCTTAAGATTAACACGAAATTATTACACTCTAACTTACGCTATTTATTTTCGAAAGTTTTTGTTGACATTGCAGGGAAGCACGTTCCAACAGTCAAACTTGGATATCAAAATTGCCACGTCAACAAAATTCGGAATCTGTGGAATCCAACACAATCTATACAGCTTTGATCGAGGGGTACTTTAAAATCCAGCTTTGTTGGAAGTAGTTGAGATCTTGCATGTTGGCCAAACCCCCTCACAATCTTTCACCTTTTTTATATTTTCTCCAGATTTACAGACACGTGGCTTATGATCAACGTAGACAGGTGAAGGAGATGACGTGTAAAGGTCTTGGATGGTAATTAAACCAAGGCTGGCTAGATTGGGTAAGCTACTACTCCCACGTGGGCCAATCACAACTCTCCACGTATATGATATCCAGAACGTTGACCAAGTTGAGTATATACTTGCCATCTTTATTTCCCCAAACTGCACGTCTGATTTCATCTTAGGTCATGACACATGGGCACAATGTTTGACTCATTCTTTTCTCTTTTTTCCCTTTTTCTAAATTTCATTAAAGAAAATGAAAACCGAATATACATGTCATTTCGTTTCATTAAAAGTTCTAAACAATTAGTTTATCAAATATAAATCAAAAGATTACATATATGTGTCGGATGTCGTGCAGAGATATATTGCTCCTTAAGAAATATCTTGTCTCAAAGAGAAAACTTAAGTTCAAATACTGAAAACGATATTATTTTTTGATATTCTTAACCCTTTGACAATGCACATACACATTGTAGGCTGAGTGATTTGAACATGTGCCTCCTAGGATGAACATCATCCGCTTTTTCACTAGAACACTTGTTGGATCCTGGAAACAATATTATTAGAAGAGACAGTCACATAATTTAAATATAAGGTGTAAAAGACATGACAAATATAAATCGAAAGATTAATTAGTACATGGCAAACAAATATTGTATAAGCAAGGAATTAATGCGATGGAAAAGTGGTTGACTTTTGATGAGCTAATAGGCTATTCAAATCTAAGAAGATAGTGAGTTATGGAATGCACGAGCTTCATCACTTTGCATTGTTCAAAAGCAAAGCTCCCCCATTGTCCACCGCACCAAGTTGTACTATGACCAGCTACCATTTTGTTTAGCTTGCACTTATTCGAATCGGTCTCACCACCCTATTTAAACCCAACCCCTCCTTCATTTCCCACATCGAAAACTATCTTCAATAACCCCACACCAACCAACAATGTCTACCACTCTTTTCTTCTCGTTTTTGCTCTACTTCTTCCTTCTTTTATCTCCCCCGTCTCGGGTAATTGGACCGAGTTCTGGGGCAATTGTTGTCGGTGCCGTGAGGCCTTTGGTGTCAAAGGATCAAGATCTGGTCACATTTGATCCGGAAACCGGTATGAAACACGACTTTCATGAACAAGATTTGAAGGGTTGCTTGCCTAAAGGGTTTCATCGTACATCGGCACCTAGTCGGTACATAAATGATCATACTTTCGGTTCAACATTGTGTTCAACGACTTCGGATGTCTCGATCAAGCCATGAAAAGTTTGATCAAACTTAGATCAAAACAAGAAGAATATAAGCTTTGTTCTTGTTATATAGTTTCCTTCAAAGTATATATGTATGTAGTTGATGGGGTTTTAGGGTTATAAAAGTTAAGGGATGGAAGAAGAAATTAATGGCGATGTAAGTGTATATATATTATTGAATATTTGATGAACGATAGATAGAGATTTAAAGAAGTGAATGTGTTATTTTGATAAATTTAAGAATTAAGTGCCGAAAAAATGAGTACTGAAAAATTAAGGGTTCAAAATTGTGAATATATATTATAACGAATATCTCTCATTTCAGCTCCATTCAAATATTTTTTAACGTAAAAAGGAGAGCACTCGTCTAGTATCGATTATGAGTTTCAATATCAATCAAGACTAAAATAATATAATTCTTAACATTTTATAAGTTTGGTCGACTTGTATTTTTACTTATTAAAATATTTTAATAATTTTTTGAATATAATATTTCAATAAAATTGAATGTAAAAATTTATAACAGTTAACCAACTAAACACCTAATTAACTGACATAAATTTCAGTTCGGTTTTTTAATTCGATTTTAATTGAATAATGGACACTCCTATATCATCATCAATTTTTTCTGTTAAATTTTTTGAGTTCATATTTTGAAATAAAAAACACTAACTTAACAACTATGCAACAACAACAAAAAAAAAACGATGGATTTACTTGATTTTAATTGAAGAATTTATTAGTGTGTATGTAAATTTATTTAAATATAAAATCAGACTAATATACTACACTCACACGGACAGAGCTATGTGGGGCGGGAAGGGGCAATTGCTCCCACCCCCAATAATATTTTTTTTATTTTTGTCCTCCTATATATATTATTTTAAAAATTAATTTATTTATGAATTTGTCCCACACTTTAATCATATTAAATTCAAAAAATAGAGTTAACAATTGTACACTCTAATCATACTAAAATATAAAAAATGAAGAATTTTAGTAGTGTTAACAATTGTACTTGATTTTTTAAATTAAAAAAATAGAGATTAAATTCCAAAATAAAAATAAGGATCAAATTTTAAATTTATAAAGAGTACATGGGCTTGGAGCTTATTTTAACCTTTAATTATTTATGATAAATATATATATTGACATTTTGGTGTGAACATGTACATATTAGTATTACTGTCAAAGTCAAAACTTCCTTTTCTGCTTTGACAACTGGCCTGTTGAATTTGTTAAAAAAGGTAAAGTAAACAGATGGTCACCGAATTTTTAAGGTGTTTTCATTATAGTCACCGAACTTTTAAAATTTTTATTGAGATCACCTATTTTTTTTCTGTTCTTTCTGTTGAAAAATATGGCATGACCAGTTAATTTTTTTTCTCTCAATAAAATATATATTATCGGGTCTCACTTTTTAGCTGATTAAATAATTCCTCGCGAATCTTTTTCCTCTTTTTCTTCAAATTTTATTTTTTGCTGGATATCATGATAGCAAGTACTTGAATTTATTCAATTGACCATATTGGTATTTTTTTCTATTTGTGAAAAAACACGAATTTTGAATAGGATGTTAAGGTTTGCGGTTTTAGATTTGGATTTGACATTGCAGTATAGATTCTTTTATTATCTTTAATCTTCATTTTTTTTCTATTGCAGAACTTGACAACTGCATGAATGGCTCGGTGAGCACGACCGTAAACGAATTAAATGTTAAGTAAACCGTTCGACGAGAAGTTTATTTATATTTGTTTATTTATTAAATATACGAATATAAACAAGATTTTTTGTTCGTTTAACTAAATGAACGAACACAAACAAATGGCTTTTTTGTTCATTTACGTTCGTGAACGTTCGGTAATCCGTTCATTTATGTTCGTTTAAATTTATTCACGTATATACATTTATATTTATTACTTTTCATAACAAAAATATTATATTTTTTTAAAAAAAGATTAGATTTATTCATAAATGTTTGTTTCAATTTATTCACATATTTCCTTTTATGTCTGTTCGTTTATCATTTTAACGAACAAACATGAACGAACACGAACAAACTACATTCCTTAATAAACGAACACGAACGAGAAATTATGTCCGTATAGTTGTTCGTGTTAGTTCATTTGTTTGGCTAAAATTAAACGAACCAACATGAACATACTCTTGTTCGTGTTCGTTCGGTTCGTTTACAGACGTATTGAGGGTTGAGAAGAAAGTAAGTTTTTTCACCAATTGTATTGTGCTGAAATTGGAGACCTTTGAAAATGCAGATCTCTTAAGTTGGCATTGTTTGAACTTAGGGTTCCTTGAATACCTTGCATTCTTTGTTATTCACTAAAACTGACTGAAAGGAACCCTAAATTCTACAGAAGGAACTCAGTGAAGTTAAGGAAGCATTTGATGGTCTCAACATTGAGATTGAAAACTCAAGAAAGATGATGCAAGAGATAGAGCAGGATCTATAAAGTTCAGCGCAAGAGGCACGTAAGTTTAAAGAATTGCATAAACAAAGGGGCTTGTATGCCGAGTCTGAGACACGAAGGGTTTCCGAGTTTAAGAGATTTAATCAGCTGAAATTTGAAAGTGGGACCCAATATATTATATTATTAAAGAAAAAATTAACGGGATACGTGGGCATTTTCTAACAGAAGGACCAAAACGAAAACGAAAACGAAATAAAAATTAGATAACGTCAATAAAAAATTTAAAGTTTAGTGACTAAAATGAAAGAAACTTAAAAGTTCAGTTGTCATCTGTCTACTTTACCCAAAAACTAACCTGTTTAAAACCTTTACCCTCGTCTTGACTTCAAGGTTCAAACATGGAAGAAATAGTTTATATTTCATTAAAACTAAGATTAAGATCTTTCTAACTGTTACTTTCTTTAATCTATTTCCCTCAAATCCTACCTTGGAAAACGAAGACATGGCAGGGGCCGTGGTTGGTGGGGCATTTCTCTCTGCAGCACTTCAAGTTCTGTTCGACCGGATGGCCTCTCAAGAACTCCTGGATTTCATCAGGGGAAAGAAACTGGAAAAGGGGTTGGTCAAGAAACTGAAGCCCATGCTGATGTCCGTTAAAGCCGTGTTGGATGATGCCGAAGACAAGCCGATAACGAACCCAAGTGTCAAAGATTGGGTTTCCGAGCTTAAGGATGCTGTTTATGACGCAGATGACCTGTTCGACGAAATTGCTACCGAAGCTCTTCGAATCAGGTTGGAATCCGGGGATCAAATTGCTTCAAAGAAGGTAACTCGCGTCGTTTCCTCTTTCAATCCTTTCAATAGAGGCATGGATTCTAAGCTAGAAGATGTTATTGAAAGATTAGAATCTCTAGTCTACCAAAAAGATAATCTGGGTTTGAAAGAATATTATAGTGGGGAGAAGTCATTTCAAAGGCCTGCTGCAACTTCTTTAGTGGATGAATCCGGTGTTTATGGTAGAGACAATGAGAAAGAAGCAATAATGGAGTTGTTGTGCTTAGAAAGTGGAAGTGGAACTCAGTTTGATGTGATTCCAATTGTGAGTATGGGCGGTGTTGGTAAAACCACCCTTGCACAATTGGTCTACAATGACAAGAGAGTGGATGAGTCGTTCGACATCAAAGCGTGGGTGTGTGTTTCGGAAGAATTTGATGCTTTGAGAGTGACCAAAACTGTAATCGAAGAGATCACTTCTGTCTGTGATGGGAGTCACAATCTAAACCAGCTTCAACTTAAACTAAAAGAGAAGCTGTTGGGGAAGAAGTTTCTATTCGTTTTGGACGATGTTTGGAACGAGAAATATGTTGATTGGGAAGAGTTGAGAAGTCCTTTCGGTTTTGGGGCGAAAAACAGCAAGATTGTTGTAACTACTGGCAGTGAAAACGTCGCATCCATTATGAGGACGGTTCCGACTTTTATCCTCTTAATATCTTATCTGATGAGGATTGCTGGGAGTTATTTGCAAAACATGCATTTGTTGATATGAGCCCAAGCATGCATCCGAATTTGAAGATAGTTGGTGAAGCAATTGTTAGACGATGCAAAGGCCTCCCTCTAGCAGCAAAAGCACTTGGAGGTCTTCTGCGGTGTAAACTGGATGTTGATGAATGGAATAAAATCTCAAACAACAACTTGTAGGATATAACAGATGGTATCTTCCAGCAATAAGATTAAGTTATTATTATCTTCCTTCACATTTGAAGCGTTGCTTTGCATATTGTTCACTTTTTCTAAAAGACTATGAGTTCAAGAAAGAAGAACTCATTCGGTTGTGGATGGCTGAAGATCTTTTGCCGCATTTCAAATCAAAGGAAGAGATGGAAGAACAAGGTAAAGAGTACTTCAAAGATTTAGCATCAAGATCTTTTTTTCACCAGTTAAGGGCAGATAAATCTCGCTTTGTCATGCACGACCTAATCAGTGACTTAGCTAAATCTGTAGCTGGAGAGTTCTTTTGGAGATTGGAAGGTTGTGATAATTTATGCGAAATAAATCAAAAGGCACGTCATTTATCCAATGTCCAAGAAAATTATGATGTGAGAAAGAAATTTGACACTTTTCCTAAGGCCAAAGGCTTTGCGTACATTCCTAAGCGTAAAGTCATTACATTGGTCTTCTTATGTTACCAATGACATAATGCATGATTTGTTGTCCAAATCGAGGTTACGAGTACTTTCTTTGGCTAAATATTGCAATATCAATGAAATACCAAAAGAAATTGGTAAGTTGAAGCATCTGCGAAGTTTGGATCTCTCGGGAACTTCAATTAAAAGTTTGCCAAATTCTTTGAGTGCACTGTATAATTTGCAAATGTTGACCTTGTTTCGTTGTAGTAACCTTGTTGAGTTGCCTAAAGACATGGGGAGATTGATCAATATGTATTATCTCAATATCAAGGGAACAATAGTAGCAGGGATGCCAAAAGAAATGGGTCAGTCGAAAGATCTTCGAACATTAACAGATTTTGTTTTAGGCGAGCAGAACGGTTCAAGTATTAATGAGTTGGGAAAGCTCAAGCATCTACATGGAAGACTTTCCATTTCAGGTTTAAAAAATGTGGAAGAAGCATACTTATGGTGGTGAAGCACTTGGACAATTTGAGAATGATAAAGAAGTACTTCAACAACTGGAGCCTCATACAAACTTGGAGCATCTTCTAATTGGGTTTTATAGAGGTATGAGATTTCCAGAATGGGTGGGACATTCTTCATTCATAAATGTAGTATCTGTGCATTTGAGGGGTTGCAAATTTTGCCGCTCCCTGCCACCGCTTGGGCAATTGCCATCTTTGAAATCTCTCTCGATTTCTGGGTTTAGTGCGGTAGTTACAGTCGGTGATGAGTTCTATGGGAGTGATCAGGCTTTGACTAAACCATTTGGATCTCTTGAAATTCTAAGATTTGAGGATATGCCGATGTGGGAAGAGTGGTTTTGTTTAAAAGTCGAAGCTTTCTGCCTTCTGCAAGAGCTAAGCATAACTGATTGTCCCATGCTAACGAAGAATCTACCGGAACACCTGCCGTCTTTAACGAAACTGGAGCTTAGAAATTGTGAGAAGCTTCGAAGCTTGCTTCCGAGGACAACTAGCATTTTCCAACTTAATTTACGGCGATGTAATGCATTGCAATTGGAGCCATTGCCTTATGGGCTTCGAAAGTTGCAAATTCAAGATTTGAATATGGAGGATTCCATGTTGGAGAAGATGGTGCAACACTGCAGTCGTCTTGAAAAGTTAGCTATGTTGGGTTGTTCTAATCTCAGAACCCTTCCTGAAGGTAAGCTACCTGTTACTCTCAAAGAATTGAACATCGAGAGGTGTTCTGTCTTGGATTGTTCGAAAGTCCTCTTGTATGCATCCCTTGAATCCTTGACCATAGAAGGCAGGTGTCATAAACTGGAGTCTTTCCCATTGGGATCAATTCCTATGCTAAACCGTGTCTCTATTTGGGAATGTGAAGACTTGAAATCAATTCATGCATTAAAGGGTTCTCCCCAGCATCTCGCATGTCTCAATTATTTGGATATCTACGATTGCACTAATTTTATATCTTTTCAAATTGAAGAGGGGTTATCTGTCGCCAATTTGACCTCACTTGCACTTTGGAATTGCATGACTTTAAAGTCATTGCCAGAGCAAATGCGCTCCCTCTTCCCATCCCTTCAGCATTTGTCAATACAATATTGTCCGGAAATAGAGTCGTTTCCTGAAGAAGGATTATCGTCCAAATTAAAAACTTTTGAAATTGGAAGAACCGACAAGCTAATCGCAAGCATGATGAGGAGAGCATGTGGTTTGCAAACACTCCCTTCACTTAGAGGTTTTGAACTCTCAGGTGCAGAAGTAGAGATAGAATGTTTTCCAGATGAACATATGTTGCCCTCTTCTCTTACATCTCTCACCATCTCCAATCTTCCAAACCTTAAGTTTCTGGACAATAAGGCCTTTCAACACCTCACTTCTCTTCGTGAATTGATTATTGACAGCTGTCCAAAGCTCCAATCCATGCTCGAAAAGAGTCTCCTTACCTCTCTTTCTTATTTGTCCATTAACAATTGCCCCTCGCTGAGAAAACGTTGCAAAAAGGAGAAAGGCAAAGATTGGCCCAACATTTCCCACATCCCTGTCATTTACAATCATGGAGAACTCATTATGTAGCAAGACACCGAAGCCATGCTTCTTAAATGTGCCCATTTGCCAATTAAAGCAGTCTAATTCAGGTACTTCTACTCCATTCATTTTCATTTCATTTCATTTTGTTTCACTACTTATTTTAGTTATTAATTTTTTTCTTCAAAAAACCATTTGAGAGTTGTATACTGTGTACTCATCCTTGTCATTACGTTTTTGCTTCTGTTGCAGTATTTTATATGAATGGTTGTGTTGTTTAGTTTTGTGTTTCTTTTATTTTGAGTACATTGTACCATTTGCAGACCTTAACATTGTTTCATTTCTTCACATGGGGAGATTGGTTAATATATGCATTATCCAGATATTAGGGGAACAATGATATCTAGGAGGCCAAAAGGAATGCATAAGTTGAAAGTCTTCTAACATTGACATATTTTGTTTTAGGCAACCAAACTAGTTCAAGCATTAATGAGATGGGAGAGCTTAAACATCTACATGGAAGACTAGCCATTTGAAGTGTAGAAAATGTTGCGTGTGGCCGTGTGCGATGGATGCCAAAGAGAAAGTTGTCATTTTGAAAGATAAGATGAACCTTAGGGATTGGAGTTGATGGTGATCCAAAGCATGGTCGAGAAGGTATAAAGGCATGCGAGGCATGAGATTTCCGAAATAGGTGGGTCATAGGTCCTTCTCAAGCATAGTACCTTTGTGCTTAAGCAATTGCATGCTTGCCAATTATGATTTTCTGGGTTCAGTGGTGTGGTGATATCCGGTGATGAGTTCTATGGGAACAAACAGCTTCGCCTGAACCATTTAGTTCTATGGGTTCAGATAAAGGGTTTTGTTGGAGTGATGAAGTTGTCTCTCTTCTGCATAAGAAACTGTCCGAAGCTGACCAAATCTCGGCGCAAACACCTCCCTTCTGGCTTCTTTTAAGAAACTTGAGATTCAGCTTTGTGGAAATCATGGAGGTTTTCTTCCAAGGGTACCATTCATACATGGCGTTCTTATTCACAGTCACCCCTTAGTTAACTTGTAACATTATCCCCTGCTTCGTGTAAATAAGGACCCTTGAGTTTTTTTTTTTTCCTTGTGAATTCGTATACAATAATACAAAGGTTGATCTGTGCATTTTCCCCAATTTAAATACAATTATATCTAGAGATAAAGCAACTTTCACACCTCAAATTTGACAATTTTTCCTTGGTCCTTGGACTTTATTTCGGTACACATTAGTTCCTAAACTTGTAACTAAAATGTATGGCAAGTCTACGGTAATGTAGCCTAATTTAAGGCTAAAAAATGACGGATTTTGAAACTTATTCAAATAACGTAAAATATTGTACTAACGTTTTTTGACAAATTTGTCGAAAACCACAAAAAAAATAATTTAAAATGTTATAAAAAGTATAACATTTTAAGTTGCTTGAAGAAGCTTCGAAACTTATCCTTTTTAACCTTAAATTAGGTTGTAGTATCTTAGACTTGCTATACATTTTAGTTCACTTTAATTTGAACAAATTAAAAAAATAAAGTATACTATATTTTAGAGTAACTTACTAGCCGCTCGCCAGCTTTTTGAGTTAAATATTGAATAGTTCAGTTCGACTTGTTAAGAACTTGAGCCAAGTTCAAGCATGAGTTGAGTCTTATCAAATCAAATATTAACTAATTTTAATTAAGTCAAATTTAAATCACTGGCGATCTATCTCGTCTCATTTACAACATTACTCATAAGATACAACCAATTAAATGCAATGCAGAGGTTATAAAGGGGCTTTTGTACAACAAAAGCAGACAAAGGAAAAGCCCAATCCAACAGCATAGTCAGTTCAATTCAGTGCTTATTTAATGTCTGCCCAATCCAAGACCTGTCTAAAATATCTCCTCTCAAAAAACCCGAAACAGAGCTTCTAACTTCTCTAAATCATCACATACAAAACAAAAATACATTTCATTTCGTTCAATGACTTCCCAATCCTTCAACTTACGCTTCTCTCCATCCCTCAAAACTTAGATAAATTCCAATTTTCCTGGAGAAAACTCACCTTGTTTCCCAGCACCCTTTCTAAAAATCCAATCTTCAAGCTTTGGTGGGTTTTCTTTGAAGAGAAAAACATTGGGGTTTGATGAGAAAATCAATGGGTCTGGGGGGAAATTTGGAATCGTTAGTGCTTGGAGAGAAGAAGGGAATTTGGAAGAGTTGGATGATGCGCCATTGACGGTTGAATTGCAGCAAATTTGCAGCGAGAGCCAATTTGATAGGGTCATTGCTGAAGCTCAACAACTTGAGGAGTCTTTGATTATACTTTGGTTTGTATATATTTCTGGGTAGTTTATCATGTGATTTCCTTGGTTTTTTTTATATGAATTTGTCTGCTTTCTTTTGCTGTTTGTTGAATCCGAGGAATTGAGTTAATTTTTCCAGTCAACGCTTCCCATAAACTTCATCCGCCATTCCCAAGATTTAAACACGAAACATATTTCTGTTTCCATTTGATAAGATCAATTAAACATTATGCGTGTTGATAACAAAGATAGTGAAAGGAAAACGTTGCTCCGATTCTTCGTTTACGAGGTGTCCATGTCTGATGCATATCTGAATGTTCATAGGGGATATGATCCTTCAAGTATATAGAAAAACTTTAAGACATTAAACATTCTCATATTGGACATAACCTTATCCGGCATTCTCACCCGAGTCCGAGAAACAAGTAGAGCCTTTCTGTTGTTTGTAACTTATTCATTTTACCTGGAGAAATTGATGCTATATTCAATCTTAAATTCTCATTTATGATGTTGCTGGAACTTAGATGAAGACTATGTTATTCGAGCTCTAGTGTAACTGTTAAATATGGGTATCTGTTCAATATAGGCATGTTCTATTTTTTCTAAGATTTTTCATGTTTGAAGGAATTCTTTGAACACTCATATTCCATACATTTGTGTATGTCTCGGATGTGGGTGTCAAACACGAGTATGTTGAGGAAAATGAAGTCTGAAATTACTTAGGATGAAGATATTGTTGTTGCAAAGTTTAAGTTATTATCTTTGAAACTACCAATACAGTTTATTCTGTTGAAATTAATGTCCAAAAAGATTATCTCTTTGCAGAATGCACATCGACTAGTTTTAGCACTTCATTTTCTTACTGATATTTCGAGTTTGGGTGTAAAACAAAGTTATTTGAACTTGTAGGATGGCAAGCTGGTGCAGAAAATGTATATATTTGAAACCGAAATTGGAAAAGTTGGCAGCTGATTACTATCCAAGGTTAGCTAAGTTTCTTTTTAAATTTTCGACACTATTAATCTGGCCAATCACAACAAACCTGGGTAGCTTTCTTGTTTCTCAAATCATTCTGGTTTATGTTTCTTGAATTCTTTTTTTCCCTTGAAATACTCTTGTCCAATTCGAATACGGGTATGGAGTTATGACTTTCCAAAGACTTTCTAAATATCCTTTAAATGCTTAGAAAAACTTGGGAAAAACTTAATATTTCCATGTCGAACTCATTTAATATCTGACACTCACATCCGAGTTTGAGTAACATAGATTCATTTATAGTTATAACTCCATTCCTACATGTATATGTGGATGTATAACCCCCTTTTTGTTATTAACTTACTCATCTGTCAAAAGGTGTATCTTATATAAGTATTTAAATCTCCCAGTTGTGGCTTTAATTTGAAGTAAGTTGAAGATATGAATCTTTCCTACCATTCATTCGGACCAGGATCTCTCTTGACTAGTGTAAAAAAGTTGCTTTTTGATCATTCCACGGAACTAGAAAACTAAAAATATCTAGTTTACAGGTAGTTTGGAGGAATTCAGCATCTCGAGGTGTTCGTATACTCGGCTCCTTTCTACAAATCCTTGTTACCACGAATGATAGATAGAGTGGAGCAATCACTTTTATGAATTCATATAAGTTCTTCCATTGTAAAATAAGGGGTTGGTCTGGGAGATTTTGATTTGTTTAAGTACATCCTTCCATTGTTTCCTTCATCCTATGCAAATAAAATCCGACTATGAACCAATTCTCTTCCTCCTTAGATACCCCCAAATTAGTCCTTTCGTGTCATCTTTCGAGCTTGCTGATGAGTTCGAAGTTGTACTTCCCATTAAAGTACGAGGAGCCGAGTGGGAGTCTTGTAGTACCTAAATTCAATGTTTAAACTTCTGCATCTGTATACGAATTTGTTGGTTCCTTTGACTTTTGCAGTATTTTCTAGGCCACTGAAATGCTTCAATTCCTTCTCCTTTGCTTTCAGTTTTCCTTTTATCTGTTGCTACTGCATCCCCGGATAATCCAATGGCTAAAATTTATGTCCAAATTCTGCATTCCTGTTGCATATGCATCAAGAATAGTTTGTATTGTGTAGGTTTTGTTTCTTGCCTGAAGTTATTTGTGAATGATATCAAACAAATTAGACTGTTTATTATGGCGTTTAATCTTGTTAAGAATTGTTTGTGCAGATTGCGGTTTTATTGTGTAGACGTAAACACCGTTCCGCACAAACTTGTCTCTCTTGCTGGAGTCACGGTAAGTGTCGCATAACTTTGACAAACTGTTGCTTCACCAATCTGTCGATCTATATGGAAAAGCTTAGAAGAAATTGTACACACATGTATCAGACACATATACCTGTATCCGATACTCGATCTGAGAAAGAAGAGCATCTAACATATTGTGATCATATCCTCGAATGTGTCTCTTCTAATACATGCATGATCTGCAGTATAAACATAGTTATGAAATTATGATCGACTGAACCGACTATTCCTTTATGCATGTTTCGATTCAACTGCAACTCTCCAGAAAATGCCAACGATACAGGTTAGTACCATTTCTTTGAAAAACATAATTTCAATGACCCGACATTGATATCAACACATTCTACAAAGACTACAAATACATGAAAACAAAATTTGAACAAGTGCATGTTGGACATATACTCGTATCTGATAATGGCGCACTTCGATAGTTTGATTTGCTTACGGTCTCGGGTGCACTTGTTTTTAACCTGATAATGGTGTTTATTATTGCAGTTATGGAGAGATAGCAAGAAACAGGCTGAGGTGATTGGTGGCCACAAAGCATATTTGGTTGTTAATGAAGTACGCCAAATGATTTAAAATGAATGTACTTCTTGAGTGACGACCACATTTTTTTTTGAAAGAAAATTCGAGTATACTCGTCTTCGGATTCAGGTAACATAATAGAATTTTTTTTACCATAAACTCCGATTTATTTCTCTTTAATGTCTTTAAATATAATATCTATGCTACTAAATTGATTCCCTATCACCAATTTGAAAAATTAAAAATTAAAATAGAAAATATTGTATGTGCAAGAAGCACAACTAAATTTTGCCTTTACTAATTGCATCCAGGGTAGCGGCGAACCTTGAAACACCTCAAGCAGTGCCAATATACTAAACTCTAATGCTAAGTTTATACGTAGAAAATATATCAAATGAGTTGATTTCAGCATGTGATAAACAGTAATATTTCCATTCCCACAAAGAATACACCAACTCAAATGAATTTCATTAGAAAATTTGTAATCAATTCGCTAAATTACAATCATTAAACTAAACATGTAAACCACATATTTTTTCGATACAGAAGGGAGAAAAGAAACACATGGGCAAATACCAACTAAAAATACAATCACTTCATCAAAATTATAGTAAGTACAAAATCAACTAGAGACTGAAAGCAAGTCCTAATAAACAACACAACCTTCCAAGACTTGTACTTACAGGAATAGCAACCTTTCTCTACTTGACCATCAAGAACAGATGACTGGTTGATTATATCAATCCACAAGTCTTCACCACCTTGTTCATATCTACTTATGATAGGATCATCTATTTAGCCATTCTGGTGCCGGTGGAAGTGTTACTCAGTATGACAAAGACGATAACCAAACTGGATGTATTAGAAAGGGTTATCATGAACCTGAACATGTAAACGTGGAGAATGATGCGGTTATTGCATATGCCTTTCAAGAGAAACTTTCACGACTTGCTGTTGCAGATGCATTCGGATTTGACAATCCTAGCCAAGATTCCATTCTTGCTCAAGATTGGGTTGGTCTTCCGAGAAGACAACGTAGTTCTGGTAGTTGGAACTTCTGAAGTTGCCAGTATGAATCAATACAATTTTACATTAATAAAAGCCAATACAATCATTGATTCAGAATGACAACTTTAGAAGTTCCAACTACCAGAACTATGTTGTCTTCCTGGAAGACCAACCCAATCTTGAACAAGAATAGAATCTTGGTTAGGATTGTTAAATCCGAATGCCTTTGCAGTAGCAAGTCGTGAAAGTTCCTTTTGAAGAGCATATGCGATAATCACATTATTTTCCACGTTTACACGTTCAACCCTCTCTAATACAGTTTGGCTATCATTTTGTCATACTGAGTGACACTTCCACTAGCACTAGAATGGCTAAAGACAAACTTGTAGATCTTGGAGACCCCATCGAACAACATTAGGAAGAAATTCTGAAGACAAGAACATAAAGTAAATCAATCACAATTAACACATGATAATATAAATCATCCCATAACAACAAAAACATTAATTTTGCCTACATGTCTCTAAATATAGCATGCTTCAAAGGTTCCTATATACAATCACTCTGTTTCTCATGCCATCAGAAATCCAGTTAATCTTCTAGTTTCCATGAAAACTTACGGATATTTCCAATATCGGAAACTTAAAAAAATATAATTGAACAATGTATGAACAACAAATCAGAAAAAAAATGTGGGGAAATTAGGGATTTTAAATAGAAGCTTGAAATAAAGAAAACGAAAATATAGTAAAATTTAATCTAAAACAGATAAATAATTGATTACAAACCTACCTGAAATAAAATGATAGAAGAGAACATAAGCCTGGAGGAGAAGCCAAAGCTCGAACTGAGACCTTTATACTTATCTTCTTTTGGAGCTTTACCCACCCGATTTCCCTTCGAGTTTTATATTTTAATTGGATTTAATTCTTGGATTATTATCCGGCGGCGAAAACTTTTTTAACAAGCAACCTAATGTTAGGGTTTAGGATTAAAATTTAAGGTTTAAGCCATAAAACTAAGGGCTTTACAAATAAAGTTTTCACAGGGTTTGTGCATGGAATAATGCGAATGATATCCCGTTATAATTTGGTTCGTTCACAATTTGATGTATTTTTTAAGGATAATTATTTGGTACACTGACGATAGATACTAAAAAGTTTCCACAAGCGTATTAATTTTAGGGTTTTGGATTTAGTAGTTTAGAATTTAGTGATTTAGAATAAAATTTGGGGTTTAGAGTTAGAATTCAAGGTTTATAGGTTAAAACTTAAATATTCAACATATTACCCTAAACTCTAACCCTAAATTCTAACCATTACCCCTAAATTCTAGACCCCTACACCCACACTAATTCTTTGAACCCTAAAATTAAAGCGCTTGTGGAAACTAAAAATTTCTACCGCTAGTATATTAAATATAAATTTATTTTTAATGTGTTTTTACATTAAGTTTTATTGTTTAAAACATTAAATTAATTGATGTATTTTTTCTTGTGCCTGGGATTGAATCTAGTACCCAGTGTCAATCAATATTTTATTATTCTATCACATGTTTGGTTTGATTGATTAAAAGTATATATTTTATCTTGGGTAGTCATTAGATATACTAAGAGTTGGATTATTTGGAGTAAGCACATTTTACCTGTTGATTAAATTATTTATTTTTATTTTATCATATTTTTTTGGGTCATAAGTTCTAAACTCACTAAAAATAATTTTTTTTTCCTTTAAAATCTTTCATTCCTTTCTCATCCAAGTAAGATTAAGATTAAAATAAGTGTTTATCAACAACAAAAATAAAGAATTGGACTATCCAGGGGCGCAACCCTGCCAACTTTTCCTTTTCAACAGCAATAATAATTGGGGGAAAAAAGGTAAAATCAATGTTGTAAGCCTTTATTTTTTTTAAATTTTATTTTGCCCCCCTTAAAATTTTTAATTTTATTATGGTCTCCTCCTTTACAAATTTCTAGTTTCGCCCTGGGACTATCTGAACACTCTTGAATGGTTTTCGTAAAAACTAAATATTGTTATCTTTAGAAAATCTAAATTCTAGCCGCTTGCTTATTTTCAAGATAAGGGCTGAAAAATAAATATATACTAATATGAGATTTGAACTTTAGAGATGATATCATTAGAATGAATAACAACCAAACCAAACATACATCGTGACCCAAATATGAATAATGACAATTTAAAATCAAATTGATTCATCTTGAATAATATTTAATCAATAAATGTATCTAATTTGGATTTAATTATATAAACAATCTTTATAACAAATAGTAAAATGTTATTATTTGACACTTTCTTTTCCCTTAGAGTATAGGTATTAGACCTTTAAGAGCAAAATTTCCTCGCTCTCCTAAGTAAAAATTATTAAAAAAAAATTGAATTTAAATCTTAATTTTTAAAAAATAAATAAAAATCTAAAAAAATTTGAAAAATTATAAAAATTATTTTAAAAATATAAAAATATTTTTCAATTTCAAAATTTATTTATAAATAATAAATAATAATTTTACAAAAGACGTAAAATTTTAAAATATTAAATATTATTACAAAATATAAAACAATAAAAGTTATTTTGGTTTTTTAAATAACTTTTATTGTTTTATAATTTTTCAGTTTATTATTGTAATTTTATTATAATATTTAATATTTTAAAATATTTATTCTATTGAAAAATTATTATTTATTATTTCTGAATAAGTTTTTAAATTAAAGAGTATTTTAAAAATTATTTTCTAGATTTTCCAATTTTTTTAGATTTTTTTTCTGATTTTTATATATTTTTAAAATTAAAATTTAAAAATTCTTAAAAATGACAAATGGGGTGATCTTGTTGCGACACGTGTCAACAAAATTTTTCATAAAAACAGTAAAAGTTAACACAAAGGACCAAACTGATTTTTTTTTATCTTGAGTTTGAAGGCTTAATTAGATGTAAAAAAAATTAGGAGCTTAATTAATTTTTTTGCAAAAATTTATGACTATAATCCAATTAATCGAGAAACGATTAAAAAATCAACGTTGAAATCTAAATATACGTAAACTGCAACAAACTTACTTAATTCTTGGCTGATTCCAGTGTTGTTTTATCATCTTTACAACTAAAAGTAAAACACATAAGAATTAAAAGTTGAGGTATTTGTATGTAGTCGTCCACTATTAGCAGGTGATTGTCAAGCGATTGGGTCCATGTGTTTACTTATTTTCTTCCGGATGAAGTTGTCAATGGAAGCAAGGGAAATTTGGTCATAAGGAAATGTTGAAAAAAGGAAAACTAACTCCAACACAAACTGGGGATTGATTTCTGCTACAATTTCAGAATTCCGGTGAAGACTAAAAGATCCGGCTGACATGGAATCGTACAACCATGTTAGTAATATACCGTACTGCTTCACCAGACAGACATCTTTTGAGTTCGATATCGAGTTCTAATCTCCAATGGCATTTCCTCCTCCATCAGTCTGTTTTTCTTGTTCTTGTTGCTCTGCACACAATAATTGACACCAATTAAACAGATTCCGACAAGAAATAATCACAGTCAGCCAATTACAGGATAGCACATGATCCCAGAAATTCAACTACTCAAGTATAAAATCAAAGTCCATGGGGTCTGGGGAATGTCCCTGTGCTATGTTGTTCTAACTCTTTTTTCAAGAGGTACGGGATATCATCTCCAAGGATCCTCCAAATATATGGGAAACCAAAGAAAAAACGAACATTACTCGTGTCAGATACATGTCCATATCTGGTACTTACACCCGAATCAAAATAAATTAGGCACACAACCCTCCTCCTGTTCACGAAAGATGATGTTTCCAGGGTTTGACCCCATGATTAAGCGTATAGCGGCACTAAACCATTAAACCGTTAAAACATATAGCATAGAGGTATTTTATATGACTAGATGTGAAAACTAGAACTCTAAACAAATAAATAACACCAACTTTCCTTATATATATGCATTTTCACACAATACGCTGATCTTTAACTTGCAATAAGCTATATTACTCGGACTCGGTTGTGAGTATTAGAATACGAGTATTTACCCTGCATGGGTATCTTCACTTTTTTTTCTTAAGTTTTACATGTAATTGGAGGGTCATATCCCCATACCCATGTCCAAAAAAGTGTCCAGCATAAGTGTCAGCTTACTTTGAAACCAATCAAATGGGATAGCTGATCTGACTTTGAAGCAGATTCGGAGAATGAAACTCATTTTTATGGCTAAAATCTAAGGTTCCCATGAAAACTGAATCTAATTTGAATAAACCATATATAGAGTAGAAAACAGTTGGTTTGCTTACCCATAAGTTTGAATATTGCCTTCTGTGTGCGCCTTTCAAGCTTATCAAGCTTCATCTGCACATCCCTTCGAAGATCCCAGTTCGGTTTCTTGGGAGCAATGTTGACAAATGGATCCTACAACATTTGATCCACAATTACAACAAACAGAAAAAAACACTGTTTTTTGTTAAACATGATATTGAAGATAAACAATCACCTCTTTTTCTTCGGATGCTGGAGGTGTTGCTGCAACAGGGTCTTCAAACTTTGGCAGCACCGGGAGGAGCAACCTTACCCTCCTGA
This sequence comes from Hibiscus mutabilis, assembly GCA_019671005.1. NCBI lineage: Eukaryota > Viridiplantae > Streptophyta > Magnoliopsida > Malvales > Malvaceae > Hibiscus > Hibiscus mutabilis. Next base: position 11,482,590 of record CM033745.1, read on the forward strand.
AGCTGTTTATCATGAGGCACGTAATTTCGAAACTTCATGCTAGGGTTACTGTGGAACAAAAAAGGACAAGGAAGGCATACATGTCAAAATTGTCAGTGAAAGAGAACAAAGCAGACGTCCATGTAAACAAACATTCTATAACTTCATGCTGAAAACTCCATGGTATGAAAAAAGACCAGCAGTTAAGTAGTATGCTTTGATGATTGAAATATTGTGTTCAAGGAAAGTAAACAGACAACCACCATTCTATAAATTCTCTAATTCCTAAATTTTAGGTAATTTTTGTAAACTAGAAATCACAGAATATATATATTATTTAGATTCATCTGAGAAAAAAAAAAAAATTTAGAGAATTAAGGAAGAATGGTGCTGTTCATTGTTTCAAGAATTTTTCAGGAAGGCAATGAATAACAAGGGTACCTGTCCCAAGATACCCTACAACCCGCATTTGTTCAGCTTACAAAAATCGAGATGATATGAAGGGATAGGATGGATCATTGCCCTCATCCTTAATTTTACTTTTACAACTTTGATTAGTTGCAATTGACAAAAAATCAGAAGGATAGAAAATTTTCTCCAGATCTTTGTGTTAAATAACCTCATTTCTACCACACTAGCATTCATAGCCAATGAATTAAAAAAATCCCAGATCTACCCAACTTCTCATCCTTCTTAACAAGCAAAGCCTCTTAAAAACAGACACGATCACAGGTCCTTTCCACCACAAACCTGAAAGCCTTCCTTACCTTCCTGTCTCTTCAAATTATCCATAAAAGGGAAACCTTAGCCTCTCCTTTCTTTTCTAGTTTACAAAAGAACACCCAAAACCATCAAGCAGCTATTACATACGGAACTATTTATTTTAGTAAGTCCTATTTGGTCCTGTAAGCAAGTCAAGCAAATGATCAATCTGAACCCTGGTATCTTGATACTTGAATCAAGCAGCTCGCAAGCCTAATTGAGCTTTTAAAAAAAAAAATTAAGATTATAAGAGTATTTTATTAATACTCCAACGAGTTTGAGTGTGTACACAGTGTATAAAATAAAATGTAGGAACACGCCGGCGGCGGCAATCCAACATAATCAAGATTAATTAAGTGGAAATCAAAAGAAACCGTTGAGGCTTGAGTTTCTAGCATACTGTTTCTACTAAGCTTGAGTCATTTGAACCCTAGGTATATCATTCAATTTTAACTAGGAATCATGAAATTCCTATACCCTTAGTCCAAAACAGCCATATTTTCACAAGATAAACAAAACCCATCATGAAACCAATTGTTAAAACATAGTTCACATTAAATTTATGCTAAAATAAAAATGAGGGAAAATTTTACGGGTCGGAAATTAAAAATATGTAAGCTTTTGTCATGTTATTCCTAAACCCATAGTCCAAAACAGCTATATCTTCACAAGATGAACAAAATCCATTATTAAAACACAAAGCATATTAATTTATGCTAACAAACAAAGAAAACAGAAAATTTAGAAAATAAATAACGTATGTAAGCCTTTTAACTTACTCTTCTTCATTAGTTTTATCCGTTTGATTCTCAGCAGGTTGAGCAGAATCTTCATCTGGGGCATTCAGAAGTTCCTGAGCTGCTTTAAGAGCCTTAAGCCTCTCTCGACGTGACGCAGCTGCTTGTTCTATCGATTCCTCTTCGGTAGCCATTATCTCGCAGGTTTCAATTGAGTAGAGTTGGGGTTTCTCTGATTTAGATTGGATTACTAGATTTATTGGGTAAAATTGACAAATAGTCCTTAAACTATGGTGAAAAATTCATTTTAGTCACCTAACTTTTAAAAATTATAAAATGGTCATTAAACTATGATTTTTTGTTATACAATAGTCATTGAACTGTCAACTGTCTCTAAATGGATATCGTGGTAGTTAATAAAATTGTTTTATAACACATTTAATCCTTCATATTTACACATTCAATCAAGATTTAATGGTCAAAATTGATCAAAAGGCTTAATTAATTTAATTTTCAATGACTTAATTAGATGCACAAAAAATTTAAGAGTTTAATTGATTTTTTTTTAATTTCGAAGGCTTATTACATTTTTAAGCCGCTAATATATTACTTTAATTACAAAATCAACTCGCCGTGAAGCAATAACTATATCTACATCTCAATATCTACTTTGTAACAAAGTTAAAATTTTAATGTCCTTTTTTGTAATTTTAAAAATTTTAATGACCATTTGTCAACTTTATCATAAATTTAAAATGATTTAATTCCTATAAAGTTGTATCGGATTAAACTTTTTATTATTAGCAAATTAATTTCAATAAATTCTCATTATTAATAAATTAAATTACTTATAAAACTAACTCGAAATTAATTTTTTAATGGACAGAATTCTTTAATGGACAGTCATTTAAATTTCTTTTTGAACTTTCCTTTTAATTTATTTATAGGTAAACTACATAAATGACCACCATACTTTGGGTTTGGTCTCGATTTAATCACTATATTTTTTCGAAGCAATTAGACCACTATACTATAATACTATTAAAATGAACTCAATGTGACCATCTGTCGTTAGAACCTAACGGAGGGAGTGACAGTAAAAATTTATATAATTACACGTTTGGTCCTCGTTACTTATACATGTGTCACCACTTGATTGGAGGATGAAAATACATTTATTAAATTAAATATAAATAGTAAAGTCCCCCAATAAGGTGATGACATGTTTCACCACCTAATTGGATGTGTAATTTATTTTATTAAAATCAAAAATATGACCAATTTGATAGAATATATAAGTAACGAGGACTAAATATATAATTATATAAATTTTTACTAACTGTCACGTCACTTCTTCCGGTAGGTTCTAAAGGCAAGTTGTCACATTGAGTCTATTTTAATAATATAGTGGTCTAACTGCTTTGAAAAAAAGTATAGTGGTCAACTCGAGACCAAACTCAAAGTATGGTGGCCATTTATGTAGTTTACCCTTTATTTATGTGAAGGGTCAAAACTTTTAGGGGTGAGTTAATTTATTCGAGTTGATGCATCATATTTTGCAACTTAAACTTTATTTAAATTTTTTTTCGAGTCGAATTTATGAAATTCAAGTCAAATTTTCGAGTTCCTATACAATTTAATTGTAATTATTTATCATGTTATATTACAGTTTGGTTCTAATTTAAACGACTTTCTTTAATCATATAAAATATGCATATATTTTTTATATTTTTTCATGTGGCATATATATCAAGAAAAATTAAAAAACTCAACTCAAACTTAAAAATAAATTCACTAATTATTAAAAATTTTAAGTTATTCGAGTTATTTAAATTTTTATTTTATAACTCAAACTTTATTTTAAAAAAATCTAGTCGAGTTTTTTTCACCTCATATGGAGACAATATTCGTTATCTGAATTATATGCTGAATCTGAGGGTAAAATCTACCAGAAAGGATTGCAATAGGACAAAAGACAGGAAACAGAAGTTGAGAAGGATCTTCCACTCTTAATAGCATTCAAATGATTAGAGAATGCCAATCTACAAAAGGATCAGTTTAGTCCTAACCTATGCCTAATCAGAATCTTCGAGTTTGTACATGATTCCAGCAGACCTGTCACGGCACCAGAACCCATACTCGGTGCATTACAGATGAAACCTAACTATAACAACAGACTTTCAGGCCACATAATGCCCGGTTTTTCGTCTATGCCGGCTAAAATCAGACACAAACCTGAAAGAAAGGCCACAGTCTTCAACCTTGCATTGATATGGGCGTTCTCCAGTGTGCACCCGTATATGCTCAGTCCTAGCCCATGCCCACTTGAATGACATGGAACAACCTTTCCATGGGCACTTGAGGGGCCTATCATCATCATGGACTCGTTCATGAAGGATTGCATATTTGTGGGAACGGAATTTCTTTCCACAGCCATCATATGGACACCGATTCCGTTTGTGCAACCTCAACTCTTCCTTTGTATCGAAACTCATATGGCAGCCTTCCAGGTCACATCCATGAGACCCTTTTTCTATTGTTTTCTCACTCTGGGTGTGAACTGAAGGTTTCCTCGTCTCTTTTGTTGGCAGCCCCTCAGAAGCTGCTTTACATGCATTAAGACCGCTGGTTGCATCTTTCCGAGCCCTCGGCCTCAACCCTTCACATGGACTTCTAATAAAACCATCGCCACCAACCTTTTCAGGTGTTTCCTCCAGTTCTCGCTTCCTCTTTCTTCCATTCATGGCACTCGATTTACAATCTGCCATAACAGACTCATGATCTCCATTCTCCATCGAACAAACTTCCCCACCATCATTTGCATTCACGGTAGTACAAGTCTCTCTATTTGTTCTCGAGTCTGTTGCAGCAGCACACGGCTTCTCCCGATAACTGCCATCTTGGTGAGCCTCAGAGCAAGCTTCTATCACCACGGGAGTAGGCTGCTTTTCTTGGATTGGCAAATCGGAACCAGTTATAACTTCATCCCCGGCGGTCCTTTTTGTATCTTGAGTTTCTTGCAATACTTCAACATCTAAGGTCACATCAGTATGACAATCTTCTTTGGCACAAAGATTATTGGAAATTGGGGAATATTCTTCAACAGAGAGATCAGCAGACTGATCAATTCCACCTGGCGTGATAGAACCAGATAGAAGTCCTTCCTTGCTTAATTTAATCTGGATTTCCTGCTTCCGTGCTTTATTCTCGGAAATTGTAACGTCATAAGAATCTGCTGCAGCACAGGGCTCCTTCAGATCTCCAGATCTTAACATCGCCTTGTAGTTATTTCTGCTGGTAGCTTCAGCTTCTAGCTGCACTTCGTTCTCAGATGTCATACAGCAGTGAGCAGAATGTGAACTTGCTGAGTTACCAAGATTTATCAAACCATAACCAGAAGCCGGTTCCTCACCCTGTGCTGCAGAATGTGGATTGCAAACCTCGGTAGCAGTGGCAGTGTTTTCCGCATATCTTTCATCACCCGCAAAAATGCAGCATTTAGAACACTCCTCAGTAGGAGAAATCTTATCACTCTCACTGTTACTCTCAATAAGCTTAATTTCGCATTTCTTTTGACAAATAGCACAGGCTGTCAAACTCCGAGTTTCATCATCCAGATCCAATTCCTCCAAAATTTTGTTCTGGTCCTTTTGTGCCACTGAGGTAGACAAGATCTCAAGTTGCGTCCGACTTGACTCACATCTGGCATTTATCTTGGATTTATTTCCACCATGTTCATCAAGAAGTTGACTCGAAGCAGCCAAATCCTCTCTTGGCAAGTCATTCAACAGTTCACTGCCCCAACCAGCTCCAGTTGAATAATCTGGTTTTCTTTTTTTCCTTCTTGAATACTGAATAATTTTATGCCCATATTTAGAAATGTTGCTATTGAGCTTTTCCACCAATATTTCATCTACTTTCATTTCAACGCTTTCATGTGGTTTAGATGGTGACGGGTGGTTTAACTTGCCCTTTGAACGGGATTTTCTCAACTGCCATTTGATATTCAATAACTCCAAACTGTTGTATTTATCAGCAAAAAGACCACTCAATGGCAGTGCAAGCTGAACTTGCTTATATGGAGAGTTCTTTCGGACTTTGACACAGTACCGCAAGTTAACACCAAGTGTGGAAGTCCAGTCTTCCCGAATTTCATCACGTTCATCATCAATTGCAAAATTGATCAAATTTAGATCCTCCTCGGATGCAACATCTAGTGGAACATCATTGTAATTGAAAGGGATATCAACACCGTCCGCAACAGGTATTGCATGTGCCTTTATTTTTTGATAATCTAACAGATCAGAAAAAAGATGTAAAGAACTAATTCAAAACTACAACAAAGAAGCAAATATATGAAATGGTTGAATAGCAGATAGCAGCAAACATTACAATTACATAGCTATGTTAACTCAGACTTGGGTGTTTCAGATACGGGTATGAGTCCAACAGGGGTGGGTTCAATTTTTTTTATAATTTTTCATGTATTTGGAGGATCTTTAGAAGATCAAATCTCCATACTCATGTCCAAATATGATTCGGAAACGGATGTCGGGAATGGGTATTCACCCCCCATGGATTTGCTTTTATTTTCTACTTTCTGATCAGTTGTTGATAACAACAGGAATGTAGTCTACATGTAGATAAACCGGTTTGATGCAAGGAATAATGGGGCAGACAGATCTAAAGTCAATCTTACCTGAATGGCAAATTACCAGCATTTTCGCTCCACCTTTGGACTGCAAAAGCTCATCAACTTGAGCAGCATGCTCCAGGCAGAAAATCCGAGGTCTCAGATATTTATTACATGTGTTCCATCCTTTGGAAAACTTAGTTATTGATGGTAATGGTGGATCCTTGGAAGGAAGTGATAGGTCTGCAACATGATTGAGATTGTCTGCAGAATAAAGCACTAGATTTACTTTAATAATCATTTGAGAAGCCTGAAAAGATGGTGAAGCAAACTTCTCCGGTTCAATTAAACCCTTTCAATTTCTTCCGAGAAAACAACTATAGCCTCAATGGAAAACATTCAACCCTCTCCAAAAACATGAACATTGAGAAAATCATAGCACATCCAATCTATCTTAATTCTGGACTTGGGTGTGAGTGTAGGATATAAGTATGTGTCCAGCATATAAGTCATACATTGGTGTCGGACATGAGTACTTTAAGAAAAAAGAAGATATGGAGCAACATAGGTTCCAACCTCACAAGTTTATGGCAACAGATATTTAACATACGGGAAAATAATCCGACTATGTATGTGACAATTTGAGTGATGAACAACATTAAGTCAAAAATGAACTGATGATAAACTTGAGAAACAAAAATTTTATGAGAAAGGGGTCCCATACCTGAAATTGAGCCCTTGACAGGGCAAGAACTCTTAGTTTCCAAGACTGTTGGACCTAGATTTGAAAGATGATTCGCATGTAGAAGTTCCATCGATGCTCCTTCAGATGGTTGTACCACAGACATAAATGGATAACCTAGAATTCCGCAAGCCACACAAGCCAATGTCCCCGAATCAACTTGTAAATCGCATGTCAAATCATCATCATTACAATATAAATAGTTCAGATTTTCCATGTAGAAGCTCATCTCATCTAAGGGATTCTTTTGATCAGATTTATCTTCATTGTGAGTGTCAAAAATATTTTCTTGCAGTATCGTAGAATCGGTAGCCGTTCCGCTGGGCAGTTCGGAATCTTTGCTCGTATAAGGAAGTAACAAAGGGTCCCACATTATTGCACGATACGATTCTCCTTTTAAAATAATAGATAACAATTTATTTTCAGTTAACAAATCTTCTATAAAAGACTTCTTTACTAACACCTCCCGTTCTTCCTTCAAACGATCTCTCAGACGAGAACTGCGATGACCGGGAAGCAAGGACCTTGGTATCCTGGAATGGAAACAAATTAAGTGAAACAATATATGTTTATTAAACTTGAGAAACAAATAAATACAAACTGACCTTGACACAAAAGACATGGTCAAAAGGTATAACAGCTGCTGATGAGAAAGCATTGGAAGATAGTTCATAGCCGCTCTACGCACAGCAGCTTCTTTAGCGACTTGAAGCCACTGTGGAGTTCCGAAGTTTGCAGCTTCCCCGCAATTAAAACCTATTTAGTAAAACAATTGACCACGAATATCGATGAGAACTAGAAAGAGATAACAAAGTCTATGGTAAATGTATGTTCAATTTTTTTCACAGATTTCAATGTATTTGGATGGTCCAGGGAGGATCATATCTCCATAAATATGTGGATATGCATTGGACATTGGTACTTCATAAACAATGAAGAAGTGAAGCAACATAATCTGAGATGATATTCATATGTAGGTTCACAATAACCACACTAAAAGGCTCTTCTGCATTGTGGTGGTTTATGAAATATAGATACATACGGATAACTTCTGGTTGGTCCTAATTCTAGTTTCCTGGTAAAACCACATACATCACAAGGATCTTTTCAAATAAGACGTCCACCTTCGGAACTCATTTTAAATACCTTTAAACATGCTCATTAATGACATCACCATCAGCAAGGCCTTCCTCATTAATGACAAATAGATAGCCTCATCCCCCACCCAACCCAGACCAAAAAGCTTTCACAATGAAATCCTTCCCCGACCCCTCCCTTCTAGTTCTTCTCCCGAGGTAGAAAATTTAAAAGGGAAAAAGAAAACTATTTTTCTCATAATTAGAGGTCATTAATTTCCAAAACTGTCAGAGGAAGTGAAACTTCTCAATCCCGTATGAAGCACCAAATTTTCGCAAATATAAACACATTTGTTACACCATGCCTATCATTTTCAGATTATTTTTCCACTATTAGAACCTCTCTATCCATTCTTACCAGACCATGTCAAGCTAAAATGTGTGCCTACTAAAAAAACCGTTTTCTTATAAAGGTGAAAATAGAACATAAATATGCAGGTATTAGATCCCCAGTCAGGAGCCAGACAATTGAAGAAATTCACATAAAGGTGAAAATCAACTATAAAGAAATTACCATGGCTGAATCCTACGTGGTAGGCTCTCGGAAAAGTCACAACAAACTCACCAGGATTCTGTATTAACCTGAAGAAACAACAGAATAAAGTAGAACTTCAATTTTTCAGAAGAAAACACCAAATCGCAGACTCTGCAGTACAAGGAAAGCCTCAAAAGTTTTCCAAGAATGGGATGTTAACATCCTCACATCTGCAAGTTCAATATCATTAGGGGATCAGGGGAGACCAAGGATACAATTATTCAAAAGAGCAAGATCAACTCACCTACAACAAGGAATGCCGGATGCGACAATCAACTCAGGTGATAGAAGAGTTGTCTTCTCACCCAGTAATGACAAAGCAGCTGGGAAAAGGATACTGAGACTGAGTTACAAGAAAGATATAAAAGTTGCAATAATCAACTACGTCCGATAGATGTCAAATGTTCCACTTGACGGAGGCAAGTCTAAACACCCTAGAATTAGCAAAATCACAATTTCATAAGCATCCAAATATCCTACAACTGGTGAGTGATAAATAGAAGCAATTCCAGGTTAGAGAGTCCAACAAAATATCTACTATAATCTGTAAAAACTATGAAATGAAATCATGCAATCCGTTCTTATATCCCACCCGAAGTAATGTTCAATAACCTAATATACGATGACAAAGAAGTGACATACCTAAGCGGTCAATGTTACCACCATAACCCTCGGTGCGGATAACTTCCTCAAAAGCAATTGCATAATCTCCAGGAACAGCATACCAAGTCTTTGAAGAGCCAGTATGAAGAAAATTCATACTATGAAGCTCATGATCTTCAACATGCCATGCAAACCAGCTAAACAACATGCCAATATAAATCATAGGAGAAGTAACACCAGGAATATCATCAGGCATAAAACGTGTAAGTGAGCCAGCTGAGCGAGCAATCACTTGAAGATTCCAAGGACTATTTGAAAGCTTCCAACCAGCGGTACCTTCCATATCATTGCCAGCATTTCCATTCTTTCTTTTAGACTGAGAACTTCCATCTGATGCCATGGTTGACAAAGTAGTTGATGACTTGGGCGTTTCTACACATGTATCTGGGTCACTTTTAACGGAAGTATCTTTAATCTCATCCCTGTGTGAATTATTTACAGTACCGATCTCATCTTTTTTGCATTCAGAGTTTTCCCTCCTGTATGACATCCTCTTCCTCCTCCTCCTATGGAAATACTGTTGACCGTCTGGTTCCCCAAAACCTGATCCAGGGACATCATTAGCATATTCCACATATATAGACTTCTCTGAATCCACCTTCCAAAATAATGCCTCGATATGCAATGGTGATACCTCCTTAAGCACACCCAATAAACTCTTTGCCAGTGTCTTAGACTTAGATTCAAACTGCTCTAACGTATAAATCTCCCCGCTTTGCCACACTTGCTTCTGAACACCACATAGTGGACCATTAGCCACCCCTTTCATTCTCTTCCCACTCTGTCCCAGCTCCTGATGTCGAGTCGTAAACACCGCCCTTCTTTCCTCTTCATCACTACCACCATCCCCAAAGCTCGAAACAGAACCATCATTCACATCACTTCCTAATTCCGGACACTTGGACAGTGACCTATTCAAATTGTTAAAAACATACTTTTTTGATGGTTTTGGCAAAGGTGGGATAATCTTACATATACCATAAGAACCGGCTTCTTTCTCAATCTTTGATATATATGCAATGGGGTCAGCAAACTCGGTATCTGTCGGCCGAAATTCAGGTGCCAATGGCAACCGTTTAAGCCATTTTGGAATTTCAACATTTCCCATTTACAACAAAGATTCTAAACAATGACGAACAACATAAACCGATCAAATCATTACCCCTTAACATACATTGCTGATGGATGTTTCAAAGTGGGCCATGGAAATTAACAAAAACCCAATTCTCTAAATCACTAGATTCCATTGTTCTAACACGTTTCCAAAAATGGGTTTCTCTTGTTTCCTGGTTTTCTTCAATCGAAACTACATAAAACTCCAAAGTTCTAGGTATAAGTTCCAAACACGTTGCTTGAAAAATCTATTAAATAAATTGGGGGAGGGAGAGAAAAAGAGAATTAAAACCTGGAGAACCGCCTGGAGCCGCTTGAAAATCTTGACAAGCTAGGTTTTGATCAAGCCATGTGGTGCAAGATAGCAGGGGAGGGTGGGGGAAAGGGCTAACGTGCAAGGAGATGTTGATGCAGATTGTGTGGACCCCGTATGATATTTGGTGGTATGATGAGATAAGATTGGGTGTAGTATATCAGGCCACTTCCCACTTGCATGATGAAAATAACATCTAGGGTGTTAGAAATGGATTTGGTTGAACTCATGGGACCTCTAAATTTATATTTTTATTTTGGAATAATTATATGGTAAATATATACAGCCGTGTATATTATTTATATGTACAGTAATATATCACTAATTGTTATAATTAGTTTAAAATATTAGGAACCGAAAGTGTTATTATCTTCTTTTAAAATAAAATTTTAAAAAAATAATTTTTATATTATCTTTTCAAATTTTCTTTTTTTTGTTAAAAAATAATTAAACTTTTATTGCTATAATAATTCTTACTTCACTTTAATTAATTTAAGGGTAAAGTTCACAAATAGTCATTAAACTTTAATCAATTATTCAATTTGGTAATCAAACTTTCAATTGCTTTAACGTTGCTATTAAACTTTTAGTTTTGTTTCAGTTTGGCCACTGACCCGTTAACAACCGTTAAAAGAGTGATGTGGTTGTTAAAATACTTTGTATAATAACACATTTAGTCTTCCACGTTTACACATTCAAACAATTTAGTCCTAATTTGAAAGAAATAATAAATTTAACCCTCATTATTTCATTTTGACTCTATTTTTAGTTGGATGAGTCTACAACGGGGCGACAAACAACTAAACACCGCTAACGTAAACCATCGCTAAACATTATAAAATTTTTAATGACTTTTAATTAAATATTACAAATTTCAATGACTCAACATGCAATAAATTATTTTTTAAAAATAAAGTTAAAATTTGAATTATATAACCTTAATTTTTCGAATTCTTAAACCCTAATCCTCAAATTCTCGAATCCTAATCTAAATTCAAAATTAACAACCACGTTCCTATTTTAATTTCTCTAGGTTAAATACTAATATAAATTATCCCTAACCTTAGGCCATTGAAAGTCTAATCTTACATACGTTTTGAGAATTTGAACGTTCCTAAACAATGAAAATTTGGGATAATTTGGCTCGTAGGTTAGATGCATGATAATTTGGTTTTAATCGTAGATTCGAAAACATATTTCGAACAGTCAAACAATAGCGTTTGGGCTCGTAGGTTAGATACATGCGTTTTGGTTTGTGAATTTAGTAATTAGGGTTTGAGAATTTGGAGATTAAGTGATTGAGAATTTGGCGATTAAGGGATTGAATAATTGATCACAGTTTAGTGATTATTTGTGAACTTTATCCTTAAATTAAAATAAATGTAGGAATTATTTTAGTAATAAAAGTTTAATTATTTATTGAATTAAAAAATAAAAGAAAATCTGAAAAAATAATATAAAAATTATTTTTTAAGATTTTATTCCAAAATAGAATAATAACACTTTTGGTCTTTAGAATTTCAAAACTAATTAAAACAATAATGGTACATTGCGATACATATGAATAGTAATATATTGCGGTAATTGCATTTACCGTAGAATTATCCTTTATTTTGTCCTTGCACCATTATTAGAGATTAGATTACATCAGAGATAATGTTATTGAGAGAAATAGTTACGAATTTCGAACATAGATTATAAATGGACACAAATAAAAAAAATACTAGTCTAACTAGATAAGTTCTCGTTTTTATACAAATAATATTGTTTGAATTTATATTTAATACATAGGCGGTGAAAATAAAAAAGCTTCCACAAATGTCTTAGTTTTAGTATTTACAACTATACGTTAGGGTTTTGAGGGTGCATATTTAGGTTTAAAGGTTTAGAATTTGTGGATTGTTGTTAGAATTTAATGTTTAAAATTAGAGTTTAGAGGTTAAAATTTTAAATTTAAAATAATATGGTTAAAAATTTAAGTTTTAACACATAAACTCTAAAATCTACCGAAACTCCAAATTCTAAATACAACCCGCTAATTCTAAACCAACTTTCACGTGAGTTAAGTTCAATTAATCATTACACGATCACGAGTTTCAGGAAATATTTTTACCTAAAAAATTTAAGGTGACATCATCAATAAAGAACTTAACTCTCACGAAAGTCTGACTTCATCCTCAACTGAAACAAGGCATGTTTCAAGAATTAGTCTAAAAGTATGACTATTTTGGAAATTAATTCCCAAAACAAGATTATTTGGGTAAAACAATCAATAAATTACATCCACAAATCAGTTACACCGGAGTGGGAGTTTCACGGTATTGGGGGGATCAAACAGCAATTTCCATCAAGCTATAGAAATATAGATACCGAGCAAAGTTCATTGTATAGATTGTTCCACATTGGCAGCAGCTTTTATTTCTAAAATGAATGCTAAATACAAACCTATGGTTATGGCCATGTTGCTCAAACACTTCGTACTTATTTGAAAGTATCTACGTCCGACACATATTGAAACATAAATATGGGCAAAACTATAAGCATAAATAAAGTATCTGTTGACACTTCAATTTTTTTTTGAAAATTTATATTTTTTTACGTATTTTATACAGTTTTGTTTGGCAATTAGCGGATACATTAACTGATAGCGGATAACTGATTGTATTAGCTAATTTGACTAGCGAATCACGTTAGCTGATTGTATAAAAGTATTTGATAAAATTAATTGATAGTTATTTGATTATTAACTCTGCCCCTAACCATAATCTCGTAAATATCGCTCAAGAAAATAATACTCCTTAGATAAATTCTTAACTCTGCCCCTAAACATGAGTGTAAAACTATAATCTAATATAAATTTAGGTCTTTAAATAAATGGAAAAACTTTGAAAATATATAAAATACTTTTTCAGACACATATTCGAATGAGACATTCACATCTAAACCATAAACATGATTACTCATAAAAGAAACTTACACTGGCAAGTGTTTATAGAATGGCATTGTTCAACTTGATGTAATCAACGACAAAACTACATGTAATGTGAGGTGGACTCGTGCTCTCCTAAACTTTTCAAAATTCATATATTTATTTTTATTTTTTATAAATTAGTCTTTAAATTTTTATAATATTTATAATTTAAATTTTGAGATTTTATGTGTGTTTACCCTTATATTTATAGATCTGCCACTAAATATTATAAATATTAATATTAAAATCATGAATTTCACAAGTAATTATATTTCTTTAGTTAATAATATAGATCATAGTAGTTTTTTTATATATAAATTATCGTTAATTCATTAAGCGATTAATCTAATATAAGTACTGTAACCGTTTATTATGCAATATATATATCAGACAAAGTGAAAGTATTTGATTCGAAATTTGAATACAAATCCACTGATTACTAAAAATTCAAATTATTTAAATTTTTATTTTATAACTCAAATTATATCTAAAAAATTTCAATTTATAAAATTACAATTCAATTCGATTCAAAACAAATCAAAGTTATTCTAGATGGATTCAAAAAAATAAAACTTTTCTGAGTCCAGTATTACTCACCCTAATCATTAGCACTCAGAAAATGGATCAAATATGCAGCGATGTACGACAGTGGATCCCTTACAAGGCCCAATAGAGTTGACCCAGGCCCAGCCAACCATTTCTTATTTCTACTTTCTTGCTCCTCCCACTCCAGTCCTAGACGACGACCTTGCCCCAAAATCGAAGCCAGTGTTTAACTCTCTCGTCCCGTCAACTCCGATGGAGTCTCCGATCAGGGCTACAGGAATCCTGGGTTTCACTTTCTTCTCCCTTCTATTCCTCGTCTGCAGATCCGCTCCTTCACACAATCTCTTGATCTCCAACGCCGAACGTAGAGTAAGCTTCAAACCTCTCTCTCTTTCTCATTTCTATATTTCCACTTTCTAATCTGAGATTCGTTCCAAGTTGTCGAAATTATGACGCGCGGTTCAAAAATTTATATATTTTTGGTTAAATTAAGGAATTATATATCAGTTTACATTTTAAATTCTCCATTTGTTAAAGGAAATGTAAGATGCTCGATCTTAATATTTTCTCATTTCGTTTTGGTTAATTTGGATTCTTTTGTTAAATTATGATATACGGTTCAAATTTTAAAGTTTTTTTTTACTGATTTTAGGTAGGATGATTTGTGAGTTTGGATTGTAAAAGCTCCAGTTGTTAAAAACAAGAGTGCAAGATGCTTGATCTCAATATTTTTATTTCATTTTGTTTAATTTGGCTTATTTTTTTAGCTTATTTATTTTCTAAATATTGTTTTTGGTTGATGCAGATCGACTTGACCTCCCACATCGTCAAGGTTTACTTGACTTTGAAGGTAATTTCTCTCGAAATACTAAAGTTTATTTAATTTAATTAGTATATATTTATATGTATGTATATGCATATACTATATATGAATACTGAATTATTGTTTAAATCATTTAAATAGAGAGAGGTCGAGGTTTTACATTTCAGTTTTGAATTGGATGCCTAAAATTTACCCGTGAATGTGAGTTTTTGCTAGTTTTTACTATATCGAGCACTCGTTTTCTAATGCATTTATTATTTGAATTTGTGCTTGCCAATTTTGTGTGTGTTTTTAGTAGATATATTTTTGAAGAATTAACATTTTTAAAAAAAAAATTAAACTATTTTCAATAGTGAAATACATAATTTACTTTTATATGAAACAACTACGTTTCAGTGAACTATTTTATGGTAATTATGTGCTTTTTTAATCAAATAGGAATTTTCCTTTTAGCAACTTCTGATGCAGCAGCCTTTAAATAGCAAAACAATCCTAACTTAACGATGGATTCTATAATTTTTTATTGGTTTACATTGGCGAACCAATCCGAGGCATCTTTTAAGTATTAGCATCAATAGTATGAATATTAGATTATTGTTATCTAGATTTCTAAGATTTTCATGTATTTTATTACGCACAATTTTATATAAATATGTGTATGTATGTATCTCTTCTAGGTCGAGAATGCCGGTAGTACGCCTACTTCAGAAATTCTTCTTGCTTTCCCACCCACTCAAGTTGATCATCTAGCAACAGTTGAAGCATTAGTAACTAAAGGAAAGCGGAAGAAGACTACTTTAGTCCGTCTTGATGTAAAACCAACTGAACTGCCTGATGCGCCAAATGACAATAAATATTTTACTATTTATTTGGCTAATCCCTTAAGTTCCGGTGAAAGTACGACACTAGAAGTGTTGTACTTGTTTACACACTCCCTAGAACCTTTTCCAGCAGAGATAGGCCAATCGGAATCTCAATTAGTATATTACCGTGATAGTGCGTTAATATTGTCACCATATCATATTAAGCAACAGACAACTTTTATTAAGACACCAAGTACTAAGGTGGAAGCGTTCACAAGGGTGGAACCCACAACCCGTGCAGGCACTGAAATGAAATATGGGCCATATGAGGATCTTCCTCCATACTCTTTTTCTTCAATTCTTATACATTTTGAGAACAATAGCCCATTTCCTGTGGTCGAGGAGCTTGTTCGCGAAATTGAGATATCACATTGGGGAAACCTTCAGGTCACAGAGCAATACACATTGGTTCATGGCGGTGCCCGGCACAAAGGTGTATTTTCAAGGTAGAGTAGCTACTGCCTAACCGGATTCAGCTTGAAAGATCGAGAAATGCACATTTTTATGATTAATCACTTTCTGATGCATGCTATTTCCAGGGTTGATTACCAATCCAGGCCAACTTTGAGTGGTGCGTCCTCGTTGCGACAGCTTCTAGCACGACTACCTCCTAGGGTTCATTCTGTCTACTACCGGGATGAAATAGGAAACATCTCCTCGTCACACCTGCGTACGGATTCCCGTAAGGTATTATAATGTATTTCTCTTCCATTCTATTTCTCTTAAGCTCTCTTGCAGCAAAAAGTTATTTTTTAACAATCAAATTACTTACCTAGTCAGCTTTGGAATTTTCGTGATTTATGAGTTATTCCTAAAAACAAATATCCCAGTTTCCTGGTTGTCTGACCATGTAGATGTTTAAACCCTTGTATTTGTAGTTCTCCTTGATGGCATGTAAGTTTCTATTTGAAATGACATGGGTTTTATTCCATTTCTACATTGCGTTTCAAATGCAAGTTTGGATTATTCTGGCTTAGTTATATTTTGTTACTATTGGACAACAATGTTTTCCCAGTCTTTTAATCATGCATTTATATCTTACTGCTTCACTTTCCATGTTTCCAGTTAAAGCAAAAGCCAGCATAATAGGAAAGGTTTTTTGAATCTTTTTTATATCCTTCCATCGCTGCTGTTTTCTCTTTGTGTATGTTGATTGTTGACTAAGTTTATGCTCTTACAGTCTGAACTGGAAATTGAACCACGGTATCCTTTATTTGGAGGTTGGAAAGCAACTTTTGTCATCGGTTATGGGCTACCATTACACGACTTCCTTTTCGAGTCATCTGATGACAGGCGTTACCTCAACTTTACCTTTGGATGCCCTCTTCTTGAGACTGTGGTTGACAAGTTAACCGTCAAAGTAGGTTTATAGTTGTTTTTTCATTTGTCCAAAATTTGGAAATATGAATTTACTATGATCGGAACGAATATGTTATGCTTCAGGTAGTATTACCCGAGGGATCAAAAGACCCATCTGCTGTGGTTCCCTTTCCCGCGGAGCAGCATCTTGAGGTAATTATCCCCAATTCAGTGATCTCTTTTGAATTTTCATATCGGATGCATGGACGTATATTCGTTATGGTCAACACTCTGTCTTCTGTCACGTGTCAACCAAGATGTGTTCCATTTGAATCTTGCAGACCAAATATTCTTACCTTGATGTTGTTGGAAGGACTGTGGTGGTCATTGAAAAGAAGAATCTTGTTCCGGTGCAAAACTCTCATTTCCAGGTAATTTATCACCTCTCCCATTTGCATTATGTGTTTTTACATCGGTATCAATTTTAACGCTGTCCGTGATGAGTCCATCTCCTCATGATATTCTAATTTGGTGCATAGATCACCATGGTAACTGAAACCTTCAAATGATGACAGATTAAAATACATAAGTACTCTTCCGGAGGCTGTTTGACTGCATCTAGGTAGTCCCTGTACTACAGTCAAATGTGCAATTCAGTCCTTGTAGTGTAAAACTGAGAAGTTATTCCCTGTAAGTCTGATGTTGGTGCAAATAAGTAAATTTGATAACTCTGTTATAGAAAACTATCAAAATGTCGGCATCAATTCTATATCATAAAGATTAAATTGCAGTTTTGACACTGCCTAGATGTTTCAGCCTAGAAAAGCACGCGCATTATAGTTAGCAGAACACGATTTTCTTCGAT
This sequence comes from Hibiscus mutabilis, assembly GCA_019671005.1. Classification (NCBI taxonomy): domain Eukaryota; kingdom Viridiplantae; phylum Streptophyta; class Magnoliopsida; order Malvales; family Malvaceae; genus Hibiscus; species Hibiscus mutabilis. The sequence goes on from CM033745.1 coordinate 11,500,570, forward strand.
CTGATGCGTTTTTTGTGGACCCCTCTTTGCAGGTTTACTACACCTTCAAGCCAATCTTCATGCTCGCAGAGCCTCTGATGCTGGCATCTGCGTTCTTCTTGTTTTTCGTGGCTTGTTTAGCTTACCTGCACATCGATCTTTCCATCTGTAAGTGAAGCGTTGCAGTATTCACAATCGGAAAAATAGCAATTAGTTCTTAGTCGCCACACTCTAGATTGCAGCGATGCCAGTTTACCTCAGGTGAGAGAATATACCGACTCTAGCTATAATCAGGGCATTGTTGAATTAAAAAAAAAAACTCTTTGCTTTTACAACGCAATTGTTTCAAGTTTTGACAACGAACTTCTCAGTAAGCTATGTTATCCTTTCGTACTTGAGGTGAATATTAGATATGGGTGTGCTAAATTTTTTCGTAACACCATTCATCAATACCTGTATCCAAATGTGTATCGAACACGAAAGAAATGAAAGCATTTGGGTTCCGTCAATTAGTGGCAGAACTTGACGAAAAAGTCTAACATGGAAAATACCAATATCTATATGCACCAGATAAGATTTAAATGTGAAACTTTAAAAGTCATTACATTTTAGTGTATGGAATTTGAAATAGAATGGCGGTGTCATGTTTCCATGATCAATTTATGAAGGCCTAAATTATTGTGTGGGGGTAGCAATCAATAAATCGGGGTTTACTTTGAATATTTCTAACCAAACATTTATTTATTTTTTGTTTATTTATTGATATCTAATTGGCCAATCCTTCAAAGCAATTTAATAATGATGAATTCATTGTTTGATAAATAAATAAATTTCGTTCAACACATTGCCCACCGTTTCCAACTCTACCACTTGTTTCGCCATTGCTTAAAAAATAATTACTTTTACTTTAAACTCAATTTAATGCTTGATTATTTATGGAGCAAGTTAATTCATTTGACAAACTTAGCTCAACATGCTTCCCATGAAATAGTTCATTTCACTCCTACGGATCAATATAATATAAATGTTTGAAAGCGGAAGTCAAATGTTTAATTATTCTATTTTTTAAATATAAATATTTAAAATTGAAGGTCAAATTTCAAAGGGTTAATTTATATTTTTTTATAAAAAATTAGGATAAATTAAAAATTATAACAATTTCGAGAGATTTAATGAGAATTTTTTTAAAATTTTAGGAGATGATTTAATAAAAAATTTAAAGGAATCAAATTATTATTATTTTTAATTTAAAAAACTAAATGTTAATTTTCTAAAATGGCAGGAGTCACGACGCCTAATTACCCTTATCGTCCGCCACTGTTATAATAGGGTAGATGAAGTCAATTCCTTGCCAAATCTGCGCTCCGAGATGGCAATGCTTTATTTCCCAACCTTTATTACAAGTCCTTTTCATGAACATATATATATTCGATAATATATTTTTAATATATTTGAACCTAAAATTAGAATAAATTTAGATAAATATATGTATAATGAGATTTTTTTTAATGTTTTGGTGCTACGTGAATCAGAAAAGGTTGGACTGATTGATTTCCCATTAGTAAGTAAGGGAAGGCAATGCCAAATAGAAAATCTTCTCACTTTAGAGATGCGATTCCTAGTAAGTTAAGGAATTTCTTAACCATAAATCCGGGCTTATGGGATTGATGTAACAACACATGATAATTGGTTTGAAAGGCTAGATACTATTCTGATTCTCGAGGGATTTCTTAGTTCGTGCAATGAAGAATATTCTCTCTAGGTGTAGACTGATTACATGATATTATCTTGTTATTAATTTTAATCTTTTAATAAGATACAAGCAAATATACTGTTTGAACTCGGATTTCTGAAAATAACAATATTTTCTTTTACTTTAAGATCATTGGATAAATTTCCGTATACAATGAAATTTAAATAAAAATAAATTTGAAGAGCGCCTGTAGATATTTGTACTTGAACTTGAAATTAAAAGAGAAGATAAAACTGTAAATCTAAAAGCACATTGATTTCCCGTTAATTTGAATCTTCCCTTAGTTGGGATCAGAAAATAACAACTCCCCCCCCCCCCTAAAAGACTCAATTGAAAATCCAAAAAAGAAAGAAAAATATCATAGCCATGCATGCAATAAATGTTCTCCATTAATGTATGTATGTATGATAGAGTGGTCTGAGTATACATACAAAACCTCCTGATCTGAAATCATGAATTCTACCTATTTCAGTCCCATTGAGTTGAGTATCATAATATCATCCGAAACTTGAATTCATGTGAACTCTTCTTTTGCAGCAACCTGTTAGAAGTGCAGTAATAGATTCGTGCATTCGGGTTACGGAGAAGGGAGAGTTTCGATGTCGATGTTTAAAGCTAATGAAGTGTTTACCACATGCAGGTCTTATTTTTCAGCATTTACAGCACTTCGGATGTTAACAATCAGCTTAAGCTTGGAGCAAGTAGTTCACAGGAAGCAGCTGCATGGATTCATTGTTTGAAGGATTCGGCATTAAAGGTTTAACTCGATTAACCAACCGTCTGCGAGTTGATCGGTTATTCGATTGATGAAAGCCTTATGTTCTATAATTTCATTTGTCTCCAAGTCAAGCAAATAATGTCATCAGTTCTAAAAATACATGTCCATTTCTGAGGTAATACTAGTGAATTTATCTCCTGATTCGATTTACAATATCTTTCGAGCTTTAGGTCTAAGAAAGCATTGAGAACACTATCGATGTGAACAGAATTAGTATATAGTTTAAATTCCTGTACCAACAGATCCGAAAGTATGAGAACAAAAAACCGAAAGAACTCTGTCAGTTGACCATTTCATTCATCCGTTCATGCAGAGGCAATGATATCTGATATAACTTCACCCTCATCTTGGAAAATATTTGATTGTCAAAATGGTAAGGATTTAAGCTCCTAATGACATTATAAGTGTAACTTATTCTAAGTCCATGCATCAGTGTAGGGTTACGGCTTTTCAAAGAAGCAAAACATCGGGATTCGCATGGAGCCGGAGGGGTGTGTTGCTCTTTGGATACTGTTCATGATTGTTGTACTCAATTCTTTTTTGCTTTTATATGGCTGAAGAATCTTGTTGTTGTCAGCATTGGGATGATCATTCAGCTATAATGGCAGTTGGCATGGTGGATGGGACCTCGGAGGCCATTTTCCTTGCACTTATGTCTCTTGGCCCCTCGAGATCAGAGTAGGATGTTCATTCGCCTCAAATGCAATAGGTGTCTAAATGGAATTTTCCAATTTCCCGATGTTAAATAACAGATTGTCTTGCAGATGGGACTTTTGTGTCTACCATGGCAGCGTGGTCGAGTGCCTTGACGGTCATACCGATATCATTCACGAGAAGTTGTATACTGATTGGCTACCGTGGTCAGATCCTATTCCTTCTCTGAACATTATTCATGCTTTATGTTTTGAGTTGATCACAGGTCTTGCAGGGGAATGAAGCGGAGAGATTTATTACTTCAACGCTATTGGAGACGGGAGGAGGACGGCACATACGGTACTAGTTCAAGCAAGCTCATGAAAATTTTCGGAACTGTTGGTTTCTAACTTAAGGTTCCATTGTTTGTTCTTGTTGTAGTGATTTTGTACCATTCCGTGGTCCACAAGAAATGTCCCCCTCAAAGCGGCTATGTCCGTGCTCACCTTAAAAGTAATGTATGCTCTAGAATATGAATCTATAAAAGTTCATTCTCCTGTGATATGCATTTGAATCTGTGTTTTTCCAATGTTGTACCATTTAAAATGTCATGTAGATGCTTCTTTTTCTCGAATCTCGATCGTCTTGAGTGCACAGTCCAAAAGCATCACTTTTTTTTGTCTGGTTTCAGATATTGTTCTATGTTTTGAACATTTTGTGTTACAAAATTGCATAGGTGGGGGATATGTCATCGCTCCCGAGAACCGGGGGCAACAGTCAATTGTGAAGCACATGCTTGACTCTGATTGGAAGTTCTGGAAATTCTATCTCTTTCCATCTGCTGGTAGATACTTGACAATTTCAATGCTCGAGAGAGTTGCAGGTGTCCGACTACTCACTAATAGTAGTCGAAGTTCCGGTAGTTCCATTTCATCAGTGGTGTGTTAAATGTTTTATTGCACTTACAATTTGCAGCCTTAAGGGAGCTGTTCAAAGGCAAACAAGGAAACTATTCTTCCAAATGCTTGTCCAGGGAGTGGCTAAGGCATATACAGTTGCCTCAAACAGAAAAAAACAGATAATAATATCGACACTGAGAGCGCTGAAAAGATCAAGGAAGATGATTTGATTAAGAATGAGGTGGAAAAACCAGCATCGGCGCACGTGATGGGTCTTAATGAAGAGCCTGATGAATTCTTTGATGTGCCTGAAGCATCTGAGTTTAAGGTGATGATGGCTTGGAGATTGAGTGGAATACTGAACCAAGTTCCGAACTGTGTGCTCCGGTACTCACTTTGCCTCTAGAACAGATTCTGAACGTTTTATATACTTGTAAAATACCGAAATTTCCAAAGCTGAAGTTGATACAGTTTGATGGCAGCATAAACTGCATAGGGAGGCAGTTTTTCCTGCATTTTATTTCTAACTATCAATGGATTTCGATCTGACTTGAGTGTCTACCAATGACACCCTTGGTTGATCAATCTACCATTGCAATTATGAGATAGGATTTTCTTCGGGATCGACTCTTTCTATGCCGAACTGCTTCAAGCAACTCGGACTAACATCTTTTTTGCTACACTGTTCTTATTATGTACTTCATACCATTTTCATTTAACTTGTGCAGAACTCGAATCACCCGAAATTAACATCAGCAGGCGGTTTTATGAGAAAGTTGCATGATACTGCAAGTGAGTGAAATTATGCTAACCAAGGTTTTTCAGATCTATGTTATTTGGACTCAGTTTTGAATGTCCGGGCAACATAGCTTGAGATAGATTGATGAATCAAATGCATCATTTTCACAGTTCCGAAATTACAGCCTTCTGATTATCAAGTGTTTGATCTTGTTCATGCTGCTGCTCAAAAGAAGGGTTACATGGACTTACAAGACACCCTGCTCTACTGCTATGGAAACTCACTCCAAAAGGACCTGACCTGTACTTTACCTTGCGGTTGGTCAGCCGGCTATTTGTCTTGGTTCTCGATTCGTGGTAAAAGTTACTTGCAAGACAATCAAAAGGTATTAATTCATTCTCTTCAGTTCTGTTTTCTTAATGTACTTACTCAAACTCAGATGTGAGTGTTGGATACGAGTATATTAAAAAAAATTGTTTGGTTTTTCATGTATTTTGAGGGTCCTGCTACCAATGGCTGACACAGAAATCGGATACAGATAAATAGAACTTAATCTTTCCAATCCCCAAAGTTATACTTAAAATAGGATTTATCCCTAAAGCTGAAAATGAATTTAAGTTTTAGGACATTTTCCTTAAACTATCTCTATTCAACATTTCTCTCCTACAAATATTTGGACATGAGCATGGGAATATCTTGCCAACATATACGATCATATCTAACACTCATTCGAGTTTAAGTAATGTAGTGGCCTAGTCGGATGTACTTATTTAGATATATACAATGAATTCTTAAGACATGATTATTCCCTTTCCGAATTATCTGCATATGCAATTTTCTTTTTAAATCTTTCACCTTCAATCTATGCTTTAAACTTGTAATCTTTCTTGTAGATTAAGGCAAATGGGAGCTTGATGCAAATGGTAGGGGCAGACTGGTTAATATCCGATAAACGCCAAGATGATCTCGGTAGCCGACTAGGTGGTATCGTGCAGGTTTGAGCTGTATGCATTGCTATATGCATTGCAGTGGTAGGACATAGACAAAATCTGGGAAAACAAAGCAGTGGTAGGAAATTAACTATGTTGCTAAATGCATTGCAGAAACATGCAGGTCAAGGTGGATCAGAATTTTTCTTCATCATTAATTTCCAGGTATGCTTCATTGTTATATATTTCCAATTACCTTCTCTGTTTCCATCAACAATCACATAATATGCTTCCGCAAATACGAATCAGGTTCCGGCAAATGCCAAGATACACACTGCCAATGTACTACACGATGAAATCTCCTTTGGAAGATCACCCTTTGCTTTACAAATTTGTAAACGGAGATGATGCCTTTAGGAACTCAAGATTTAAGGTCATACCATACATTTCTAAGGTGTGACATGCTTTAATATAAGAAATATTTTTCTTTAATTCTGAAAGGCCAATGAACCTAACTTATTCTAACCGGTGGAATTCGGTTTGGATCGGTTCATTTGCCTATGGTTTTCTCTAAAACCGAATCAAACCGAACAGTTATCAACGACTTCTAAAAATCCTTCAAATATATGGAAATCTTGAAATTTTTTATGTAGCATTATGTTTTGACTAACAATCTGCCTCCTTAGGGGTCATGAGTAGCAAAGCAAAGTCTTAAAAAGAGAGCTTCCTTATTGGGCCAATCTCTTGAAACTCATTATTTCATAGGGAAAAATTACATGGAGGTACATTGTTTTCACTTGTTGATATGCGTTTATTCTCTGCAACAAATTGATGCTCATATGTCTTATGTTACTCGGTTTCGGGTTTAAGTATACGACAATGTGTTCCGTTTTACTCTCGAAATTTCTGCATACTGATGTCCAGATATGCATTACATAGATATATTTCAAGGAAAATGAAGAATCGAAGTAAGATAGGATATGTGTTCGATCCGGTTAACAATCGAATCGTTGAAAATTTGCAGGTTGATGTTCATGTTGGATCTTCGACAGTGGCACGGGGCATATCTAATGTTCTTCTGGGATGTCTTAACAATTTGGTCCTAGAAATGGCTTTTATCATACAGGTAAGTCTTCTTCCAACGTAACATATGGAAATACTAAAAGGTGTTAAATCCAAATTTATAGTATAAACACATGCAGGCTTAATCAGCTTGATCCATCAAAACCATTGCTAGCATTGCCATGATTTCTCTTTTAAATCCTTTATTCAACATCATTCAACTTAACCCTAAACCGGTTGAATAACCATTTTACTACACACAAGTGTTTGACTCAAAATTATTGAATCATATGTTATGTCTGGAAATATAAATTCGCAATTCTTGTACATGAAACTCTAAAAATATTCATCGATAGGCCACGTTGCAACTCGCAAGCTCCTACTTCATTTCTTATATTCTTGTTCTCGTTCAATTATCCTTTTCTCTTTATGAAATTCTTCTATAATAAATCTATCTTGTATGTTTTCTATAATAATTGAATATTAATTGTTGGGATTTTTTACTTTTATTCTTGTTTAGTCACATTGCAATAGTATTTTGTTCCTATTTTATTTTGTTTAATCAAACGTAAGTTGGAACAATGTCACATATGTGGTGGAGTTTAGAGGACAAATATTTTATATATATATTTAAAAAAATTAGTTTATATTTATTTAACTAATATTTGTAAATATATTATATGAGGTGGGTCGTGACTCGTGGGATGAGTATAATAGAGATTAAGTGGGTCTTGAGACCCGCATGGGTTATTTTAAACTTATGAATTACGAGATAGAAATAATTTTGAGTTTTATACTCGTAACAGATCGCATGGCAGGAATGAATGTGAGAAGAATATCGTTCACAACCGCCATGTCCAACCTATCTCTATTTGGCTAAATTGGTTGAATATTCTTATTTGGAAAAAAAATTTAGAAAATATCCCATTTTGAAATCATTTGAAAAAAAATATGCCCTTCTGTACACGTAAGGCAAACTCGCGTTTAGCGAAAAACGAGTTTTGTGTAAAAGAAAAAGTTAATAAATTAATTATTTATTTATTTTTTACCTATCCACTCAATACATAACTCGCGTTTAGCCAAAAGCGAGTTTCAAACTCGCGCTTGGCCAAACGCGAGTTTGCCTTACGTGTACCGAAAGAAAAATATTGTTTCAAATAATTTTAAATGAGAGTATTTTTCTAAATATTTTCCCAAAAATATTCAACCAATTTAGCATCCTTATTTAAAGTAGTAATTGTAAAGAATTTAATAATTAATTATTTCTATTTTGTTAGTTTATTTAAAAGTAAATTTTAATAACCAATTTAGCTCCAACGGCAACACGGTGAATCTCACCCTGCCACGTTGGCAAAACAACGTGTACGCGTGAAATGGGCCCCGTATAATTTAAACATAACAAGATCTTTTTGTTTGCACGCACGACGCGCATGATTATGCAGGACCTCTTGTGATACTAACGCGGTTATGTTAAAAAAGTAATTAAATCTTTTAACATCCTGATAATATTTATTTGGTTTTAAATTTTTTTATTAAGTAGAGATAATTATTTAAATTCAAAATTTTTAAAAGAAAACAGCATCGCCTCTATCATTGGGATTATTCTTGATTACAATGATATATATGTGACATAACTAAGTAAGAAAAACTATATTTACAAGGACATATATATTAATAGTTTATGAAAAAACATATTTATAATATAATGTGGATAATTATTTGATATACTGGTGGTGAAAATTTTTAGTTTTCACAAACGCACTAGTTTTAGAGTGTAGGGTTTAGTGGTTTATGTTTAGTAGTTTAGAATTTAAGGTTTACGGGTCAAAACTCAAATCTTTGGCATATTATCCTAAAATCTAAACCCTAAATCATAACCCTAATTCTTAAATTCTAAACGCTTAAATTCTTAACCCCGCACCTAAACCACTAAACTTTACACACTAAACTAAATCCTTAAACCCTAAAACTATGATGCTTGTGGAAACTTTTAGTTTTCACCCTAATGTATTGGATATAAATCTATATATTGCGATACCAAAATTTATATAAAATATATATCTTAAATTAAAAAAAGAAATAAAAATATCTATAATACGAATATGTACAACCATTACTAAATTTATCACATCATATCACAATCTGCTCCGCTATTTAGGCAGGTGCTGCCACGACGAGATTGACTCTAATTGACGATTTTGCCCATGCTATATTTATTAGTAAAAATGATTACAAATGACACATTAGTCCTGAAAATATAGGAAGGTAACCCTGTCTTTTCCGTTCTCAACTCCATGTGCATGTGAGTATGCGACAACTAATTCCTAATTGAAAAGGATATATAATTCATAGTAATTTGACCACTACATTTTAAAAAAATTAGTCTATATTTATTTTTATAAATTAGAAAATGACAATCACAATAGCACATCATGTGAGCATCATATCATTTGTTTTTCCACATAACTTGTCAGTCTACACTATGAACTAATTAAATGACCTTTTAAACTACATGTTTAAAAATATATTTTCGGTGATGATTATTGAAGTATGGGAAATTAGCTAGTTGAAAAGTTAAACCCCTATTAAAAAAAGTTAAACCCAATCTTAAAATAAAATAATTATAAAATTTTCGTTCTAATTTAAAACTTTTCGTTATCCATTTATATCCCATATACAATATAATGAAATAGGGAAAAACTGCCTATTTAATATCCACCTTTACCTGTATTTTTGTTTTAGTACCTTACTAATTTTTTTTAAATGATACCTAATGTTACATTTTAGTACAAACCGTTAGAAAATTAACGACATGCTGATTAGGAGGGAGAAAAGTACACGTGGCATGTTGATTATGAGAGAAAATCACATATGATACCCTGCCACATCATTTTCTATCTCCTAGTCAACATGTATGGTGTGATTTTTTATACTTTTATCTAACGTGGCATGTTGACTAGGAGAGAGAAAATATGACAGATTGCCACATGTAATTTTCTCTCTCCTAACCAGCATGTCATTAATTTTTAATGACAGAGGTGCCAATTTAAAAAAAATAATATTAGATATTATTTTGTCAAAAAAAATTAGTTAGAGTACTAAAATAATATCGAGAACATAAACAGAGTACTAAATAGATAGTTTTCCCTTAAAATATAATAGAATTGAAATGTATATGCAATTAGTTTGGATGAATTTCAAATAATTAAAGCTTGATACAAAATACCGCAACATATAAAAAATATTGCAATAAAAATAGATCAATCTGACATTACATTATTATTATCTTAATTTGGATGCTCATTATGACAATTAAAACTAAATTATAATGCTTCTTAGGTACCACTAAGGTTAAGTAATCTTAGAGACGGGCGAAGCTAGGGGCTGGTAAGGGCCGTGACTCCCCTAAAATGGAAATTTGCCCACAAGTCCCTTTCAATGTTAAAAAAGTTATATATTAAATTTCATTTTGCCCCCTAAAAGGATGGAATTTTCATTTCGTCCTTATAAAAATTTGAACTTCGAAGTCAATATAATATCAAAAATTATATTTTGATTTCTATAAAAATTTATAATTCAAAATTTCCCTATGGCTTCGTCCCTGCTTAAAAATCAATCATTTGAGTTTGAAAGTTTTGTGATGTTTAAATTTATTTTTAATGAATAATATATTGTATTTATTTCAAATAATAGCTTGTGTGTCATTTTAATGCATGAAGCTGTAAACTATCAACTTGATATTTGAATGTTGTGTTATGAATTTTCTAGAAAAGGGAAACATAATGCAAGAGTACAGGGGAGGAAGAATCAGAAGAAGAAATAAGAGAAGAAGATATTTATTTTTACTTGATTCATAAAAAAAAAAACAGGGATTACATTCTGTAGCATATATGCTCATAATAATTTAGTGTAAAACAAAATCATTTAGGTTGGCAGGTAATTTTCTGGCTCTCACACTCCTACATGGCATTTGTTCTTCATTTGGTTGGCCATCCCTTGCTGTCCTGTTTGCCCCAACATTCTCTGGCAACACAGACGCAACCACCTCACTGTCCTCGTCTATAACAACCTTGCCCATTACTTTACCTCCCCCTAAATGAAGAACCTTGTCCAGGTTCGGTTCCAAGTTTCCAGCAGTTGGTTCTTCCTCTGTCCCATCAGCAGGTTTCATTGACAATGGAAAAAGGATAACCTGTTGAGTTGGTTGTCCCTTGCATGTCTTGAGTTGGGATATGTGAAACACGGGGTGTATGCGACTGGATTTTGGTAGCTCGAGCCTGTACGCAACCTTGCCCACTCTTTGAACAACTCGATAAGGGCCAAAAAATCTGGGACTCAGTTTCTGATTAAGCCTCAGTCGAACAAAAAATTGACGATATGGTTGCAATCAAACAAATGTCCAACTCTCTTCTTCGAGTTCCTTGTCCCTTCGATGTTGATCAGCTTGAGTTTTCATTCTTGCTTGTGCTCTTTGTAGGTTATGCTTGAATTCTCTTAACAACACATCCCTCTCTTGCAGCTCTTGATTAATTCGATCATTCCGAGACGCTCCTTCAAGATAATCCACCATGGCTGGAGGTTCTGGTCCATACAAAGCCTTAAATAGAGTCATCCCAACAGACACATGGAAAGCAGTATTGTACCGGTACTCAGCCCAAGCGAGGTAGCTATCCCATTTGCTCGGTTCATCCCATGTCAAGCATCATAGAGACATATCTAGGCATTTGTTCAATGCTTCAGTTTGTCTATCGGTTTGGGGATAATACGATGTGCTCATACACAGTTCTATCCCTTGTAGCCTGGCCAATTCCTTTCATAAATCACTGAGGAAAATTTTGTCCTGGTCACTTACCATGGATCAGGGTATTCCATGTCGCTTCACCACCGCATGAACCATAATTTTAGCAACATAAGCACTGTCATAGTGCCGTGGTAGTAAGAAAAAAATGCTCATATTTGGTGAATTGATCCACCACCACTATAATTGCTTCCTTCCTATTCGAACGGGGCAATCCATTAATGAAATCAATGGATATATCTTCGAATGCCCGTTGAGGAATCGACAGAGGCTGCAATAGTCCGGCGGGAGCTAGGCTATCATTCTTCATCCTTTGGCATACTTGACATTCACTAACATATTTTCGAATATCCTTGCGCATGTTTTTCCAATAAAAACTGGCTGCAAGTCGATGAAATGTGCGCAATATCCCCGTCTGTCCCCCCGCTAATGGACCCATGATACTCTCTTAGTAGTAAGAATCTCACAATAGTTTCATTGGGCACCACAATCCTACATTTCCACAAGATTAATCCCCCTTTATATTCGTAGAAGTTATATTCCTCATTCCCCTGCTGTAACTGCTCTCGTATATGCATTAGTTCACGATCACCTTCACTGGCCCTTTGTATGTCCTCAATAACTCCCCAAGTGGTTCGAGTGAAGAGCATCAAAGTGGTTGTAGTTTCTCAAGATAGAGCATCAGCTGCATTGTTCATCTTTCTCGGGCAATATCATATCTCGAAATCATACCCAATCAGTCGAGATAACCACCTTTGTTGCTCAGGAGTCTGAATGGTCTGGGCAGTTTGCTCACATAATGATTTCTGATCGGTTACTATCACAAGTTTCCTTCCCAATATGTATTGATGCCATTTACCTACTGACTGTGTAACAGAATACATCTCTCGGTTGTAAGTGGACCCCCATTGCATTCTAGCACTCAACTTCTGACTAAAATAAGTAATTGGTCGACTCCCTTAAACCAACACAGCGCCAATCCTGACCCCAGAAGCATCAATTTCTACTATAAAAGACTCGTTGAATCGTGGCAAAGTGAGCACATGTGCGTGACATAGCTTCTCCTTTAGCTGATCAAAGGCAGCCTGAGCTTTACAATTCCACTTGAACTTTTCCCCTTTTTTAACAAATCAGACAGAGGGCAGCAATCATGGCGAACCCTCGAATGAATCGCCTATAATACCCTGCGATCCCTAGGAATCCTCTTACTCTATTGACATTCTTAGGCGTTTGCCATGCCTTGATTGCCTCTAATTTTTTAGAGTCGACAGTAAGCCCATCCTTAGACACTATATGCCCCAAATATTCAACATGATCTCTCCTAAAAGTGCATTTAGATCGTTTTGCCACCAGCCCATTATTTCTCAACACCTGTAGAACCTCTTGAAGATGTCCCAAATGCTCATCCCAGTCCTTGCTATACACCAATATATCGTCATGGAATACCAGTAAGAACCTTCTCAAGAAAGCCTTAAAGATTCCATTCATCGTGGCTTGAAATGTCGATGGAGCGTTGGTCAGGCCGAAGGGCATCACCTTAAACTCGTAGTGTCCTTCATGAGTTCGAAACACTATTTTGTGCACATATTCCTCTCTAACTCGAATTTGGTGGTAACTTGCCAGTAAATCCAGTTTAAAAAACCATACAGCTCCCCCTAGTTCATCAAATAACTCGTCAACCTTGGGGGATGAGAAACTTATATTTTACAGTAATACTGTTGAGTGCTCGATAATCAACGTAAAACCTCCACGTGTCATCTTTCTTCTTCACCAATAGCACAGTGGATGAATATGGACTGGTACTTCTGTAATATCCCAAATTTTGGCTAGTGATCAAAATGTAAATTTAGGAAGTTTTGGGGTTAAAGTATAAACTTTAGAAAAGTTTAGGGACTAAAGTGTAAATTTCCCCAATAAGTAATTTATTCAGTATAAGATTGAATCGGATCGAAATAAGTACCTTGATATCGGTTTTAAGAATTAAGATGCAGTAGAAGGTATCAAATTTGGATCGAATGAAATTGTTAAGCGTGCTCAATCCAGAAAATTACAAGGATGGGTGACCTTCGGGAAGGTTTTATAAAAGTGTCTGATCGATATTTTGGACTCGGTAAGAGTAAATAATATTCGAATGAATTTACGATAAAGGATTTCAAGGAGAAATTTTATTTTATGAGGGTTTTCGATAATTATCGAAATAATAGACTGAGCTAAAAAATTCAGTCTAAGTCCTTGGAAAAGGAAGTTTTTATGAGATGATAATGTTTATTTCTCAAATATAGAAATATGGAATTTTTGGAATAAATCTGATAGCTCGGTAAAGGTAAAATCGTTGTAGGAGTATTTAATGAATATCGAGAAATCAGATCGAATCGAAATTTCAATTTCAGAGACTGTTCCATAAGCCATGGAAAATCATAAAATGATATTTATGGAATTGAGAAAATATGAGATTTTTGGATTAGATTCGATAGTTCGATCAATGGAAGATCGTATTAGGTGATTATCGGATAATTGGATCGAATACAAATTTTATGATTTTCTTTGGAAGTGGCCGGTTGTGAAGGAACCAAATTGGTTCAAATTTAATGGAGTGGCAATTTTAAAGAAGACTTGTAAATATGAGCTTAGTTGGAGGGCAAATTAGTACATTTGATTAAAATGAATTTAATATTCATTTTAATATGGACAAGTGGTCAAATTAGATAAAATTAAGATATTATTAAGATAAAAATTGAACAAAAATTTGTTCATTTTATCCAACATTGCCGTGAGTTAGAGAAAAATGAGAGAAAGAAAAAAACTCAATTTTTCAAGCTTGATTTGGAAGGATTAAGTTAGAACCAAGGTATGTTCTTTTAGAATAAATTGTTCTATGCTCGATTTTTTACATTTTGGTAGTAATATTGCATGGTAACATGAAGAATAACTCATGTTCTTGAAGAGAGAGAAGTTGGAATTTCATGAAACATGTTAGAGTTAAGGATGGATTTGTGTAAATTTGATGTTGTAGACATGAAAACAAGCTTGACTTGGAATTTATTTTATGTTCAAGAACATAAACCCTAACCCTACGTTTTGGGATTTTGGTTAGGGAATTGAATTAAGGATGAAAATGAATGAATGGTGAAGTTACAAGTCTTGTTTTGATGTTATAATGATTAAATTCTCTTTGTTATTCCAAGTGATCAATTCTGTTAGAATTGAAAATATAAGGGAATTATTGTGAAATTTATTCTAGCATTAGAATTGATGAGATTATGATCAAATTTGATTATTTTGGTATTTTAGTACCAAAATGAACATATTTGGAATGTGAGGGACTGTTTTGGATTGATAAAGAAAAAGAGGAAAAGAAGAGAAGTTAAGTTAGTATAAATTAGAAGTTATCATGGAAAGCTGTGTAGAAGATTGAATTTTGGCAGTGACGTCGAAAAACCACTATAAATTCTACAAAAAATTTTAGATGATGAATTTTATACCGTTTTAAAGATGCGTTCGTCTAGTTTCGTTTCCAGCAAACGGAAACTGATTTCGAGTTCCGAGTTAAAAGATATGAATTTTTAATTGAATGAAGGTCAAAAAATTTACAGAGCAGTTTTCTTCCTGGACAGTCTGTGACGGGAGTTTGGGGAATTTTCATAATTTTTGTAGATTTTATTAATTTATGTGACTTATACCGTTAGAACCGTTATCGAATCTAGTTTCTCCAATATAAAGGAAATTAAGATCCGATATGTATTCTGCCCGGTATAAGTGAATCTTTGAAGGTAGTGCAAGCAGTCCGAAAATGGAATTTGAAACATTTTGTGTTTAAATGTTAGTTAGTGAGCACGGAAGAATTATTGGAAGTTTAAATTGGTCACTAGGGACCATAATGAGTTTTTGAACAATACAAGGAAGAAAGGAAAAATATTTGGAGATTTTATATTCGAATGATTATATTAGACAACATGGTTAAAGTATTGTTAGATTTGAATCTAACAAGTATATTATCTATTCATGTGATTAATGAAGTCAAGTCCGAATCAAGGAAGGTTCGAGGTTCTATAAAGGAAAGGAATCGAGTAGAATTTAGTGAGGCAAGCTAATAAATGGCACATGTGAGTGCATATATGTTTTTAGCATGGTACTTTATTTTAATGATTTACAGATTATGGTAGTATACCATTAATATTATAAAGCATATTGGGGTATGAACTGCTCTAATATAAAATGTTTTAAGTGATGCATGTATGGACATTGTGTTATTTGCCTTTAATTGTAGGAATTGTTTTTAAGGTTGCCCTTGGTAATGTAATATTAAGTTAGACAATATTGAGGTATACTCTTAGAGACTTACAGCTTCTGACGCAATTATGTCTACGAGTTATTGACAATGCAATAAGTTATGACAAGTTGTCTTATGGACATGTTAAAATATATTATTCGATTATGGATTAGGTGATTTAAAGGCATCACCAATCATATAAGTTGGTTAGTTAGTTTAAAAGCACCATCAACCGTATAAGTTGGTTAGTTGGTTTAAAGGCACCATCAACCGTATAAGTTGGTTAGTTGGTTTAAAGGCACCATCAACCGTATAAGTTGGTTAGTTGGTTTAAAGGTACCATCAACCATATAAGGCATTCTACGAGTTAATGATACTTGAAGAGTATTATAAGGTTATTGACACTTCAATGTGTAAAATAAAGTTATCGGCACTTTAAAGTGTCATATATGTTATAGGCACTTTATTGTGTCTGCAAGCAATAAAGAATGATACTTTTAAAGTACTTAATTTTTACCTTGGGCTATATTCTGGTATTACGAAGTATGTAATTTTTTATTTATAAATATAAGATTTTTGGAAAGTATTATGCATTAGACCGTGTATTATATGTTCTCATCTTATGCCTCACTAAGTTTCATGCTTAGCGTGTGTTTGATTTACACGTAGGTTAAGGTGGAGTATTTGAAGAGGAGTCGAGCTTGCTGATCAAACTTCAATCTGCAAAACATCAGTAAGATATTCTAGCTTATGATAATTTTTAGTGGGCATGTAATTATTTATCTGCTAGTAGAGTATGATGCATGAAATTAAACTAAACGATAGAAAATTAATCAATTTTGATGGAAAAGGAAAGACATCCTCGCTTTCTTCCTTAACTTTAGCCTTACCCTGATTTGGTAGGTTCTCCTTCGATCCACCTGGTTCATCATTCGTCCGGCTCGGAATGCCCCCTATGGAAGCTATGGAAGCAGGCTGCTTAGCCATATCTAGCATCGATTTTTCTAGGCTCGTCATGGACTGCTTTTGTTCTTCAAAGGCTCTGGTATGATCTTGGGCACTAGCCTGAAGGGAAGTTAAAATCTGCTCATGTCGAGTTGTGGTGTCTTGCAAGGCGCAGACTGAATCAGCTTGAGTAAACATGTTTACACTCTCAACGAGAGCACCAAATTGTTATGAATTTTCTAGAAATGGAAAATAGAATGCAAGAGTATAGGGGAGGAAGAATCAGTAGCAGAAATAAGGGAAGAAGATATTCATTTTTACTTGATTCATGATGGAAAAACAGGGATTACATTCTCTAGCTTATATGCTCATAATAATCTAGTGTAAAACAAAATCAGTTAGGTTGGCAGGTAATTTTCTAGCTCTCACACTCTTACGTGGCATTTGTCCTTCATTTGGCTGGTCATCCCTTACTGTCCCGCTCGCCCCAACATTCTCTGGCAACACAGATGCAGCCACCTCACTGTCCTCGTCTGTAACAACCTTGCCCATTACATGTTGTCAATTTAATGCATGAAGATGTAAACTATCAACTTAGAGCTTGCCGGAGACTGGATGGGTAAAGCTCAATGTCGATGGAGGCGTGGATGTTACGAATAGTGATGCTGCGGTGGGAGGAGTTATATGCGGGGATCAAGGGGAATGGTTATTCGGATTTTCTCGTAATTTAGGAAAGTGCACAGTGGAAACTGCGGAGTTATGGGCGATCCTTGATGATCGTAGGCATGCTTGGAGACTTCGATTTCGTCGCGTTCTTGTGGAATTCGATTGTTGGGAGGTTGTTAATTTGGTGATGAAGAATGATAGAACTAATGGGGGGTAGTTCTTTGGTTGGTGCAATTTGTGAACTCGTGAGTAAGGATTGGGAGGTGATTGTCCGACATATTGGGCGTGCGGCGAATAATGTGGCTGATGATAGGTTGGCTGGTATGGTGCGTGGTTGGGCACCGAGTGAGATTCATCGTATCATTGAACCGAGTGAAATACATGGGCTGATGCTACTGAATTTACAACATGCGATTGGTGTGGGATAGTTGTGTGGGTGGTGTGTTGGGGGAACGTTGCGTTTTTGTGGAATTGGAGCTAAGTTGGTAGCTCTTGGTCTGTATCTTGTTTCAGATATGTTGTTGTAGTTATTACCACATGTACTCTTTTTCCACCATTTTAGTTTAGGGAAGTTTTTTAACGAGACATGTATTATAGCTTTCTCCCCTATTAAATCGAAAAAAATGTTGTCAATGAATTTCAGATCATTATTGATGAATTTTCAATTTTAGTCTAAGATGTTTTAATTTTTAATAAAAAGAAAAATAAGCAATGACTATACCAACAAAAAAAAATAGCTGATAATGTATATTATAATAATAAAGCAACGACTATAGCAATTAGAAAAGTAACATATGTACCAATAATCCGATCGTCTTATTATACGAGACACTAAATTTCTTAAGCAATGTTTGAAATTTAAATTATTAAAATTATATTCTAATTAATTAAAAGTGAGTGGATCATGAATTTTGCGAAGAGTATGTTCGGCTTCGGAAGCGAAACTTTGTGGTGTTTATGAGGACTAGTGTTGTGTGTGATCGTTGGAATTTAAGTCGAGTATTAGTGATGTTCATGTGACCACCGGCGTTCACTTGTGTACCACATTTGGGCACTATTAGAACGACAATGGATGACTCGTGTGTTGCACATTCCTCGTGAGGTAAACATGTTAGACGATTGACTGGCGAAGATAGCGTGACATTAACCGTTTGAGCTTCGAAAATTTCTTAATACTCCGGATATGGTCCTAGATATATCACATAAGGAGTGTACTGTTTAAAATAGCCAGATTATCTTAACTGTTTGCCTTTAATCCTCTTGCCATAAAAAATCCTTATAAAAATGAAAACTTTCCGTTATACCAAACAGGTAGCCTAAACATGTTAGAAATTTATTTTGCTTAAAATATCTAAACTTCAAAGGGAATTTGCTATTAATCAAACTTCCATTTATAAGCACTGATAAAGAAGTGTCATCAAAATAAAAATTTAAAGCTAGTTTGGTTTGTAATTGAATCAATGCATAGGCACCCATTTTAGGGCACAAAGCCATGTGTTTCTCCCATGGGTTTAGACACACGAAAGATTATGGAGGGAGGGTAGGCAACTTCAATTATTTTTGGCTTAATAGTTAAAAAAGTGTCCAACCTATACTTTTTTTATTTTGTTCCCTAATGTTTTATTATGTAACTTAAATTAGATTTTTCTGTGATGGACGTTAAAAATTTTCCGTTATCCAATAAAAACACGACACGCGACATATTCTGGTATTTTCTTTAATTTTTATTTTTCAAAAAATTAAAAAATCTTTAATTTTTATAAAAAACTCAAAATCTTTATTTTTTTTCTAAAACCCAAACCTTAGATCTCGAAATTCCTCCCCTCCCACCACCAATCACCCTTGCCTTCGTCAGCCCCCCACTATTGAAAGTCCCATGATCTCGTCATCGAAAACGGCAAATGAATCATCGACGAACATCTAAAAATGAAAAAAAGACCTATTGAGCTTCTAACCGATGGCTAGAGGGTGGGGATGTTGAATGGTGATGTACCCGACACTTGGATGGTGAACGGTGAACCGCCGGCGTGTGGGGATGTCAGACGGTTAGGGAGATGCTATTTTAGGGTTTGTTTGAAAGAAATTAAAACTTTGAGGTTTTTTAAGAAATACATAATTTTAAAGTAATTCAAAAATCAATTAATTAAATAAAACATGTCACGTGTCCTGTTATAATTGGTTAACGAAAAATTTTAACGGCTGTTGACAGAAAAAACAGTTTGAGTTACGGAATGAAACGTTAGGCACCAAAGTGACCCAAAAAAAATGCTAAGCATCAAACTAGAAAAAAATGATATAGGTTGGGGTCCTTTTTGACTATTAAGCCATTATTTTTGTACACCAAAACTTTTTTTTTGTTGCCCTCTCAGTTCTCCAGGACTTTGCCCTGACTAATCTGGATTAAATCGCGTCTCAAACATGACTTTGAGTCTCCTAGCAAAGATTTTCTGTATACACTAGACATTGAACTCAAAACTTGCTTAAACAATACCAAATTATTTACCACTTTAACTAATCTTATTGTTCTTACACCAAAAACTTTGAACTTGGGCAACAAGATGATGGTTTTTTTAGTGAATAAGTTTCCGTTACTTCCTTATATTTTAATAGATATTTGGGGAAGTTAACATTGAATTTAATTATTTTTTCTAAAAACAATCAATTTATTATGTCAATATATATGTGTATTTTGTAATTATAATACACACTATTTATTTACATGTGTCAAAGAATTGAGGCACTTTTGCAAGGCCCCAACACATTGACTAGTTCTAAGGTATTTGTTGAAAAGATATAAGACAAAACAAGATACCTTTTTCCCTTCTTGTCTTTAAAGGGAAGGAATGGTATGCTAATAAGTTATCATTGTTTTCTATAACATTATATTGTACTATTCTCCCCAAAAACATTTAATGTACTACAATGAAACCCAATAAATGGTTCTAATGATATAGGGTGATTTATTCTTCTCGATAATTTGAATTTAAGCAACGTGACGAGAGATGCGAAAAAATAATAATAACATAGGAACATTAAAACAAATTATACTGAAATGTGTCAACGTCAACGGTTAACCGCTATATTTGTACAAGGTTTCAGAATTTATTTTAAGTTAATAATTTTAGTGAATTTGATAGTATTGGTATTGGTATTTGCGTTTGTGTTCTATTTTATTGATCTAGTTATATAAACATAATGTCCAAATTTTAAACATGGGGATAATATATATAAATTAATTGTGTTGTGTTAATTTTTTGGCAAACTTTAATTATAATCTTATTCCTATCTAGAGGAGAGGAAAACGGAGAATTCCAGGGGAAGAAAAGAAGGGTGCTCTTGGTGGGTCTAGAACTCATGACTTAAAAGAAATAAGAGAATAAAGATGAGTAGCTCGGCTAACTGGCCAAATTGAACATATTTATTAATGTTGTTAATTGAATTAATCATGCCATGTTTGTCATCATATACATGTTTACGTCATTTATATTTACATCCTATGTACATTATTAAAAAAAACAAAATACAAAAGATAAATTCAAAAATATTTTCCAAGCTGATAAATTAAACAACAAACTAGAAATTGCCTCCCGTCAAATATGTATTATCAATAACCAATTATATATAATTATTTCTAACATTATAATTAATTTTGCAACAAGATGAATAGAAAAACCTAATAATAATAATAATAATAATAATAATAAATAAATAAACAAACAAATAAATAAATAAATGGATTTTACTTTTTAAGGACTTCTTTAGAAGGAATGGATACAAAGAGTAAAGGAAAAAACTTTGATACACAAGCCGTGTAAACTTTAGTTTACACGTGCTTTTTAGTTTTATAAGGTTAGAGTTTTAATTTAGAGTTTAAAGTTTAGGGGTTTAAGTTGTATGGTTTAGAATTGAAGGTTAGTGTTTAGGGTTTAAGGTTTAGAGTTAGGATTAAGAATTTAGGATTTAAATTTTTATAGTGTAAATACACAGGCTTGTGCAAAATTAATTTTACAGAGCATGTGTATCAAATTTTTATCCAAGAGTAAAACCCAAGTTATATATTTTTTACTTTATTCACTAGTTTTTCTTAAAGCAATTTTTACTTTGTATTTTATTTTTTTAATTTTTTCTTTAAATTGTTATTTTCATTTCCTTTTTCAAAAAAATAATTTTAAGTAGACCGTAATAGAAATGATAATTGAAAGAGTAAACTAAAAATAATATGATGCAAAGCGGAAAAGTATATACTAAAAAAGAAAATCATGAGTTATTTTTTTATTTTCTTTTTAAGAAATACACTCTTTGAATTTTCTATGGACCGGATTCTTTGGTTGGGTAGTGATATTAAAAATAATGGTGAGATGGGATAATGGGATATTTTTTGGACATTATTTACTGAACTAAAGACATTGTTAACTTACCAAGATAAAAGTATATATTTTTTAACAAATTTAGAATCGTCTGCTCTACACAACGACGTGCCTAATTACTTGTTCAAGTGGGATTCCATTGGTTATTGTATTTTCATTTTAGATGAGCAAATAATCTACGAGGTACTCCAATTCAATAAATATTAATTTTCAATGATTTAAACAAATATGTCCATTTTAGTAGTAATTTAGAGGGGGGGACCCAAAATCATAAAGCAAGAAGAATCGAGTTAAAATAAAGAGTTATTATTAAATATAATATATGGTAAACTATATTAGAGGTCACTCAATTATTAGTAAGATTTCGCTCAGTAGCGCTGGAGCAACAGGCGTTTTAGCCTCAAATGGAAAATTTTTGCTAAACAGGCCACTAAACGCACGTTTGCTATTGCTTTCTCATCGAATTTAGCCTCAAACGGCCATTTCGTTACCGCTGAAAATTCCAATTTTTGCCTCCAAACGCCGTTTGACTCTCCCTCGTAGTTTTAAAATTCTTGTTGAACGAGGCCTAAGGTTATATTTGGGTCAATTATTAAAAGTTATAATTGAGTCTCTCAGTTATAGTTTTAGTTACGCTCAAGTCACTCCTATGTTAAAATACAAACGGACATCCAAATGAATTTGATATAATGATAGTTTTAGTCTTCAAAACTTATATAATTTACTAATTTAGTCTCAATTAAAAATAATTTAAAAAATGTAACTATTCATATTTAAAAAAATATATTAATTTAGTTATTTTTCTTCTCTTAAATTGCTTGTATACCTTCATTAACACTAGAGTACTTCATTTAAAATCACTAATGGTCTACTACACTAATTTATAAATGTAAAGATATTCATAATTATTTTTTAATATTAATTATGTAATTATTATCTATATTAAAATTAAATTAATTAAAATTTATTTAAAATTATTTATAAAAAGTAAAAATATTCATGTTTTAATTACTGTTACCACTCAATTTTCTACAAAAAGTTAAAGTTTTTGTATTATTATACAGTTTTCTTAGTAATTTTATATTTTTAAATGATTTCATTATTTCCCTTTTATTTTAAAATATACTAATAATTGAACTTTTTAAGTTACTGAATTTTTATTATTAAACATATTTAAAAACATCAAGTTTGATATAACTCGAGTTACTGCGAGTGTCCAAGTAAGAATGATAATGAATGGTGAAGAGAAAATAATTTGGGAGAAAAAAACTTAACTAAATTGATATGTTTTTTAAATATGAAATGTCAAATTTATTAAATTATTTTAAATTAGGACTAAATTGGTAGAATATATAAGTTTTAAAATTGAAACTGTCATTATACCAAATCTTTTGGAGTATGTTTGTATTTTAAGGGGAGTGAGCGATCATAACTAAAACTTTTAATTGAGTAACCCAATTGTAGATTTTAATAATTGTATAACACAAATATAACTTTACAATAATTGAGTGACCTTCAATGTCATTTATCCTATAATATATTTAATAAAAAAGGTAGGAAAAAAAAGGAGAGGGAGGGGGGGAAGGGGAGAGAAAGAAGGCTTCAACATCAATACAAGAGGAGGAAAAGTAAAAGACAGCTAGCAATGAAGAAGGAGGCTCACAATCTCAATTATTACCTCCTTCTCCTCTCCCTTTTAAGCCTTGCCTTCTTCCCCCTTCCAGCTCTCAGAACTTCCCCACTTCATCTTTTTCAATCTCAAGGTATTTGCTTCAATCTCCATTGCTTCTTCTTCCTCTTCTTCATGTAACTCTGCTATTTAGACTTGAAATTCCAGCTGTTGTAGTTTCAACTTGATTGGTTTTGTGGGGAGGTGGTTTTGCTGAAATTCTCAATCATGTTTGTTTTTCTTTTCAGTCCAAGTTTTTGTTTTTCTTCTTTCAACTTTTTTATTTGTGTTGCATTGAAAATGTTCAGTTCTTTGCTGGGAATAGTAAGTTGCAGAATTCGGACCCGGATCGAATATAGATTTAGATCGGATCATGGCAATGTCCATATCCGATCCACCTCCTATTAGGACTCGGATTATTTTTCGGATTCGGACTTTTTTCTTTAGATCGAATCAGATTCGGATTATATTGTCATCCCTAATTCGAACATAATTGTGAATGTCTCGTTTCTACTGAAGAGAGTATTTTGAAAAACTAGGGCAGCCATTCAAACTTTTCTTACAGGTTTGGACACCACTTCTTTGTTCCTCCTGTCACTTTTATAGCTTTGTGGCAATGATTAATGTATTTTAGTTATATTATTCAGAAACTGTTCATCATTAAACTGATTATCTTTTGGCTTTTTTTCGGTGATCATCTTTAAAGTAAAAATTCTGTCATTGTAAATATTGGCTTCAGAAAATATCAGACTACCGATGTTGCATGGATGATATCTAAGAAAAAAAGTCAAATGATGAAAATTAAGTCTGCGTACTCAAAGCATTCATTATTCATGACATAAACACAAAAGAATACCTTTAGATAACAAAATAAGCGATGCGAAATTTACCGGGAACGAGATATCTTGTTGTTTATTTGATGATTGAGGAAGTTGCTTGCTCGTTATCTAGATTACTTGCAGCATCAGAGAGTAACTTAGCCATGCTGGAGTCACCGAGATGTGCACATCATCGGGAAGAACATTGGCTGGTTTTATATTTCGATCAACAATCGATGTTTGACAACGATGGTGAAGGTAATCTAATGTGTTGGTGACACCTATAGCGATGTCTAACAATTCAGCAAAATTGAAATGGCGTGACCAACAAATTATCAGCTTGACGAGATTCTGATGACGAATATTTTTTAAAGTCCTGATTCAACTACAAAACTTTTGATGGCCCGAGTTTCGAAACCGGGCCATAAATTTCAAAAAAATTGAAGGGTATTTTTGGGTTCGTTTCGCTTGTTCGGGTCATTTATATTCAATTGGGTCAAATGGACCTTTTTGTCACCCAACCTTCCTAGATCAGCCCAATAAGCTTAGGATGAAGTCTTAAACTCTTAAATTATTAAAATGCTTCTATATAGTTTAAATTGATTTAGAAGTCTTAAGACTTGATGGATGAATAAAAAATGTTTTATATTTCTGTATGTTTTATAGTTTCGTACATTATTTTCATTTATGCAAAATCAAGATAGGTCCTTAACCAAGTCTCCTTTCTTTGAAATGGTCCCTCATCCGACTCTAACACCAACAGTAAAAGAGTCATAGCCCTTCCAAAAAAAATTCGAACATAACTGGTTTATTCACTTAAGGACAAACTTAGAAATAATCACTTGCTTGCACCAAAAGTTCGTGATGCCAAACAATACCGAGCGAATGAGCTGGACTCTCTCAGCATAACTGAGATGCCTGTTAGACCAATGACCCAACTTGCCTTGTATCGCATCAAAGAGAGCTTGACAATCTTTTTCAGTTAACTTTTTAGTCACTAAAGGGACACCAAGATAACGAACACGAGGACACCCTAACTTAAATCTAGTGATCTCTCGAATGATTTCAAACTCATTTGAAGACAACCTAGAAGAAAGCAATTCAGTTTCAGAAGCATGGAGCATGAGACCAGATATATCATAAAACTGGACAAGCACACACTATGAACCCCATAATAAGATCAAGGTTTCCCTTGCAGGAGATAAACAAGTCGTCAGCAAAACATAGATAGATTAAATTCAGTTTTTTATATTTAAGGTGAAAGTGAAAGAGACCATCTTAATCAGCAACCTCCATAAATTTAAATAAGGTCATGGCAAAAACAAAGATGTAAGGGAACATATCGTTCCCTTGTCGAATCCCCATGCGCCTTTAAAAAATCGCACTAAGCTAGAATTGAAGTTGACAGGGTATCTAACATTTGTTAGACACGCCAATGAACTCCTTAAAAAGTTTATTTAGTTTCAATATAATAATTGTTTAAATTTCTACTAAGTATACTTCAATATGAATATAGAGTAATAAAATATTTTTAATTTTAAAGTTAAGGGTAAAAGTACACTAGAGGTCACTAAACTATGTAAAAAATTATCTTTTTACCACTAAAGTTTGAGAAGTTACAAAATGATTATTAAATTTTTTATTCCTTTACGAAATTGTCGTTAATGTTTTTCAGATGTTACAAAATGGTCATTCAAACTTATTTTATTGTCACAAAATGGTCCTTGAACTTATCTAAATCTGTCACTAGTTTGAGAGCATTTAGCAACCAAATCAAAAGTTTTAAGACAATTATATAACTTCTGAAACTTTAGTAGCCAAAAAACCATTTTACATAGTTTAGTAACCCCTAGTGTACTTTACTAAGAACAATTAACAACAATAATGATAACACATTTTAAAGAGATGAAAAATTATATTATATATATATTTTTAAAATAACAATGTCTCGTATATATATAAAAAGTTGGATGGAGAAAAAATAGACTCAAATATTAAAAAATGGGACAATTAAAATTAGTGAGTTTTTTTGTAACATTTATGTAAAATTTATTTTAACCAACTAATTATAGTCAGTATGGCACTTCTTGATAATTGTACTCATACAACTATTGAGATAATAAATTTTAATATTGCAAAATTACTCGACTATGATTTAAATTTATTTAAATTTTAAAATATTTTATTTTATATATTTAAAATATATTTATATGAAATAAATATAATTAATAAAATGAAAATAAATGTGTGTATATACAGTGTAAACTAAAAGTTCAGTACTTATTTTGATGCGAAATTTTAAAAATATATCTAAATTAATAAAAATATGAATACTATTATTAAGAATAATAAAAATGAAAAAGTAGAAAGTTCCCTGCCTTGTACTGTTTAAGATGAGAAAAATTATGAGCATGTGAACAAATGAAAAAATTAATATTTTTTTGATAAATCCTAATTTTAATTTTACTTAAAATGAAAGAAAATGAGTGCTTTTACTTTCATATCTATAATTTAAAAAAAATAAAGAAATAAAGATCTATAATTTAAAAAAATAAAGAAATAAAAATAAATAACTTGACTAACCAACTAAATAAAATAATAATTAAATATAACAAAAAAATTTAAAGAATAGATTAATTTTTTTACCGCAAAAAAGAATAGAATAAATTTAAAACAATGCTTTTTGACATATTAATGTCGAGTTCCCCAATTATTGATATGACAACCAATTATATATGCCTCCCTGACAAAGTAAAAGCTTAGGAAATGCCATCTGATTCTACTTATCAAGACATTATATCTTGCTCAAAACCTAAAATATAAACTCTTTTTTCTTGGTAAAAGATTATAAACTCTTTTTATGAGATTAAAAAATTATTTAAATCTCATCAATTATTATTCAATTTAATAGGTAAAATGTTAGACTTATTAAGATTATTATTCAAATTTTTACACTATAAATAAATCAAATTAAATTAAAATGATCGTCTTTTTATTAAATTTTTATAAAATTTAATTTAAATTAACCGAGATATAATTATTAAAAAATAGTTTAAAGTATTATTTAAAAAAGGAATATGTGAGAATAAAATATGTAGGCAATGGAGATCTGTTTATCATGGTCCCCCCTTATATCATGCATGCCTGACCCAAATCTTCTCCTTTTTGACTCACTTTGGACAGTGTAGCTTTATTCCCTATCCACCAATCACAAAACAAACACTTTGGAATAGGATTAGAAAACACAAAAGAATATGAATATATATATGCATTATATCTGTAAAAAAATATGCATTATATACAATAATTAAAATGTAATTACATAATATATAAAGGAAAAAACTTTGATATACAGGTCGTGTAAACTTTAGTTTACACGTGCCTTTTAGTTTTAGGAGTTAGGGTTTTAGTTTGGGGTTTAAAGTTTAGGGGTTTAGGTTGTAGGGTTTAGAATTTAAGGTTAGCGTTTAGAATTTAGTATATATGATTTAAGGTTTAGAGTTTAGTTTTTATGGTTAGGGTTAGAAATTTAGAATTTGGGTTTTTATAGTGTAAATACACAAACTTGTGTAAAATTAATTTTACACAGCCTGTGTATCAAAGTTTTACCTATATATAAATACGAATATATAAATACGATATATGAATATATATATATATAAGTTACTATTTAATAATAATAATAATAATAATAATAATAATAATGGGATGGTCCATTTATTTTATTTATAAGATTCCTTTTACTAATACCATGATCATAATCATAAGGCTATGAACTTGCTTTTTTATAAAACGATAACTTTGCAAAACCCTAGAACGTCCATTATTATTGTTTTTTTTTCTTGGTCAGACATTAAACACTGTATCTATTATTAAATAAACAATTACTTTGTCTTCTACATTTCTTGTTTGAAAAGTAACCAAAAAGATTGGAATGATGATAATAATAGATTTGCACATTTACTTCTTTTTACTTTAAAATTGATTTTAGGCCTTTCCCAACATTAGGATAGTGATCAAATGGCTGGAACCAACTTTGTTTTAAATGCTTAAAATTTTTTTAGTATAGTTATTGGTATTCGATTCATTCTAATATTGTAGAGATACTTTACGAAGGCAAGCCTCTCAATCCATTATTTTCTATTCACAATTCAAAATTTTAAACTTTATTAAGGGACTTAATACGTCAACCAGTTAAATCAACTGATCGATAATCAGTGTTAAAAGGCTTTAACTTTAATTATATTTATAATATACTTATTTGAGAATAAAAAAGTGATTGTAGACGTTTGGGTTTGAGCCCATAAACCTATAAACCAATTAGGTTAAACAATAAGTTGTAATATACCTTTGTTCATTATATGTGAAATGAATGGTTAGATAGAGAATGAGTTTAATTTTTAATTTTTTTAATAGTCTAAAGGCGATTAGAAAATAATATATGTTCATATAGTTTAACTTTTAGTTAAAGGTACAAGTATGTTAGCCATTATATATATAACATTCATAAAATTTGATCAAATAGTTAGTATTTTCTTATTTACAAATTACAATCGTTAACAAACATCAGGGTGTGTATTGCTCGGCTAAAATAAATTTATTAATAAACCTATTTGTTATCTCTAAAAACATTTCATTTCCCCTAACTTAAGGGAAAGAAGGTGTCAAATGGAAGCTTTTAACCAATTACTCTACAGGTTGTTTAAGGAGAATATATATTTATCAAGATGTTATTTATAAAAATAAATATATAATACATGCACTATTTTAAAAATAATAATAATATTTTAACTGATATATATATATATATATATTAATTGATTTCTTAAAAAAAATGAACTAAAATAATGATGTTATTACCTTGAGGTCGTTCAGACAAGAGTAGAGTACTAAATAACAATTTACAAGAATGATAAGACAACTTGTGTAATGTTTTATGTAACTTCCATGCTGCCAGGAACAGTTAGATTTTCTATAATGAGACTGTAATTTTAAGCTACAGATTTCCATTCAATTTGAAATCCAGCTCATAACATGGAAACTCTGCAAAAATTTTGAGAAAATGTGAGAGAAGAAAAAAACCTTACAAATCAGTTGGTCCAAGCGGTAAACAGATTGATATCGTTTAAGTAGATTTTGAGTTTGAAGTCTCGTATAAGCAAAAAATACCTACTAAAATTATATGTGCTACGTGAGTTGATTCAAATTTAGTCAATAAAAAGTTTTGAGGAACCTGGAAGGCAACTAAAAAAATCCTAAAAATTGATGTAAATGATTGGAGGAGGAGAAGAAGAGGAGGAATTACCTTTTTAGTTTTTACAGAAATGGGAACAGAGAAGAGGGGAAAAAACCCTGGAAAATGGTGTCCTTGAGCCTGGAAGGCAAGAAAAGAAGAAGAGAAAAGCCTGCAATAGAAGAATATTCATGGATACATACATACATGCATATACACATAGAGAGAGATATGGAATACATGGAGTACATGCATGGCTCCTCATACGCCATTCACGAAGACTATCAAAGTTCAATGGGCTCTGCAAATGGCATACAGGGAGCCAGGCACATACATACATGGATGTCATGCGGCTGCTGCTGATGAAACATGTATGCATGGTATTATGTTTTGAATGAAATGAAATGCATGAAGAGGGTAATGCTTTGGGGATGATGATGCCGAGCATCATCATCATCGTCTTCTTCTTATCTGTTTACCCAAAGATTACAAATATTACGTTGGTGGATAAGTGAGTGGAGGAGAGAAAGGGAGAGGGAGGTATTTATGGGGAAATCTCAAGCTCAAAAACATGCTTCAATGTCATCATCAAATAACAAGGAGAGGGGAAGAGAAAGGGAAATAAATGGCAGGTTTTCTTTTATTTCAAATAAAACCTTTGAATTGCCATGAAACAATGAACAAAAAGTGGTTGAAAAATTAGGGCAGAGGGGAGGGGTGTCTTTAAATTTGTGGGTTATTTTTCTTTCCTTGGGGGAAAGAAGGAAGATTTGGGGGTTGAAGTTGAACTCTCCCCAATCTTTGCCCCCTAAATATAGACACCAAAAGCAAGGAGGGAGGGATTATGATTTAGTATTTAATTATTTATATATCCTGATTATGTTAATGTTTTTTATTAAGTACATATGTATTTATATTCTCAAAACAATTTTTGTTATTCGAACTCATACAATATAAGATAATATGAGTATTCTTGATCACTTAATGAATTTGATAATATTTTAATGTCATAAATTTGTAATATTTATGTTGTCTAATTATAGTTTTAAAATCATAAAGAGGGTAAAAAGAGAGAATAAAGAGTGGTGGGTTAGGTTATGAAGCAAGCAAATTCCTAAGCTAACCTTAGGTTTGAAATCTCCTTTTTCAAGGTCTTAAAGCAAAGGTTGCTTTTCATTTCTGAGCCTCATTTTTGTCTTAAAGTTGTTGGAAAGACATGGATTCCCCATTTGAAAAAGAAAGAAAAACATATAAAAATAATCTATCATCTTTTTTATTCTTTTCATAAAAATATAATTATTACAACTTTAACTTTTGTCATGCCATCATCTTTTTATATTGCTAATTGATTAAGTTCCTAAATCCTAATGAAACTGAGATCCTCCTTTGACAGTATGTTTTTTGGAGCTATATTTTCCATGGTATTTTGCTACCTAATTCCATGGTATTAATTTTTGCTACCTAATTCCATGGTATTAATTTACATGTGATGTAAGCTATGTATATATAATATTAGAAAACTTTTTGTTTCTACTGGTTTAGAGTTTATATGTTTTAGGAAAATCATGTGCAAATGTAATATAATGCTAAATTAATACCAAATATGTTAAATGAATTGGGATTTAATCAAATTATTTCATGTAATTGCATTTTAAAAAGGATATAACCAAATATATCAAACGAATTGAGATTTTAATTTGAGGGTGAAGTTGGAGATTTTTTTTTGGTTTAATTATTGGCTTCTAACCCACCAGACAACTAGTTCAGATCGGATTTTGTAGAGATTCATTATGAAAACGACCCTTTTAATTTATTTTTTCCATTCACAATGTTAAGATTCGAGTCTCTGACCTTGCTAAGGGATTTAGTGTCTCATCCTTCTAGACCAATTGGTTGTTGGTGTAAAGTTGGATATTTTAAGTTCTAGTTTCACCATTATGAATTTTATCCGGATAATACATTAAGAACCATATCATATAATTTAGAAATAAACAACTTAAAAATTATATAAATCATTATTCAAAAAAATTATTATTATTCAAAAAAATTATATAAATCAATTTAATAAGGATTAAGACTTAAAAATTAATTTATTCAATTTTAAGATTAATGAAAATATAATAAATGTGAGGTCGGATCGAAATTAACTAGTTTCAGAACTTATAATTTAGAATGTATTTAAATAAAAGAAAAAACGGAGAAGGGCTCCTCACATGATCTGTATAGTTGCGATCTTGAGTATAGATATTATCATCATTTATTATAACGGTTGATTCTGATTATAGTATTTATTATTTATAATTATAATTATTGTGGTAGTTGTAACTTCTTAAAAATATTTACAATCAATTTTTTTATATATATATAATATTTTTATTTTATTTTATCTTGTATGAATTAAAATTTTTATATAAAAATATAATACTTTTCTATTTAATAAAAAAATAATGAGTAATTAAAATTTTTTAACGATTGAATTTTTAAGTAAAATGTACCTAGGATCAAAATACTTGTTAATAATATATTATGTTTTGAGAATAAATAATTTATTTAATATACTTTTATTGAATTTAAAAATAATAATTTACCTACTAATAAGGTTGGTCCAGTGGTAAGCAACTATCACTTAAATAGTATTGAGTTTGAGATATTGTGTATGCAGGAAATTTCTATTGAAAAACTCACCCACCAGAGTCAAATACATCAAGTTGGTCCGAATTAATAATGACAAAACTCTGCTGAACCGAGAATAACAAAAAATACAAAATTATCTGTATTATATTTCTAAGGAAAGTTATCTTTCAACTTCATTTTAGGGAACCGCCAACTAATGAAAAATATAACTATTGTTTTTTTTTTGAATTAAAAAATTATTTACATTTTAAATTAAAAAAAGTGTGCGCTTGGGAACCCAAAAAAATAAACAGAAAAGAGAATGTATAAGAAGAAAGAAACAAAGGAAATGTCAGCTGAAGCTGAAGCTGAAGCTGAAGCTGAAGCTGAATTGACACAAAGGATTCCCACACTCACAATTAATTTATCCTTCAAAAATTAAATAACATTACCTTTAATATTTTAATATGAACAATATTTGTTAGTATTTAGTGACAGGTAAAAATAATACATAATCAAAAATTAATAATATTTATTTTAAAAAACTCGAACAAATAATTAAAAAAATATAAACATATCCTTGTCATATAATTACACTTAGTATATTAAGAAAATGTAAGTAAATTACCATTTTGTACAAGCAAAGAAAAAAAAAGCAAGCTCCCTTTTGTTTACAATTGCAGCCTTTCCCCCGTTGGTTTTACCGAGTTATTCTCTTGTGTTTTTAATTTTGCAGCTGCTATTTCCATTCTTTTTTTTGTTACTTTTACTTGATCCAGGCTCTGTTGGTATATATTCCCATTGGATTTTTCTAATGGTTGTATGCACATAAGAAGCATGTGGAAATATTATTCCTATTCCTATTCCTATTCCTATTCCCATTCCCATTCCCATTCCATTCTTTCTTCTGCCTTTTTATCTTACTATATGACAATTGTCCTGCCCTTTGCTTTTTTTCTCGTCTCTCTATAATATAATATATGTCTCGCCAACCAACAACGTTTCAAACTAACAATACTTCTATGTTCAAAAAAAAAAAAAAACAATACCTCATGTTTTATTGAGTTTAATCGCCCATTGTAAAATTTTTTCTTCAAAATTTTCATCATTAACATGTGTGAACATGTAGAAAATACGTTATATTTTGATATACAATTCGTGTACATTTTTTTTATACATTCATTCTTCAAGATTTAAATCCTAAAACCTTAATCTAAACTTTAAACTTTATAATGTAAACCACTAAATTTTAAACTTTAAACTAAATTTTTAACCTAAAATTTAACAAGCACGTGTAAACAACATTAAAGTTTTTCTCATAAAAATAGAATAAATTATTTAGATAGCCACACGATTAATAATAATAATATTTTAGTTGGATTATCTGAATTTAAAATATTAAAAATTGATCGCTCGAGTTATGAAGATTACAAAATGATCCCCTGTCTCTAAATTCTAGGCAAAAAAACTGGAGGGACAGGTAAAAAGAATTTGACAATAAAAAACTTAGAACTCAACAGTTACACGTTGTTTGAATTTCATCATAATTCTAAAAAAATAATACTCGACATTTAAATATTGTTCTAATATATAACAAGCATATTTTCAATCTCATTTCAGCTTTTTCCCCTGATAAAATAGAGAAAAAGTTTGATACACAGTCCGTATACACAAACATTTACACGTGGTTTTTAAATTTAGGAGTTAAGGGTTTAGTTTAAGGTTAAAAGTTTAGGAGTTTAAGTTGTAGAATTTAAAATTTAAGGTTAGTGTTTAGAATTTAGGGTTTAGGGTATTAGGATTAGGAATTTATAATTTGTGTTTTATAAGGTAAAAACACAGACTTGTGTTAAATTATTTTTACACAACATGTGCATTAAAGTTTTACCCAATAAAATATATAATCTTATTCTGATTTCAAGTAAAAAAAACATCTCTTATTCATTATTCCTTTTTATAAAAAGCAATAAAAATAATTATTTATGTTCGTGTGTGGAAATTTCCATAAATCTCATACATAATATGAAATATTTTTGTTTGTCCTTTTAAAATTTTGAAAAATTATTGAAATCCAAAACACAACAAATTTTTAAAGACTCCTTTCAAGTCGGTATTGTCAATATATATGAAAAAAAATGTATACATGTTATTTAAAATTATTTTATACAAGCGTGGCTATTTAAATAATATCTGCACCACTTTCAAAAAAAATGTCTGTAAGGTGTTTGAGCATTGTCAAATCTTAATCTATGTATAAATGATACATTGTAATTACTTTCAGATTATTTAAAACATGTCTATCATATTTAGAGTTTTAGATGGACAAGGTTGTCTTAATTTTATTTTACACAGCCTATATCAAATAATCATCATAATATATAGGGTTATATTTTAATACACAAGCTGTGTAAAAAAAATTTACATAACCATATTATAAAATTTAAAAATCTAATTCCCAAACTCTAGCAACATAAAACCTTAACCTTAAATCCTAAACTCTAAATTCTAACCATAAACCTTAAATTCTACCTCCTACACACTAAACTTCTAAACCATAAACCCTAACCTATATAAACTTGTGTATCAAAGTATTTTCCTAATATATACATATATATATATATATGAAAATATTTTAATACACAAGCTATATAAACTTTCATTTACACAAGTTTATCAATAATAGAATTTAGAGATTTAATTTAGAGTTTAAAGTTTGAATTCGAAATTTTAAGGCTTATATTGTAGACTTCATAATGTAAATAAAAAGAATTGTATATATTTTTTATTTTACACCATTTACGTATTAAAATATTATATAAATATATATACCAGTAAATGTTATAAAAAAATCCAAAAAAACTACTCCAACAAGAGTCCGACATCTAAAAAGGAATGGTCCCTAATTAAATGATTGTGTAAATTATATGAACAATTATAATCATTAGGATCACTGAACATTTCCCATTTGATTCATTAACCATTCCTTTTCATGTTGACGTTCAAAGTAACAACCTTATTCTTTAAGCATAAGGTATCATTATCTAAAGCAAAACATGTGGTGGAGGAACAAAAAAACATAAAACATAGAAGAAAAAAAAGTCATTCCCCACCATTGTTCTTTATGGAAATGTTGTGAAAAGATAAAGCTCGAGTTAGACTCTGGTCGATTGGAAAGGCAGTTTTACTTTTAAAGAAAATTATATTTTATGATGGGATAATAATATTGTTGTCCCCATGAAACTTTAGGTATGTATGTACTTTTAAAATATTTAATACATTATTTATATTTTGATTCCAACTTATACTATTCTTATTGTAATACTCATTTTTCGTCCGGATTTACTAATCCAATTAAAATTAGAACCCAAACATATATATATATATATATGTATTAACAGACCAATAAAAATAAAGCCCAAGTTTATATCATTATCAGTCCATGTTACACTTAGCTCTTTTACAAATCAATTACCCAACAAAACCTAATTAAGCCCAAAACTAAACCTAAACCCATCTGCCAAATTAGAAACCCTAGCCGCCACTCATTGCCCCTTCAGTTTCCCCACGCGCGCCTCTCCAACACCACCCAACCCTTTAACTGCCCTCCTCACCAGCGACAAATCCCGGCCACATCAATGGTCACTTTGCCACGTCGTCACCATCTCACCGGCCATATCAGCAAACATGTCGGCAGTAGCCCTCTACGGCAGTAGCTGCCCCCTCGTCCTCAGCCTCCAACAACCACGTCAGTTGGTCCCCTATCCAGTACAACGCCCTCACATGCAAATCAAACAAAAACCAGAGAATTTAGAAGACAAACCAACAATATCAGAGCTATACATGAATACAAACAAGAGAATGGGCAACCAACCACAATTTTTTTTCTAATATATAGAAAATCATGTAATTTCGGTGTATATACACCGAACCCATCACAAATGTAAACCCTAGACGGGGATTCACCAAGCAATAGAAAGAAAAAAAAAGCCTCCGAATTTTAGAGGTATCAATCTCTTCATTCTCTTTATATTTCGAAGCATAAGATTCAAAAAAGGGGTAAAAATTAGAGTTTTCGAGTCCTTACCCCTTTTTTGTGTCCGTTCGGCTCCTCTAAGCCCCTCTTCCGATGACAAACCTTCGGCTATCAGAGTCATTCAAGGTGAATCGATGAAGGGAGTTGGAGCCGTTTTGTTTTCGAAAAGATTAAAAGAAGTTTTTTTTTTGTTTTTTTAAAGAAAAAAAAAGGAAAAGGGGGCTGAGTTCCAAAAAACAAGGTTTGATTTGGTTTTAAATCGAGAAAACGAAGGTTTTTTAAGGTTCTTCGAGTTCGCTCGCCGCCGGTGAGCGGCGGTCGACGCGGCGACTTACGGTGGTTCTCCCACCAGATTCTAAGTTTATGCCCCATTGAACGGCAATGTTCATCCAAGGCTGAGATAAAAGGGGAGAACTCTCAGTTTTTTTGAGAAATGTTTTAAAAAAAATGTTTTCATCAAAAAGTTGATTTTATATCAGCTCTCAAAACAAAATGGTTTAATAGCATTTTAAGGACCTCCACCCTGTCTTATTTACCACCACAGGTCATTCCGCATGGGTAAATCCCAGCCTTGATCCCTCGCCTGGTTTAATTATGCCCCCAGGTCATTTCGTTTATTTAAACCTCTTTCCAGGTCCCTATATGTTTTAAGTGTTTTTAATGGTCCCTTTTTTAAAATCAAAATCTATTTTTTAAATTTGGCCCCCTTAGTTTCGTTTCTTTGTAATTTAGTCCAAATTTCAGTGTCATTTTGCCCCTGTTACATGCATTTTATTTTGCATCTTTTATATTGTTGATAATCTCGCCTTAGCTTGTTAAATTTGTTAGATTTGGTTGATAAAAAATGTAATTTGTAGTTTTGGTTGATGTTTTATGTGTATGTTTATAGTATATAGTTTGTATATCATATTATATTTGTAGTTTTATAAAGTTTATAATATAATATAATTTAAAATATATAATATATATAAACATAGTTTTATGAAAGATATAAAATACATATAGTTTTTTTAAATAGATATTATTTTTTAGATTATAATATATGTAATTTTTTAAATATTATAATATATATATAGTTTTTCTTCAAATATATAATATAGTTTTTAAAGTATAATGTAATAAAGTTTATAATATATGTTTTTAGTATATAATATATATAGTTTTGTAGAGTTTATATATAATATAGTTTTTAAAGTATTTAATATAATTTTATAAAGTTTATAATTTCATAGTTTATAATATTTAGTTATATAGTTATAATATATATATTTATATTTACATGTCTAATTTGAGTAGCTTGGGCCTTGTTATGTTTTGGGCTTATGTTGCTTTGTTTAGGTGGGCTAGGCCTTGTTTTGCTTAAAAGGTTGTGGGCTTGTTAGGTGAGTCTTAGGTTAAAATTAGGTAGAATTAATTTAATTAATTTAAGATCGTGTGCTTGTCTCATAGGGGCACGATCTTTAAATTAATTAGATTATTTTTAGGTTTAGTCCTTTTAGAGCCCTAATTAGATTAAGGTTCGAGTTGCTTACCCTTGGCTTATTGGGATAAGTGTTAAATTCATTAAACCAATTGAATACTCCCTAATTACCTTTAAGATAAAATCAATATGGAGATTAGATTGACATTTTATTTAAAACCATGATTAATCAACTTGATTTGTTTTAAATAGTATCCTTGGCTTATTGGAATACTAGTTTAAAACCGATCAAATTAATTATTATGTTGAAAGATAATTCATAATTTGTTAGTTTTTTTTAGTTTTTTAGGGCTAATTAATTTAGAATTAAATATTTAGATTCATTTAGCTAATAGTTAGATCACTAATTGGTCTTCCATAACTTGGGCCTTTTAGGTTAGGGCTCCGGGGGGCTTTTGTAGGTTTATCTTTAAGCCTTTTATTTGTCATCCCTATTATTTGTCATTCATGAGACTCATATATTTTGAATTAATTAATTTAAATCATAACAATAAGGTATTTTATTAATTCTGATATTTGTGTCGTAACAGTCCAAGCTTAAAGGATGCTGACCAAATATCTGAATTAATCATCACCTTCCCGAGGTAAAATTAGAAGTTGGAGAAATCATCACATCACATCTTAGCTGTTTGCACATGCATAAAGGTGACGTACGGATTTTAAACCATAAATTAATATGACAGTCAGGCTTATATAATGTCAGTTTAATCTATGGTCCGATGTATCGTCATCCTTATTAATTAAATGTCCAATTAATTTGAACCCACCAATTTGATAAAGCCCGTTCAATTAATTTCAATTTTCACTTAAGTACGCTTAATTAAATTCCAATTTAAATTTCATCAACTTCCATCCTTTTAAAAGCAACAAATATTTTGGTACCGATTTCCGAGCGTGAAGGGGGTGCTAATCCTTCACCACACGTAACCAACTCCCGAACCCTTTCAAATTGAATCTCTGATTTTTCTAGTGTCCGACCTACCTTATCCAAGTGGCCGGTGGAGACTCTAAGTCTTTATTTTCAAATAAAATCGATTTTCCAAAAATATGAGGACACCCCGTAACCGATTTTCAAAAAAGGTTGCTACACTTATGAGTCTAGCAGAATTAATATTTCAATGAATTATATTGATAAAACACACGGATTAGTCATATGTTGTCACATGACACTATTTTTCGAAAAGGAAATTAATAATTAAGTCAAGGGACTTTGAAACAATTGAATTACTTTTAAGCACTAAAAATTAATTTATCCATTTTTTATTTTGTATAATTGATATATTATAATTAAATAAATTGTTTTAAAAATAGAAATTTATTATCACAATTTTTTGAATTTAAATTTCATATATAATAGAATATTATATTTAATGATTAGTAATTAAAACCAACAACCAATTGGTCTAGTAAGATGAGGTGTTAAGTCCATTAAGCAAGTTTAGGGGCTTGAATCTTGACTAACATTGTATATGGAGAAAACTGAATTAAGAAAATCATCCCTATAATGGATCTTTGTAAAATTAGATCCAGATTAATCGACTAATAAACTAAATATAGATGGTTAAACCTAAAAAAAATAAATTATTAAAAATATCCAATAACTTTGTTTCTTTTCTCTCTCCCTTTATTTTTCTAATCCCATTTCTTCTTCATCTCCCTTATTTTCATGTAAGGAAATTATCGACCCTAAAAGATTTAATTTTGATAACTGTTGTCGTCCTCTTCCCTAGGAAAGGAATGAAGGGTGCTAGTAACAATTGCATTTCCTAAAAAAAAT
Source organism: Hibiscus mutabilis (assembly GCA_019671005.1). Taxonomy (NCBI): domain Eukaryota; kingdom Viridiplantae; phylum Streptophyta; class Magnoliopsida; order Malvales; family Malvaceae; genus Hibiscus; species Hibiscus mutabilis. The sequence continues at coordinate 11,540,011 of CM033745.1, forward strand.
TACATTTTTCTATAGTTTAAATATTTTTTTTTGTATTTTTAATATAATTTTTTAATAGTTCGTATTTCTTTACATAAAATCATGCGTTTGTCCCTGGTCATCACCACATATTTCGCCCATAGCCGTCGCCCCTAAACCCTGCCTAACTCAAAATTTTATTTTAGTATTCATATTGCTTTAGTGAGTAAAAAAAACAAAGCAAAAGTACGAAAAAGAACATAGATTGGAAAACAGAAATCTGGAATGAGATTTTCAGAGTTTGGTTATTCAAATGGCTAGAAGGTCAATAAGGAATTTACGGGCTTAACATCTCATGTTTAATCCAGACTTTATTAGGAAAAAAATGAAATTTAAGAATTTAATTGAGAAAATTCAGAATTTAAGGACTGAATTATAAGCTATTTTTCTGATAAATCTTGACGTGTGACGATACTGTAAGTTGTAAAAAAATCATGACCAGATTATAATGAGCAGTTTTATTACAACTTGATAGTTTGATACATGCAAGTGTTGTTGTAGGTAAAATACCATACACATACCAACTTTTATAACATATTTTTTTTGGTCTGCTCTTGTAACACTTGAGTTCAAAAGTCTTGATATCAAACTCCGAGTTTGAAATCTAACATGAAAACCAAACTTGTTTCTTAAACAGAATAAAACTTTATAACATTACACTCTATACATACACAGTACTACCGTGTATGAAGAAATGTCTTTCTGCATCTTTTATTATCTGCATGATTTTTGCCATCACAAAATACCATGTCTGCTTCAACAAAGGAGCACAAGAAAATAAATACAACAAACGGTCCACAACATTTAACTTCTGTCTAAATACACACAAGAATTACACTCTTATGCAGAAATGGCGGTCACTTTAGTGGACGGAGGTGGCGTCGCCATTGCCACCTGCAGAGAATTTGGATCCCATTCAACATCTTTCCTGCAATCGCCATTATTAACCGCAACAATTTCCAACTGATTTGCACCGCTGATGGAAACCAATGATTCCTCGGTACCTAACTGTTTTGCAGCTACTGCTTTCAATCTGAGTCGTTCTGCCCTAGAGCCGATAACCTGTCCCAATACAGATGCGGCAATGGTAAAAGCCATAGCTGTTTTTGGCATCAAGACGGATTTCCGGAGCATGGCTATGAATGGAACGGCTGCATGGATAGCCACAAACCAAGACGGTGAGAATTTTTCAGTGTGTTCTCGCCATATCCCTAACGGAACGTTTGCTGCCATGCCTAACATCCCAATCACCAGTACTTTTGTGGGTAAGGATTGTGGACGGAGATTCTTGGCAAACGCGGTTTGTGCTAGTGCTGCCCGAGCAGCAACAACTGCAGGTGGGCACCTGTATTTCATCCCTGGAGGTGGCTGAAGAACCTTCGCAACTAGTGGCAAAACACCGCTAACCGCCCTAAACGACTTTGCGATAGGACAGTTCCCGTTTTGCAGCCATTCATTGCCCAATGCTTCATGATTCGAATTCCCTCCCTGAAAATTAGCATGAAATGATGTCAAAACAATAATCCAAAATCTTCAAGACATTTTTTGATTATTCTGTTTCAGATCACATGTCCCAAGTCCAAACTAATATGTCAAGAAATGCACGGCCATGGTCCATTATCGAATGTTCAATTACCTGCGAAGAAGACTCTTTATTGGATGATTTCGATTTCGATTTTCCTTTCTGATTGTTCCACTTTTTAGAAAATGCATCAAAACTGAAAGGCCCTCCTGGTCCAAAGGATGAGAGACTAATGGTGGCTGCCTTTGCAGCCAAAGGATTGAACTTTGGTGGGGATATTTCAGTCTCCGCTTTCTCATTACGCAAGGAAGATCGTTCAGGTAGCGGAACTACTCCATCACGTCCATGGAAAAGCCTGAATGCCATGTCGAAATTGGGACCATCTTCAAAGATTGGACCTTTGGCTCCTCGAAACTTAGGCCAAGAAATAAAACCCTAATGAGAATTCAAATAAAAACACAAGACCAGCATAAACCTCGTGACAGACACAAAAGCATACCGGCATAGTGAAAGGCATGGCAGACGAGAAGGAGAAGTTAGTTGGCTCGTTAATGTTTCTCAAAAATGGACATTTGAGAATGTCCATTTGGGAATGTGAAGAATCCTCATTTAGGCCTCTGAAGAGAAAATCCATTTCCGGACGTAACCTGCACAAAACCGTAAAACGGTTAAAACAGAATCTTAAAGCGCCAAGAGTAATATGACTCACCATATATTGAACAAGTTAACAATCAAGAAAAAAATGATTGAACTCTACATAAATCAACAGTTCATGTTAACGATCCCGAAGCAACAATAGACCATAAAACATGAGCCACATATTGAAATGACCCCATGTATGGAACTAACATTGGTTGATCACATAATAAAATCGAACATGTTGATCTGCTCAAAGTAAAGTACTCCAAACACAATGAAAGTTACTCGATGCATTGGAACGACTAACGAATCTATATTAAACCAAAATCAAACCTGTTTTATCAAGTCAAAACAGTCAAGAACAAAGGCTAAAACTTTTAAAGCAGAATAAGGAAAACATAACCAAATCAAACATGGTATTTACTAAATAACTCATTAATGAATATCAAAGCTCAAAAATTACCCGACAAATCGATACAAGATGATTTTAAGCCAAAACCAAACATGTTTAATCGAAGTCAAAGCAGTCGAGAATTAAGGCTGAAGCTTTTAAACTGCAGATTACGGAAAACATTACCAAAATTCCAACCTCAAATGTAATGGAATTTATTAAATCACACATGAACAAATATAAAAGCTCAAAAATAAATCAACAAATCGATAATTCAGTCACAGCAGTTAAGATAAAACTAAAGTTTCTAAACAGCAGATTGTACATTACTCTTTCAAAGGCTTGAATTTTAATAAATTAATTACCATGCGGACCAAAGAACAAAAACCAGTAAAATATAAAACTGAAATCTTTAAAAAGACATATAACTAAAAAGAGCCAATAAGGAAATCAAAAGATTATAATAAAAACCCTGAATTTCCTTTGAAAAAAATAATGCCATTGAACCTAGGAAAATTTCAAAAATCACTAAAAAAAATTAAAATATTTGATTGCTCTTCAGATCCTTCACAAGCAATAGTTAGACCAATATAATTTTCATTATGAACCCTAAAAAGAATTAAACTTGGCTTAATCCCCAAAAAAACAGTAGAAAACATTAAAAAATAAAAACGATCCATCGAAGCTAAGAAAACCAAAAACCTAATCAACCCATATAAGAATTCGAAAAGATAAAGCGATTAAAATGAAAAGGAAACTAAAAAAATGCGTTAACAGCAATGAAATTAAGGGAAAATATATCACAAAAAACCCAGGAAAAAAATCTGAAAAAAAAACTCGTACCTTTTTGCCGCTAACAACACGATCAAGGAGAATCAAATAGAAAAAAAAACTAAGAATTTTGGAGAGAATTAAAACAAAGAGAGGAATCAAACAAGAGTTAGGTGACAACAGAGAGAATTTCAGTATTAAAATAAGATGATTTGTTATGATTTTAGTTGGAATTACAGTAACAAAAATAATAACGAGGAGAAAGAAAACAGTTTCTGAATAATGAAACGGCAGCGTTTTGAGCGCACGCCTTTGTTGGCGGGAGTTGGTCAACCTTAGCGTGTGTTACAATGAAAATTTCAATTTACGAATTATTACTTATAAATGATAATAAAGTAAAAAATAAATGTGTCACAACACATTTAATTTTCAATATTTATATATTTAATTAATTTAAATATTTATAATGATGGTTAAATTACGACTAAATTAATTGAATGTGTAAATATAGAGGATTAAATGTGTTATTATTCAAATTTTTGTAATTGTTACGTCATTTGCATAATAACAAGTAACGGTTTAGTGATCATTTTGTAACAAAAATTAAAATTTAATGTCTATTATGTAGTTTTTTAAAGTTTTACGGTTTTTTTTATTTTTTAGGATAATTTAGTGACTATTTATGTACTATACCAAAAATAAATTGCATTGTTTGGTAATTAGTGGATTACATTAACTAATAGTTAATAACATTATTTGATTTGATTAGCGGATCGTATTGGCTGATTGTATAAAATATTATTAAAAGTCATAAAAAATCTCTAAAAACTGAAAATATAATAAAATATTATTTTAAATTACAAATGGTTTTAATAAATATAAAAAATAATTTTTAAAAAATATAAAAAAATTCCATTAATTTCATTAGCTCGAGAACATAAAAAATTGAAAGATATGATATTGAAACTTATTATATTAATTTTAACAATTAACCTCATAATATATAATAAGAAAGGATCGTTTTCATTCTTTTATCAAACTCAAATGAAATAAACAAAATGTTTAATTCTCAATTTGGCCCTTGCAAATTTGGTGAGTGATTTAAATTGCGTGAGTCAATTTGATATTTAAATATTTTATTTATTTTATTTGAGTGTAATATAAGAATAAAAAAAACATAATATGACTTTTTTATTATATGTTATGAGTTTAAATTATTAAACTTATTCAAGTTCGTCTAAAAAATTAGTATCCCATTTTCTAATTGTTGTTATATTGTTGAGTGAATAATTTTTTAGATATTGTTAATTTTTTTGTATTTATTATAATTATCTTCAGGGTAAAATACATAGTTCATCACTCAACTATCTTCTTACTCATATTTTGATCACTCAACTATCTTCTTACTCATATTTTGATCACACAACTTTAAAAAATTTTAATTTAATAACTAAACTTTATACATCAAAGGTTTCTGTCATTCTGACATATTTTATTATTATTTTTCTATGATATAACATTTTTTAAATATTATTAAATATAAAAACAATTTAAAATAAAAAATATAAAATAAAACCTAACTCTCAGCCGCCAGTTAGCTTTATCTCATCGTCCACCGTTCACTGTCGTCGGATGTCACCGTCGACGACTGTAGATGATGGTCGTTCGATTTTAAATTTCACCGATCATTTCGTCACATGTTCATTTTGTCAGAAAGTACTCCAAAGTCCAAAAAAGAGATTGAAAGTGGAGAAATTGAAAAAATGCAGTCGAGATTCATGAGTTTTTAAACATTTTTCGGTGAAATAACCACCGGTTTCGGACTCATCGTGTCAAAACAAGTCTCCCAATATAATTTAGGATCAAATAGGTGCATGTTCCAAGATCGATGGTGGTTGACGGTTCAACAACAGTCCATTTATTAAAATATAATTTTATTATTTATTTTACACTAATTTTTATATTTAATAACATTAAAAAATTGAAAATAATAATATATTTTATAGTGACAAAAATGTTCAATGTATAAAGTTCACTAATTAAATTGAAAAGTTAAAAAATTGAGTGTCCAAAACAAAAGTGAGAAAATAATTAAGTGATGATGGGTGTATCTTACCCATATCTTAATTATCTATGTTATGCTTAATATTATAAATTGTAATTACATAATTACATGAAAAATAATAATTGTAAAATTTAAGAGCGTAATTACATGCTAATTATATCAATTATCATCCTTCTCAGAATTAAAGAGTGTATCAATTGAAACTCCAAAGTACAATGATGATCCAAATACGTCACAACTATATAACGACACGTAAATACACTTAAATTCAATTACCATGTGATTTTCTAAAAGTGGAAAGATATGAATTTAACTCTTTAAAAATTATATTTTATTATCATCAAATCTTATGCAAGAATTTTTTATATAAAAACATTTTTAAGCATTTTTAATGTAGTCTTATAATAATTTTTATTTTTTAACGTTGAATAAAATTTTTATACACTTTATAAATAAAACAGTTTAAACTTAAATAACCTAAAAACATTACTTATTTTTTATTAGGAACACTCAAATTTTATATAAAAAATAATTATACTTGACTTTAAAAGAATCTAGAGTGCATGTTTCATGTTTCTTATTTTTCTAATTAAAGCGCATGTTTCATGTGTTTTTGTTTTTTATTTTCTAATTAAAGCGTTTTCATGTTAAAAGTTCCAACGCTAATTTTGTCCATATGGCCTTATATTACATAACGTTGTTGTTGTTATTCGATCAGATATGTTCATTATTAATGTATATATTGGATTTTTCAAAAAAAAATCGTAAAATTTATTTAATAAGTAAACAATTTTATACAAATCTATTAACTTTGTGTTTAATCATTAAATAATTGAAAAAATTTTTAATACACAAGCTATGTAAACTTTAGTTTACACATGTCTTTTAGTTTTGGGGTTATGGTTTTAGTTTAGGGATTTAGATTGTAGGGTTTATAATTTAAGGTTAGTGTTTAGAATTTAGAGTATATGATTTAAGGTTTAGGGTTAATTTTTTAAGGTTAGGGTTAAGAATTTAAGATTTGGGTTTTATAGTGTAAATATGCAGGTTTGTGTAAAAATTAGTTTTACACAGCTTGTGTATTAAAATTTTGGGTAAAATACACAAATGGTCATTAAACTATCTCTAAAAATACAAAATAACCATCAAACTTTTAAATGTTACATAATGAACATTGAACTTTAATTTTTGTTACAAAATGGTCACTGAGCTGCTAACTGTCATTAATTGGGTGACGTGACAGTTACAGGAATTTGAATAATATAACATTTAATCATTCATATTGACACATTTAATCAATTTATTCCTAATTTAACCCTCATTATTGATGTTTAAATTGATTGAATATATAAATATTGAGGATTAAATATGTTATTATACAAATTTTCGTAACTGTCACGTCTCCCAGTTAATGACAGTTAACAGTCCAGTGATCATTTTGTAATAAAAACTAAAGTTTAATGACCATTATATAATTTTTAAAAGTTTGGTGACTTTTTTAAATTTTAAGGATAGTTTAGTGATCATTTGTGTACTTTACCCTAAAATTTTACCCTTAAGTAATAATTTATTTTTTAAAATTTTATATTTATATAAAATAACTTTGTTTATATAAATATATAAGATGAGTAAAACTTTGATACACAGGCTGTGTAAAATTAATTTTACACAAGCATGTGTATTTACACTATAAAAACCTAAATCCTAAATTCCTAACCCTAAAAAAAAACCTAAACCTTAAACCTCATGCACTAAATTCTAAACACTAACCTTAAATTCTAAACCATACAACATAAACCCCTAAACCCTAAACTAAAACCATAACCCCTAAAACTAAAAGGCACGTGTAAACTAAAGTTTACACGACCTGTGTATCAAAGTTTTTCTCATATAAGATTTACTCTTAAAAATATTCAACAATTTCAAAAGTGAAATTCATTATAGTTTTGCTTCCTTTTTATTATTCACCTTTTTTTAACATGAATTTTTATTATTCACTTCGCTTGGGTTAGGTAGTTGCTTGCTATTTGTTTACCAGAAAGCTGATCTATTCTTACATGTAGGTTAGGATTAGGTGTTTTCTTAAAAAGAAAAGAAAAGAAAAGACGAGAAATGAAAAAAATAAAGTGTCGTTATGTTACCTAGCCAGGCTAAACTCAATTAATTTATTTATATATTATTGTATAAATTTTGATACATTACTAATTCATATATATATATATATATATTTTTTGTGATTTTCATATATTCATACCACTTTTTCATTTTATCATGTCCAAAATTTGCGTCAAACTAACAACTAAAAAGTAGGAAGTTATTATATATCCCTACAAGGAAATTCACCAGCTAATGAAGAGTACCTTAAAATACAACAATGATGCATACAGTTACACCCAATAATATACCAAAATGTGCTATGAAACTCATAAAATTCTTTAAGAGCTGCACTAGCATTTAGATCATACTTCACAAATTGCATTCTTTTTTTTTTGGCATACATATATGTTTACATTTGATCTGCTGATGAGCTTTGCTTCCTCTCGGCTAGAAGAGATCGGCACAAGATTTCGAGCTTTTCTTTCTGATTCTTTGTCTTCTCCAGTTGTTTCTTCAATCGCTCTCGCTGCTCAAGCAAAGTAATGAGTAAATGCTCGATACCCTTTTCGAGATGGATAATAATTCTGATGAATGAATGAATGCTTACAAATCGACATTTCAAAACTATATACCTCTTCCACAAGTTCTATGAGAGTAACATCTGATTTGTCACATTTGCTCTTCAAGAACACATTTTCTTTCTTGAGTTCCTTGATTGATTTTGCCATCTATATTTGTATATGAAGGGAGAAAAAGTAGGTAACTTCGAAATCATAACATGGAATGCAATTGCCTATGTTACTCGTACTCAAATGTGAGTGCTGGATATAGGTATGTTCCCGACATGGCTCACGGATCTTAATATCCCTATACCAATGTCTAATATGCATCTGATATCAGTGTTGAACACAAATACTTCAAGAAAAATGAGAAGTCAAAGTAGCATAGGCAACCGTCATGTTGCTCCAACTCATAGTTTTTCTTGAAATACTTGTACTCCACACCCGTATCCGACATGGGTACAAGAATAATGACCCTCCAAACATCTAAATGACTGTACCCACATCCAACACTTACCCCAAGTCCAAATAACAAAGGGCAACCACAACTGGGAGTCATAGATGGATCAATAGGAAAAGTAGAACTTTGGGGGAAGTACATCTCTCAAAGATAAAAATCACATATACCTTCTCAATCTCTTGCTTAAATGTTTCAAACACCTCGTTGCTCTTTGTCAATGCATCCTGAAAATTAAATATTACATTCAAACATCATGAAAAAGATAATGAGATAGGTTTAAATATCAATGGCACAACAAAAGGATATGGAAATGCAAATCGGACTTCAATGTTTCCGCATCTCAGGCTGAGATTCTCGACAGTCAACAGCGAGAATGTTGGAAGAGTGAAATGCATTCAATGGTAAGGTCCAAGCATATCCAAAGGAAAACATTACATACTTGTATCTAACACCCATCCCCCAAGTCCGAGTAACATAGAGATCCCTACTTAATCGCCTGGAAAGGCATTACACTTGGCACTTCACTTTTCTGTTGATAAAAGACCTCTTAACCGAAAGTTTGATGTCTAGCCATCCGGAGACAAATGATACAAGCACTCAAATACTGAATAATCTATTCATCAACCTAAAAGCAAAAGGCCGGAATGAAACCAAGATGATAAATGAAATGGAAAGAATTTAACCTGAAACTGTTGGAATTTTTCTCCATCAACTGTTAACTGCATCCGCAAATTCTTTTCAGTTGCCAATAACTGTGACACTTGCTCAGCGTATACTTTCATCCGTGCTTGTTCTTGGATCAATTTCTCTTCATGTTGCTTGATTTTCAGATCCGAAAGCTGTAGTTCTAGTGTTTTTTGCTTTAGCTGTGCATCAAATGTCCAAAACATAAGACTAAAGCTGATCATTTGACAGTAGAATTGATTGGGATTTCAATATGAAAAACCTTAGATATACCGGGATGTCAAACCTATACCTTTTGTGCATGTTGTTGTTCAGAGAGAGCGTATTGATCAGCAAGTTCCTTCAACTTATTTCTTAACCTATATATGAATAATTCCCCCAAAAATTACGAATTATGAAAAAGTTGGCACTAAAATAATATAGCACCCGACAGGACAGGAATCTGGTTCCTGATTAAACAGTCAGGCCAGCCAGTCCAGTCGCATTTTTTCATCCTTCAACAGCTGTCAAAGGAGGAAAAGAATATAAACAATTAGATAAGATTTCCAGTCTCGTACATCTCATTCTCCTTCAGTTGAGATAGGCAATCTTCTTTCTGCTCTTCGAGCTTATTGCTGACATCCTATAAGTGGAAAAGGAAATTGAAATTAATTGTAAAATATCTAAGAAATGAAGAAAAGAAACTAAAATATCAATAAGTTTTCGTGAAGTTATCTGAAGTTGAGGAAACATTTACACTTTGTACATGCCAAAACTCGTTATCTGAAGTTGAGGAAACATTTACACTTTGTACATGCCAAAACTCTATCTAATACACACAAACATGGGAGCGCAAATACGCACACTTACACAGAGAGAGGGTTTGTTCAAAATTTTCCAAGTTTTTCCATAAGGGTCCCAGGAGGTTCATATGCCAGAAATGCATTGGATACAAATTTCGGACATGGGTACTTGAAAGAAATAATGAAGTAACATAACTAGAGATGGCCAGGCTAGCCAGCATGGAAGGCAGACCATCTAACCTGTCACCTCATAAATCAAAATAGGAACATCAAACCTTGATTGCATCTTGGAACTGGGCTGATAAATCTAATCTTAAGTTTTGTCCTTCTGTTGATACCCGTTTACATTCATCCTGCGAATTCATGAACAAGCCATCAGAACATTCGTAAAAGAAGTCCGACAAACAACTCAAAGATGAACAAATGCCACTGTCATGGAAGTTGAAGATTTTGCACAGATTATGTCCAGACACAACAATGGACGATCTCAGAAATTAAACATACTTACATCTAACCTAGTGCAAGGAACCCTATGCTTCTGCATTTAATGGCTTATTCACGACTTACCCCTTCCTACTCTAAGAAATTTAGTACATGGTATCTTTAATAGCTTGATATATGGCCCAAACCACGAAAATGGAAGGATAATAAAAGGAGACAAATTTCAAGGTCAATCCAGAACTCCCGACACTAATAAAAAACAATCTAAGAACAAAGGCAGACAAACAAATACCAACTGTAGTATGCAATCAGTAAAAATTAAATAAAGCATTCCAAGAGAAACATACCATTAACATTTTGTTTTGACGTTGCAACTCCCTACAAAGCGATTCAAGTTTATCTCGAACAGCAATAGCTACAACAGAAGGAAAAAAGAAAAGAAAGAAAAAATTAATACCATGTTATGTCAAAGATGCATAGAGACGCTTCAATTATGACAATTTATACAAATGTCAAATTTTCCTCTTAGATATTTATGTCATACAAAACTTTATTGACTCTAACATTCACCAGCTGCATCTAAATTTAATTGGTCACCAAATCCATGGAATAAAAATATCCGGGTCTTGTTAAGTCAAAAGAATTTTCTCCTCATTATAACAATTAAGTAAATAAGGAAAGAAACTGAAACATTAAAGTGCAATAGAATTCGTACAGGAATAGCTCATTCCAAGAGACAACATTAAGTTAAAATTTATTGGAAATCGGATATCATTAGGCCACAGTTCACTATGTCAAGATGGTTGAGAGAATACTCAAGTTTTGTTCGGTATCTATACTAATTGAAAGAGTATTCAATAAGGAAAATAATTATACTCCTATACAAAGTATAACTATAACAGAATCCCTAAAATAAAGAGAAAGACTTTAACGTGTATTCTAACATCGGGTAAAAATAAATTTTAGATTTGTGAACCCAAACATGTAGAAAGATGAAACTACATGCATCCTACCCATATCATCTACTGTAAATAAAAATCAGCATTAAAACTTAGTGGATAAGTATCATTCTTGGCAGAATAATAGACTAATATTAGCTTCATATCTTGTTATTCGGACTCGACTGTGGCCTGAATACAGATATGACTCCAACAGGAGCATGTTCAAGTTTTTGGAGTTTTTCTATGTACCCTATACCCTTGTACTGATTATGCCATAGGGCACGGGTATTTCTAAAATATTAAGCATCAGAGCTTTACATCAAAACAAATTAGACTGCTAAGATGAACTGAAATTTTGGCAGTCATGAGTCATCTAATCACATGACAGTGACATTTCGGACATCATAAATGTTATTTCAACTTACCAGTATCTCTTTCTGCAAGAACTTGTTGATATTTCAAAGAGAACTCGAGGAATTCTTTTTCTGATTTGAATGTACGTTTTGCATTCTTGCGTTTGGTTTCAGTGATTTCCTGATAATAAATAGTCCAATTAAGAGTACAGTGAGTTCATTACAATTAGAAGAAACCAATATAAGATAAGCACAAGTACATAAGCTCAGAATAAAATAAAGACTGACCAACTGCAATATTCTTGAAAATGCAACATGGCATAGCGATAAACCATCACTGTTGCAAGTCAAGAACTCTTCAAATAGTACAAAGGAGTCTAAAGAAAATGGAGATATGAAGCACCTTGTGAAATAGATTAGAAGATTGAAAAATCAAATTCTGAAAATTTTCAAACTGCTTATTCATCTAACACTAAATTCTTTTTTTTTCTCCTAAACAAACATTAGTTAGATCATCATGGGTTGCGAAAAATATTGTCATCAAGACAAAGCATGTAAAAAAAATCAAACATTAAGAACAAGGGGGGAGGGGGGGAATGTTTTCCTTACAAACAAGAAATAACTATGGCCACTTCTTTAAACCTTACAATAATAACCATTACTCAGCTCAAGACAAAGAGGACGTCTGTAAAGGTGCATATTTGGACATGGCATTGAGACATGACCCTCTAAATACATGAAAAGCCTTAAAAAGGTTGAACATACACGTACAGGACATATATCCATATCTGACACTCACCTGAATTCGAGTAATATCAACTATCACTTCTTTGAACCTTTAAAATAATACTCATTACTAAACTCATAAACTGTTGCTGGTCATACTAAACCCTACCTGCAACTACAAGAGTAAGAATTTGAAAGAACTTAGTAAAGTACTATGAACTACTAACTGGTTTCTTATTCTTCAGTGAATCCACACTTTCAGATGAAGACAATCCCTTCAAAGTAGTCAAGTTCCTCTCCGATCCTCCTTCAATGCCTGTGAAAAAACAACCACCAATGAGCATTAAAACCCTAAAACTACCCTAGTTTCGGTAAGCGAAACATTTTAAAAAATAAAAATAAAAAGTAAGAAAAAATACATGTTTCTGCACTTTCACACTTCCCATTAACTTCTTTCACCTCACAGCATTCACCAGCCTCGGAAACCGAATTGGTCGACTCAGGACCGACTAATTTACCTTCCACCGAGTCTGATGAACCAAGAAAACCATCTGCCTCGGACAATGGCACAGGGAAAGTAACTTGTTTTTGGCCCTCGTTTGCTCCAAACTGACCGGAAACTAAATCATTTTCTCTACAATCAGGTTGCAAAGGCTTTTCCTGCTCAGAAATTGGAGTTTTTGGAGCCAAAATCTCTGAAGGACTCTCAACAAAACCATCAGGCAATGAATCCACTTCAGGAAGCTGATTTGATTCTGGGTTTTCCATTATCTATTCAAAAAAAATGTTCACTTTCGATGTCTATTAAACATAAAGAAATGAACCCAATATCAAAATAAAATCTGAGTTTTCATTAAAAAGAGGTAAAACTTCAATCATCATATTGCCGACGTCTTTTAAGATTCAAACATGTTCAAAAGGATGAGTAAAATAAAATAATAGAATTTACCAGATATGAAGAAGAACAGAAGAAGAAGCTTTGCCGTTTTGATGATCTTTGCTTCAATTGTTCGCTGTTTGTCTATTTTCCTGTGAAGTGAAAGTGAGAAGCTGCAAAATGATCTAATCTCTCTTTTCTCGTCGCTTTATTTTTTTGGGCTTGTGCCGTTTTCGTTTTTAAATTTTTTTTTTTTTAAGTGTTTAAATTTTTTTAAGTGCTTAAATTTTTATTTTTTAAAGCTAAATTGAGATATTATTTTAACAAAAAATAATAATTTGAATATTTATTTTAAATAAAAAATAATAGTTTGAATGCTTAAAAAGATAAAAAATAATTTAAACACTTAAAAATATAATAATTTAGACACTTATTTTGACATTAACTTTTTTTTTCGAAGTAAGCTTTTTTATGCTTTATATGTTGATTTTAGTTTTATCTTGGATTTGGTGCAAAATTGGTTAGATTATTTATTATAAATATAATATATCAAAAAAAAAAAAAACTTAATCTATTAAAAATCTCATAAGTGTGTAAAGAAAAGCAAATCTTTTCATAGACATTAATATACCATCAAAACTCAATAACATTTATAATTTTTTATCTCTAGTTAAATGAGACGTTTTACGAGATGAAAAATAAATGGTGAATAAACTAGTATTGAGATATATTATTTTACTAAGATATATTATTTGAATTTTTTAAATATTTTAGTAGAATATATAAAATTTGAGTAATGTTGTTTGAATTTATTGATTATTTATTGTCTAAAGTACTAGATTAATTTTTTACATATTAACCAAGATAAATTGCTTCACTAGTTATTTAGTGTTTTTAAATGTTGAATAATTATATTTATTCCGAATGTTGTGGAATCCCACAAAAAGTAGGAAAAAAACCTTTTAGTGAATGGGCATGGGCCCAAACTTGAGAGAAACAAAAAGATGGGGCATTCCGAGAATTGAACTCAGGACCTCTCGCATCCTAAACGAGAATCATACCACTAGACCAAATGCCCTCACTGCCCACAGGACGCAGAGATATTATAAATCAAAATATTAACGTTAGCTGTTGTTCCAAAGGATCAAATAGAGCGAGTGAAAGGAGGGATTGCATACGAGGTAAACCTCGTCTAAGTATATCGATTAGTGACAAAAATAAAGGTTTAAGTATGTTAAATGTCTACTAACGTAGGGGTGGTTTAAGGTTAACACAGATGGTGCTGAATGTTATATACTAACGCCGGCATGAGTATGTGGAAGGGTGATTCGATATTTTTGGGGTACATGCTTGTTGAGGTTTATTTAGAGTACCGGGGCATGTACGATGGTTGAAGTCGAGTTGTGGGGTGTTTATGAAAGGGGATTGGCGTCGCTGCGAAAAAGCAACTCTTGTTCCCTCGAAAGGCAATGCAAGTAATAATATGAAACATTCTGCTCCTCCAATGGCAGATAATAGTACACTGGTTAAGGAAAAATGGGAAACTGAGAAATGGAGAGGCTGGTAGACTGGTTGTGGAGGTGAAAAAAAGAGCTTTAATGTTAAGAAGAGTGAATAAAATGACCACGGCCACGGTTATGGTTGAAGTCGTAAAATAAATTAGAGTAAATTATCTAGGTGACCATTTAATTATTGGGTCTGACCTATTTTAACTATCCAACTATTTAATTGGACCTATTTTAACTATCAGTCGTTAAAATCTAACGGAGAGAGTTGAACTTTAAGATTGTGCTTGGAGTGAGTTGAACTTAAGATCTCATGAGTAAAAAACCCAAACTATTACCACTATATATATATATATATCCACGCTACTCTTCTTCGCACCAAATCACCGTCCGATTCTCCGCATGGTTATGATCATCTATGAATTGCATTTGGGATATTCAGATAAGGTGTCCGTGAATCATATTGTGCCTAGATTGCGCAAGTTCACAATTTGAGTATTGAGTAAAGAACTAATATATTAGAGTAAATACTAAATATGTCTATATTTGCTTAGAAACTTTTAGGAACAGTACTCTAGTAAGAAGCAATCAACTAAAACAAAGGAAAGATGGATAGGTACTCATAAAATGCGTTAGAAGAAAAAAATGTGACTGCTAATTACTGAGCCGTTAATTACCTTTAGAGGGGTAATATGACAGTTAAAAAATTTGTATACTAGTACATATAATCTTTTAATTTTGTATATTCAATCAGTTTAGTCTTAATTCAGATTTTTTTTTTAAATTTAACCCTTATTATATACAAATTCTTTCAATTTAATCTTATTTTTAAGGCTTAATAGGCAAATAGGTGCCCAAATTATGTCATTTTTTCATTATTCATCGACAACCTTTTAATGCTCCATTATTCATCGACAACCTTTCAATGAAACTTGTTTTGAAGTGTTATTCATCTTCTAGAAAATATCTCTTATTATTTAAATTATCAGACAAACACTTAAAACCCGACAAATCCGACGAAACCCTTAAACTCCCAAAAGGACAAATTTCTTGTTTTTAATTTTATGAGTTTTAAGAAGACTTTGAAAAAAAATTAAAAATAGAAAACAATGAGACGAATTTATTGGCGTTTAAGATGACTATAAATGACGTTTGAAACGAAAATTTCCGAAACAACCAAAATTGAAGAAAAAACCCCAAGTTGGGTAAAGAAGAGGGGGAAATGCATGTTAGATAAAAATGAAGCTTAGTAGTTAAAAATGTGTTCAACCTATACCATTTTTTAATTTGGTGTCTAACGTTTTTTTCGGGCCCCTTTGATGCTTAATTTTTTATTCCGTAACTCAAATAAGGTTTTTTCGTCAACGACCGTTAAATTTTTTTCGTTATCCAATAAAAACACAACATGTGGCATGTTTTATTTATTTATTTATTTAATTTTTGAATTTCTTTAAAAATATAAACTTCTTAAAAACCTCAAAGTTTTAATTTTTTTCAATCAAACCCTGAAACCACATCTCCCTCACCGTCATGCATCCACCACCCTCTAGACATTGATTAGAAGTTCAATTGGTCTTTTTTGCTTTATTGTTGGATGTCTGTCAACGAAGCAGTCAACGGTTCATTCGTCCCTAAATTGCAAATATGCGCAATTGGATATCAATTTGATGTCTGATTCAGTTGAGATTTCACTTGATGTCAGCATGCAAACTATAGTACTTAATGTTGCATCTAGACAAGATAAAAAATAGACCTAAGTTTAATTAATCGTTTCGGGTTTGTTTCAGCAAACCCAATGTAACTCACTCGGTTCGGTCTGACGTCGAGGGAGTTACAAGTTGATCTAATTGAATCTGTACCAACACTTACCCTTAATAGAAGGACACAAAATGAAATGAGACATTGAAGGATAAGATTGCGGTCATTTACCGTTGCACCACCACCCAATCCTACAATGTGAGATTATATAACTGGTTTTTGTCCATGCAAAAGCACCATTAAACACAATGTTGTTCTTGAACAACTAAATGGACCAAACAATTTCAAAGAAAGCCATCCTCCAAACATTGAGAAATGTTCTGTAATATTTTTTATACCAGTTGTGTATCAAAATATAACTATTTATCTAAATTGTTCTACAAATCCATGTGATAACAACATATTTCTATAAAAAAATTGTGGAAAATCAAAGGCATGAATTAAGGGAGCCTAAATTATCGGCATGTTTGGCTCAAATAAAATGTGTTTTCAATGGTTACATCTTATAAAAACAATCCCAAAGGCCAAAAGTTCACAATGATTTCAAATTTCAACGGTTCATTTGTTTTTTTTAGGACGCGTAATTAAAATAAAGAGAAATTATTATAATTACTAGACATCGGTAATATGTATGAGACAAATTACATTTAAGGAGAAAATTTATATTCGAATTTTGAAAATGATATTATTAGAAGTAGTTATAAAATTCGAATATAGACCGTAAAACATACATCAAATATGATAAAAGAAAACAGTAGTCCATCACTAGATTCTATTAGATGTTATCCAAATAAGTAAACGCTAAAGAAAACTTAAATTACAAGTGAACATTTGATTGATCTGGCGTTTATAGGATAGGCTATGTGACTAGACACAGTACACTAATCACGTGGGACATGACTAAGTATTGAAGATCTCTCCTATCATTCTGTAATGTTATTAATTGTACCAAGTAGCATGGGATTAGGATCGCTAGTTTTGTATATATACCTAATACATGAATACATAAAAATGCATCTTACATGCAAATATAATATCTCAAAAATATTCACATAATATTTGCTACGAGCCCTTATCCATAAGCCTTATCTATATCGGGTTTATCAAAAAGGCTTCCTAGTCCAGTAATCTAATTTATTCGGATTTGGGTGTACGTGCTACATGAGTATGTGTTTGCCATAATTAATTTTATTTTTTCTAAGTTTTGGAACACTCTAAAAGGTTTATATCCCACAACCACGCCCGGATATGCTTCGGACAACAGTACTTAAATAAAACAAAACCAGAATATAGCTAACAAAACCGGATATGATTCCAGATGGAACACCGTGAAATCGAAGGGTCAGTCAATTGTGCATTGACATAAATATAACCTATAATGTATGATTAAATGACAGGAAAATTTAAATAAGGGACAATGACACAAATACTCTTTGTACTTTTCTAAATTTGTCAATATGGTATCTAAAGTTTGTAAATATTCAATGCACCCTTTTAGTTTTCTTCCGTCATTCAAAACACCCCCTAACTCTAATACCGCTAACCTGCAATGTGGCAGGACACATGGCATGTTCTTATGCTGCAACGTGGAGATTTTGGTAACAAAAAGTCAAAGGAAAAATTAATGCAAGGGCATCTAAGCAATTTTTCCATTTCATTTTATGAAGTAAAAAAAAAAAAAAAACGACGGAGAAGCTTTAAGACAACCCCGACCCTGATGTTTCTTCGACCAACTGAACAAGGACATCGGATATCGTTCGACCAAGATTATCTCCAAAGCTTTGTGAGCGTAAATGGTGTTGGATTTCACCCTTATTTTCTGTGTCTGATGAATATGTTCCTTCCTTGATTAGATACTTTAGAAAGAGATGGGTTTGAGAACATAGTTTTCCAGGCTTGCAAAGGTAGCAATTGTTGCTTTTGCCGCTGCTAGTTGTTGATTTTTTACTGTTATTATTCTCTTCTCTTTTTCTTTTTCTATTTTACTATCATACTTTTTTTGCTATAATCTGATGAACACTTTACTTGTATTGATTATTTTACAAAATTTAGAGTTTACCTTTCTTGATCCCTCTGATGTTTATGGCCCACCAATATAAATCCTTTTGGAAAATCACTCAAAGATGGTGTTAGAAACAAGGTTGAATTGGAAACTAAGTTTTGTATACAACTTACCTAATGGAAAGAGAAATTCAGAATGGCTCTGCCAATGAAATGTTTTGTTGTTGATTGTATTGGTCTATTTTTATTAGCATTGGGTGGATACTAAGGTCTCAATTGAAGTCACAATTTAGGGATTTGATTCAAGATAAGGAGTAGAGAGGGTTTAGGGGCATGAGATTTGGGAGCGAGCGTTGTTTGGGTTTGCAATCGGGGTGGCCAGACGAAATAAGGGCAGTGGATGATGGTGTGCACAGAGCCGTTCGTCGTGGGTAAGAAAGCTAATGGCCAAGGGTGGTTGTGCGAGCAAAGGGAGAGGAACAGAATGGTTGTCGGAAGGTGGGGATGGTCGGAGTAGAGACATCAGAACAAAGGAAAAGTAAAATCGTTTTCTTTTTATGTTTTTCTATCCCTTTAACGACCTGAACGAATGACGATCGTTGACTGAATAATGGTATGAAGGTGACAACAACTATGGTTTATAATAGAGAAAATGACAGAAGAAAAAGGAAAAAAAGGATGAGGAAGAAGACATGTTCAATTAGGTCCTTTAGTTCGCACGTTGCAATAAATTAGCCACTTGACTAATGTTGACTGACGGAACCATTAATTTTTAACGCGTCAGCCGTCTTCGCCACATGACATGCCATGTCAACGTTGAAAAGTCAAAATGCTGACATGGCTTAGGTGCTGATGTGGAAAATAAATAAAAAATAAAATTTAATTTCTTTATCTTATTTTCATATTTAATTTTATATTAAATTTTAACCCTTGATATGCAAGGAGTTAAAATAACCCTTGATATGCAAGGGCTAGAAATTGAACCCAAGTCTTAAGGGAGAACAACTCAATGCTTCACCCCCAACCAACCTCTTAATATAAAATAACCCTTGATATGCAAGGGCTAGAAATTAAACCCAGGTCTTAAGGGAGAACAACTCAAAGCTTCACCACCAAACCAACCTCTTAACCTTGTCTTTAATCACCAAATGTAATATGTAACCTCATCCAAATAGCATGGCTTCTTCTTCATTTCTTTTGAGAATTCTACTGCCGTTTCTTCAAATTAGTAAAGCGGTATGCTATCTTCGGTACACCCTGTTGTGGAGCCAGATCTAGAATTGGAAGAATTAGAGGTTCATCTGAGTATGCCCAAAGACCAATCATGAGATTGTTGTAAAAGACATACTTATTTTATCTTGTTTATTAATACAAAGCCATCATTATTTTTATTTCAGTCTTATTCTGTGCATCTATAAATAAACTGAATTATAATAAAGTCCTTAGAATAATATAGTTATTCTTGAATGTCCTTAGTCGAGAATTATTGTGGGCATGGACAACAATAATATATTAAGACTAATATGTAGTTGATTGATGACTGCAACAACGTTTTTTTGGAAAAACCTTTAGAAAAATTATAAGTTTGGCGCTACAGGTTATCCCCAAAAGTCATTTATTTGTAATCTTGGTTTAAAGGGATTTCTTTTTAAAATTCTTTTTCTTTGAAAAATCGATAAAAACTTGAAGTCGCCACTTGCCACTTGGATAAGGTAGGCCGGACACCACAAAACTAGAGATTCATTTTGAAAGGGCTCGGGAGTTGGTTACGTGTGGGGAAGGATTAGCACCCCATCACGTCCAGAAATCAATACCAAAATATTTGTTGCTTTTAATCGAAGGAAATTGCCAGAATTTGAAAAGAATTTAATTCGGTGACCTTAATTAAAAATTAACCTTAATTGAACGGGCTTTATCAAACTGGTGAATTAAAATTAATTGAACATTTAATTAATAAGGTTGACGATACACCAGACCATAGATTAAACCGACATTGAATAAGCCCGACTGCCGTGTTAATTTATGGTTCAAATCCCGCACGTCACCTTTATGCATGATGCAAGCATTTTAAAATATGATGTAATGATTTGGTTAAGTTTTAATTTTACCTTGAGTCGGTAAGAATTAATTCAAATATTTTGTCAACATCCTTTAAGCTCGGACTGTTGCGACACAAATATCGAAATTAATGAATACCTCCCTTTTTATGATTTAAATTAATTAACATATAAATTAAATGGGCCAAATGATAACAAATAAAATGAATGTCAAACAAAGACTTGAAAATTAAACACATAAATGCCCACTAAAAGTCCTAACCTAAAAGGCCAAAATTATGGAAATTTAATTAGTGATCTAGTTACTAATTAGGTGCTTCTAGTATTAATCCTAAATTAATTAATCCTAAAAGGCTAGAGAACCCTAATAAATTATGATTTATCTTGTAACATGACAATTAACTCGATCGATCTTAAACTAGTATTCCAATAAGCCAAGAACACTATTTAAAGTAAATCGAATTAATTAATCATGGTTTTAATTTAAATGTCAATTTAATCTCTATGTTCATTTTATCTTAAAAGTAATTAAGAAATGTCAACTAGTGTAATGAACTCAACATTTATCCCAATAAGTCAAGGGTAAATTTAAATTCACTAAACTAATTTGAACCTTAATATATCTAAGGCTCTAAGCTAAGCTTAAATTAATCTAATTAATTTAAAGATCATGCCCCTATGAGACGAGCACACGATTTTAAATTAATCAAATTAATTTTACCTAATTCTAATCGAGAATTAATCTATCAAACTCAAAACCCTTCTAACCTAAGCAAACCCTAAACACAAGAAGGCCCAAACTACTAAGCCCAAAACATAAAAAGGCCTAAACTTCTAAACTAAACCCAAATGAAAGACCACATGTATACTTTTAAGAAAATATATTTTAATTATATATTATATGCCATATACAAAATATATCATAAAAGGGATAATGTGAAAAATCATGATAATAAAGTAAACAAGCTAATAATAAATTAAACAACATTCAACAAGTGAAATAACATACATGTCATAAGCAAAATAAAATAACAAAATAAAATAAAATAAAACACATAAAAAGACTAAAATAAACAACAAAGGTTACCAATAAAATCATCCACATTTTCATTAAACTATAAAAAATGATTATACATAAATAAAAAGAAAAGGGAAGAATGTACCCAAAACTTAAATATTTATGCTCGACCAACTAAATTCCACATGGGTTGTTGTTGGGGTTGAGAAGCTCGATTCAAGGGTTTAATAATGGTGGAAAATGATTTTGATTAGGGAAAATTATAGTGGATAAGGGAATTGAATGGTCTTGAAAAAAAAAAAAGGGCAGTGGGGGTTTTGGGTTTCCAAAAAAATAAAAAGAAGAGGGTTGCCGAATGCCAAAAAAAATTAGGTTAGTGGTTTTTTAGGGTTCATGGGATTTATATTTATATAGTGATGAAGGGTATTTTTGGTTTATCCCCTTAAAATAAGAACTAATGAAAATTAAGACATTGGTCACCAAGTAGTTTTTTTAACCAATGGGAATGAGGCATTGATTCATCCAATGAGAACCAAGCCTTGGTGAGTAAGGAGTTGGGATTTTGTATATATTTTTTGACTATACAAAATTATATATAATGGGCCGTGAAATTTTGGGCTTAGGGTATAAGGTAAGGTTTTTGGGTATTTAAAAAAGGGTAATGTGGATTTATTTTATTTCGAGCATTTAATTTAACCCGGACAAAATTAGTGTCTACAATGACAAAGTGTTGTCATTGACATAGATATGTCAAAATCAATACATAAGTATGTGTTAGAGAACGACATACTGGACTGACCCACTATGAGCATGTTTCTTGGATTATTATGTGACAGTCACAACATTGCTCATGATGATAACTATATGTATGATCCTCAGACTTGAGATCATCATTATTTCAACATCGTAAGTGACATATTTTGATATGGTCAAACGTGTGTCGTAACTGACTACACTATAAAGATTGATATTGGATATGTCATAATCTATGTAGCAAAATATGGTTGATCGAGATAGGATGTCACATCCCGAAAACTGGCCTAGTTGAAATTAGGTTCCTGTGATCAGAAATTTCAAAATCGATGTAATAATGTTTGTAATGATTGACTTTTTACCCCTCGTGATAAATGAAATTACATTTTGGCCCTATGTGAGTAAATGGACCCCTTGTATGAGATTCGAAGCCTAAAGTGCAAATTTGAGTTAGTCGTATCGATACGACCATATGAGTATCGATATGGTCTAACGGTCAATAACTAACTTCCTTATTTTAGCATGGGCGTACCGATACGAACAGAAGCGTATCGATACAAGTCCTCTGTTTTGAGCCAAAATGATGTCGTTTTATAAAGAAATGATGTTAGGTGATGAGTCACCTCTATGCTTGTCCAATCTCACATGAAATTCATCAGAATTCACAAGCAAATGAGATCATAAGCCATCTTGGGGGTTGTTAACCCTTGGGCTTAGGAAACCCTCAAGTAAGGGAAATGATCATATTGGTTGTTGGGGTGGTGAAGGAATGATTAAGGTTTTAATCATTTAAAGTAAATAGAAAATGGAGAAGCTTCCTCATTTGTTCATCTCTTTACCAAACAAGCACCATCATCTTTATCTTCTACCTTGAGCTAAGCTAGCACCTCGGTGCAATCTTCGGTTCTTGTTCAAGTTTAATATACCGTTTGAAAGCCCACGCTACGGTGAGTAAAACCCCTATATTGATTCTACTATTTTACCTTCCATTGAAGTTTAATTTCGAAATTAGGTCTTCTATATTCAAATGAAGGCCTATGAGTTAGGATGGTGATTTTATCAATTTGATATTGTCTTTAAATCTTTGGTAAGCTTGAAATACGTTTCTGAGCTTTGAATTAAATTCTAAATTCAAACCCCTAATTTTGTGCTAGTTCAAGAAGTGGAGAAGGATTCCTCGTCGTCTCCAAAGAAAGTTAAGCACAACAGGATTGTGATTCGAGAGCCTCGTAATCAAGGTGAGTGTAGTTGTGTCAAGGGATAACTCGGTGCCATTCCGATGCATTATTCGGTGCATATGTTTGCCTTTGATTAAGGGCTCATGTAGAGCAACTATGTTGGATTCAATTGGTGATTTCGGTAAGTATCTTGTGTTGCTTGATACGGGTAAGTTTGAGATATGCCGTGCTTGATATGTGATACATGGAGCTAAGGCTCGACTTTGATATATGATATGTTATGATCCGAAAGATATGAAATATGTTACTTATGTGATTTTTGTGTATAAGCGGACATTGGATACAATTGGCATGCCATATGATTATTTGAGCTCGTATAAGTAAGTGTGGACTACGGTCCGGGGCTACGACCTATATGTGGGAGAAATAAGGATGGTTTGTGTAAGGGATTTCTCTTTGAAGCTACGGCTCAAGGCTATGGCCTATTTTCTGATATGATTGGTGTAAAGGATAATCCGTGTATCCAATGGTACCAATTCAAGAAATAATGTATGCATATGAAGTTTAACTCGATGATTATGAATTTGTATAATTTATGGATTAAGCATGAGATTATATGTTTCAAATCATGCATATGTTATCCAATTGATCACTATGCCATTCATGACACTAGCTATTATTTGCACTTGTTATAACTACCTCACTAGGCTATATAAGCCTAACATGTGTGTCTCATGCATTTTCAGGACCTTGAAAGAATTCTGGCTTCCGATCGTGTGCTTTCGTTACAAGTCACTTCTTCGTAAGCTATATGTATGCATATCCTTGCTTTAAACTCCTTGTAGAGTGACATATGGTCTGAACATGTTTTGTATGAGCATTTTGATGGTTGTGTAAAAGTCCTATAATGACTTAGTGTTGAATGCATGAGATGGTATGTTTGAGAATGTTTAGTTTGTTAAAATGAACCTAAAATGAGCCTAAAGTGAAAACTAGGTAAACGGATTCGAAATGCTATAAAATTTGGTATGACAATAGAGTAATGGATTTTAGGCTTGTTGGTAAAATTTGGTAATGATTGGACAACATTTGAGGGGTTAAATTAGGTAAAAACTAGATAAAATTTGTCATTACAAAGCAGTCGTATCGATACGAGGCTAACTGTATCGATACGACCTTATATAATTGGACTTGATGAAGTAGGGAGTATCGATACACTAGGGAGTGTACCGATACAGACCTTGGCAGTAAGGTCTGGGAAAATAATTGCATCGGTACGACCTCAGATGTACCGAAACGAGTCAACCCAAGTCAAAGTGTATCGATACGGGCATAGACGTATCGGTACGTGGTCGTTGACCTTGGACCTGGAAAGTGTAAAATTTAACATAGCGTATCGATACAGCCTAAAGTGTATCTGTACGGTGTCGGTTAATTCTGTTAAAAGGCTTGAGAAACAGTTTTAAAAGATTACAAATTGGTCACTAATAATTATATAGCTCAAATGGATAGGTTAAAAATATCCGATAACAACAGAACTTCTCAGGTTAATAATTGGTGAGTCTAATTACAGGTTGGTAATCAAGAATTAGAATTAGGGTTGTTAATTTGTAACGTTTACAATTTAGTCCCTTTTAATTTAAAAGGTTCTAAATTTACCCCAATTCCGATTTCGATCTCCGGTTTTGCTTTCCGTTAACACTTTCTGACCCGGCTCTCTACCAGACCAAGAAGGGGGTGTTACATAGGATTTGTCCCTCCTACATAATAGGAGTAATATCATAGGCCACTTGATTGAGTGAGACTAGAAAATACATGGTCATGCTCGAATAAATTGATACGGGATATCATAGTTATTCGTTTATAAGAGTCTACTCAAGAAATCAAGAAATATTAGATGAACTATACAAGTGTAACTAATCCATGACTTGTCTTCGATCTAGATATGAGGACAAAAAGATGAAATAGATAAAAGAAGTTAATCACGAAAAAAGGTTAAATCGAACCACGACTTCATGTAACTTAGGTAGCAATGATGTACTGCTAGATGACATCCATTACTTGTAATATTAGAATTCTTCTGAATATTACTGCTAACGTTACATTAACCTATAAGGGCCACACCCTGTGATTAAAATGAACAAATATCGACTAGAGAGCATGTGTACAAACTTGTTGTGCACGAAATAAGTAAAAACGAAATTATTACGATTATTAGAATTATAGATAATTTCATTTATATATATTTTAATACTAGATAATTAATTTAATTATCAGATACTATTAAAATATATGTATCCCTAAAGAAATCTGATAAAAGTAGAACCATATTCTATATATTTAATTATATTCAGATAAATATAATGTATATTTAAAGAATCCGAATTTAATTAGAAATAGAGTTTTAAATGCTATATAAAGGCATGAGGTCTAGCAACCAAAAATATACTTTTCGGAAAACTTCTCTAACGGTTAGAGAAGAGAAAATAAAATATTGTTCGTTTTGTTTGGGTGGACTGCATAGAGGTCGGAACACTGCTATGACGACTCAGATTCGATTTGGATTCTCCTATACTCTCTGCGAATTTTCAGATTTATTGAGGTAACTTTCATCCTTTATCACTCCGAATTCGTCCCTTGTACATGGACCACTGGTGCTGCGCTATGGGGAGTACCGGCGTTTTCCAACGCTCCTACCAAATAATGATACCTTTCCCCCTTTGACTAGCTTTGCATTTTTCATTTTGTTATTCCAGCAGTTACAGAAAGTTATAGTGTAGTGAATGCAATAATAGTTAATGTAAGATATATTTCTGGGTTTTAAGTTAAGTGTCAGTGGTGTGCTGGTGGTGATAATGTTTGTTTTTGTAGGATATTATACGGCTGCCTCGACTGTTAAGGTTTCTACAAAGACCATTGGCAAAGTTGATATCTGTTCTTCGAGCTCCCAGGAGCAAAGAAGGGTAAGCTGCCATTGGTGGTGGTTCGCCTCTACGTAAAATAACCGATGAACAGGTAAATAAATTCCTTTCTTTGAAGAAATCGGCATGTTACTTTCTTCATCTGGGATAGTGTTGTATGGAACTGAAACGATTGCCTTTTCTTTTGTATGGATATATTTGATACAAACTGAACAGTTTTACCATATCATGAAAGTTTGTTGTTTGCATTTGAAAACTGTATTTATAGCTTGAAGATTTTGTTTTTTGTATGAACATTTGTTCCAAAGTGAACCATGTTTTTGATTAGTGCTTTATGATGAAGCTTTTGTTGTTTTTGATTGGTAAAGTGATGACTGTTTGGTTTGAATAGGAGGAGGCGTCCTGGAAACTAAGAGAGCGAAGGAGTTAAGTGAACTTTTGGGAGTAAATATTATGGCTTCTCAGGTAAAGGTTTGGCATTTCTACATGAATGTAGAGTTTTCTAACTTTGATGTTCGTGTGTTTGACAAATGGATTGTTGCCATTTTCTTGAACCTTGCCGCGTATTTACTTGAACCACCTTCTTCCCTGTTATATTTTTATTTGGATGTTTTCTTATCGTCAAAGATGTTAAGGTGGGGTATTTAAATGAATTAGCCAGGTGCTATAACTTGGTAATCAATAACTTGGAGTTTGGATTGGTAAAAAGAAAATCAAAGAGTTACAATGAGGATGACTTTGATTCTCTTCCATAATATTGAGTGGTATTCAATGTGAAATCAAAACAAGTTCCAAAATTCTTGAATTACTTTAGAGAAAGAAACTATTTGGAAAAACTTATATGCTCAACTTGTTAACTGCTTTGATGAATCGCTGTCCAGGCTACAACAGTTCCATGAAATCATTTGCTCTTAGATATGAAAAATGTCAAAGTTATGCAACAAAATGAGTGTCGTATTTTGAGTTTCACCTTTTAGATTATGTTATAGTTTGCAATTTGACCTGCATTGTTGGTCACTTCCCGAACCAAGAAAGAAGAAACAGTCGAAACGGTCAAAAACTCAGTTGGAAAACTGTTACTTCTTAGCCGCCGAGGTGAAACAATTTCAAGACCTGCGCCGATCGAAGGGACTGAGTGGGAGGCGTTGAAACCGTGTATGAAAGGGATGAATGCTTAGCTCTTCGTCCACACCGAAAAAACCTCGGATGCCTTCCAGAAGGAAATGGAAGTTGAGAATGACTTCACGGGGGCTGTTTTCGAAGGCAAATTTTATGGCCTGGAGAATATGCCCACCAGAGCTGAGATATACGTGGTGGGAATTAATGGCGGTCTAGAGCAGTAGAGTGAAGATTTCCGGTGTTTGCAAGTAGCACACTTTTTTGTTGTATTTAAAGAGAATTTTTCGAGTACGTTCTTTTACTTTTGTAGAATCATGTTACAATGGAATTTGAATGGCTGATGTTAAGATGGATTGAAGTCGTTTGTGAAAATTCCATCGACAATATGTTAACTATTTATCTCAAAACATATTTAATTATTTACAGATTTTTTGGGAATTGTTTCTACCAAAAATAAAAGTCATGATTTAAAAAAAAAATTAAATATCAACAAAAATCTTTAATTACTTACTTTAAATTATTAAATTAATAATGTAAAGTTTCCATTTTTTCAAGTTACAGAATTTAATAAACTAAAACATAGTGTTAATTTTCAATAATCAACATAAAAAACAAAATTTGAACACTATTAAAGGTATGGCATGATTGGCAATTTGCAAAAAACCCAAAGGGCATAATTGCAAAAAGAGGAAAGTTTCTTGTGAATTTTAACCTTTCTCTCTCACTTCCTTCCCTAAAGTGTGTGCCTTGGGTTGGGTCTGATTTTTCATCTCTCTTTCTCTCTGCTTATCTCTTCTTGTTTTAGGCATTAGATTCTAAAGTAAAAAAGTGGAGAAAGAGAGTTGTAAAAGGTAAATTCATATGGGTTGGTTCCCTTGTGGTGGAAAATCAAACAAAAATGGAAAGAAAAAGCTTCCCATCAATCATAATACAACCTCCATCATTTCATCTGATGATCAGATCCCATCTACTTCAGGTTCTTATTGCTCTTTATGTTCTTATCATTTCCAAAACCACTTCAAAGGTTGTTTCTTTTTTCATGTACCCCATAAAGGATTCATCTTTTTGTTTTTAAAAATGAGTGAATTCCCATTTATTTTGGCTCCAAATTGTTCAGTGTGAGACCCATTTTTTCAATTGTTTGAATTTTCTAATTTTACGGGGTTTCAATGTTTCAGTTTGATCTGATGTAGGAATTTGAAAAAGAAAATTAGTATATTTTTCTGTTGATGAGAATTTCATGGATTTTTTTAGTTCTATTGATTTTTGGATTAATGTATACCGATTTCGGAATCTCAGTTGTTAGCTTCAGTGTGCAATTCCTAATTTAATTCTATGTTAATTCTTATGGATGTTTTTGGGGTTAAATTGTTACCGTCGTTGAACATCAAGAATTTGAACTTTTCTTCTTCTTCTTCTTCTTCTTCTTAATAATATCATAGCGTGTAGGTTAGAATTTCTATGAAAGCCTAAAGATTGTAGCTAGTTCAAGCATATTATTATTAGTATTGTTATTTGTATGGAGAGAGAATACTTAAAATGAAACATATTCTCTTTAGTTTCAATAGCTGAGTGTTGGATACAAGTATGCTTTTTCCGTGTAGTTGGATGATACTGGAGGGTCAAACCCTATACTTATGTCCGGATATGCATCGGATATGAGTATTTAAAGAAAAATGAGGTGAGGGAGCAACGTAATGTGATAAAAGGGTATCCGCTGTTATAATGAAATCAATAATAAAACCTGTCTTTGGCTTCTGTTGCTGCGTTAGTGCTACATGTTTCTGGTTCAGTTTTCAAAAGTTATCATATTAAGTTTGTTTTTTTCTTGTCATGGTAGAAAAGCTGAAGGTGAATTCTATACCAGATGCTAAGAAGGAGGCTAACAAGGATGGAGGGTCGGATCACATTGCAGCACACACGTTTACCTTCCGCGAATTGGCAGCTGCAGCAAAGAATTTCCGGGCAGATTACCTTTTAGGCGAAGGAGGTTTTGGCCGGGTGTATAAAGGGCGATTGGAGAGCACTAATCAGGTATGTGTGTTAATAGGACTGTAAATTTTGTAGGAAATACAAATATGTGAAGTCCATATGACACAATACTGCTCTCCAATGATCTTGGACACCTTTAGTTGATGATAGAATCATAGATATCGAGATTTCATTGTTTTGTTCTGCTCATCTATGTTGAGATAAAAATATTATCAGGTTGGCTCGTGAAATTTCATTCTTCATGAATATTTTTTGTTACGGATATATATGCCCCATAACCATCCATAACGTCTAGTTAACCTTAACTTTGTCACCCTTGTTACATAGGTTGTGGCAATCAAGCAGCTTGATCGTAATGGACTGCAAGGGAACCGGGAATTCCTTGTTGAAGTATTGATGTTGAGCCTGCTTCACCATCCTAATCTTGTCAACTTAATCGGATATTGTGCTGATGGAGATCAGAGGCTTTTGGTTTATGAGTACATGCCGTTGGGATCTTTGGAAGATCATCTACACGGTATGTATGACAATGATCATTTCTATACCCCTTGTTCTGAATCTTGTTTCTTTCACAACATCTAAAATTTTGGGTTTGAGTTTTTGGTGTTCGATTTTTGTCTCCTTTGCTTAGTCTGTTCTTGCAGTTGTTTTCATTTCCTCGATGTGTATCATCTTTTTAACACAGATTGCTGATTATTTTTCTCGTGTACTTTTATGTTCCAGACTTACCTCCCGACAAAAGGCAACTAGATTGGAATACAAGAATGAAAATAGCTGCAGGTGCTGCAAAAGGTTTGGAGTATTTGCATGACAGAGCTAGTCCTCCCGTCATATATCGCGATTTAAAATGCTCGAATATTTTGCTTGGCGAGGGCTATCATCCCAAGCTATCGGATTTTGGCTTGGCCAAATTGGGTCCTGTCGGGGATAAGACTCATGTATCCACGAGAGTGATGGGGACGTATGGATATTGCGCGCCAGAATATGCAATGACTGGCCAGCTTACATTGAAATCGGACGTTTATAGTTTTGGGGTTGTTCTGCTTGAAATCATTACCGGAAGGAAAGCTATTGACAACTCGAGGGCTGGTGGTGAGCAAAATCTGGTTGCCTGGGTATGATAGTTATGGCATCTCTCGATTATAGTATTGCTGAGAGTTTGAAGACATTTTTTTTTGCTTTGGCTTATTTTTTAATGAAAATTTTGTTATAGAATCTTGATTTCCTACCAAAACCCTTATCTGTTCAATTGTTTTGGAGACCAAACTGTGAGAATCCATGTTACTCAGACACGGGTACAAGTGTCGGGACTCGGATATGAGTATATTCATTTTATGTTTAAGTTTTTTTCATGTATTTGGAGGGTCATTTCCCCATAGCCCGCATATGTGTCGGACATGAGTGTTGGATACGGATACTTCGAGAAAAAAATGAAGAGTCAGAACAACATAGAAGATAATTATTTGGTCATCGAGGCAGAATCCTTCTGATGAAGAAAGTAAAACTAGAAAGAAGCATAATAAATCTTGCTAATCTTTTAGTTTTTTTTCCATATATTATGTAATTGCATAAATGGTTCATTTTTATTTAACAGGCCAATTCTTTTCTTTTTTCTCTTTAACAGGCTCGTCCGTTGTTTAAAGATCGGAGGAAATTTGCAGAAATGGCCGACCCATTACTTCAGGGACAATATCAGGTGAGGGGTTTGTACCAAGCTTTAGCTGTGGCTGCAATGTGTGTTCAAGAACAACCGAATATGCGACCACTGATAGCCGATGTAGTCACTGCCCTCACCTATCTTGCTTCGCAAAAGTATGATCCCGGAACTCATTCAGTTCAAGGATCCCGTACCGGTTCTTCCACTCCGAGAATGAGATGAGAATAGTTCAGGTAAGCAGAATCAACCATTTACTCAAAAATTGAATTCCTTGGCAGCTGATGATTGAGATTGAGATTAAGAAACAACAACAGGTTTTTATATGTTTGAAATTTATGATTCTTCGGTATGGAGTTGGTTGCCAAGCCGTCCTCAGATGTGGAATTTTGCAAATCCGGAATAGCCCGTCCGATTTCCGACCTCACCTTGTCTAATGTTACCGGAGATATCCCGGTGCTTTTTTTTTTTTGCTTGAAACCATTTTGGCCTCCCATTTTGTGTTTCCTTTTGTCCAAAAATCTGTTCTTTGATGTACAATTGAGCTTTTGTATCTAAAATGTCTTTGATATATACAAACTGCCATTCCTTAAAAGATGAATGCCACTGCCACCCACCATTCTTCATTTCTCATATAATATTGACCTCAAGGTAATTACAACCATGCCATTTCAGGCCTAACTAATGGCCCACCTCATATATTATCATTGCCAGAAAACCATATAAAATTTGACCTGCCAAACATATCTGCCTGTCTATATTATTTTTGGTTTAATTATAAAAAAGGCCTGAACTAAAATTAAATAATCTATCTTTAATTCCAATCCATTGAACCCTTAAAAAAAAGCAGCACAGCCTTTCTATCTAATTTCTCGTAAATTGATATTTTTTTTTTATAGAAATGGTCGTAGCCATAGGTTGAATAAAAATTTGTCCTGCCAAACACATCTGCCTGTCTATATTAGTTTTGGTTTAATTATAAAAAAAGCCTGAACTAAAATTAAATAATCTATCTTTAATTCCAATCCATTGAACCCTTTAAAACTTTTTTTTCTCATTATAGTCCTCAAATATTTAATGGAATAAATCAACTTAAGACTTAAAACTGAAGCGTTAATTATGTTTCTTTTTTCGATAAATGAAAGAATAATAGGGAAGTTCTAGTGTGAAACATTTAATTTAAGGCTGACTGATTATTCTGGGTATAAGTTTATACATAAATTCTTACAAGGTTTGTACATATTTGTTTACAGAAATTGTAAGAAAAAAAGTATATACATAAAATATTACGACATAAGGATTTTTGTACCTACAAAAATACTACAAGAACACATATATTCTTACAAAAACTATGAGAATTTCAGTAGGTACCGAGATTTTTACACATTATACATAGTTTGTTACAGAAATGGTAATAAAAACGGTACGTACCGAAATCCTTACCCGAGATCGGCAAAACCTAAATTTGCTCAATTTAGGGTAAGAATTTATGTATATACATATTTGCCAAGAAAACCTAGTTTCTTACATGAACTACGATAATTTTAGTAGGTACCTAAATCACAAAGTCTTATACATAACTTGTTACAGAAATGGTAATAAAAAAGGTAGGTACCAAAATCCTTACCCGAGATCACCAAAAGCAAAAGTTGCTCAACTTAGGGTAAGAAATTATGTACATACATAGTTGCCTACAAAAAAACCTATTTTCTTACATGCACGATGAGAATTTCAATAGGTACCTAAATTATTAAGCATTATACGTAATTTGTTACAAAAATTGTAATAAAAAGGTAGGTACCGAAATCCTTACCCGAGATCACCAAAAGCAAAAGTAGCTCAACTAAGGGTAAGAAATTATGTACATACATAGTTGCCTATAAGAAAACCTATTTTCTTACATGGACAATGAGAATTTCAGTAGGTACCTAAATTACTAAGCCTTATACATAATTTGTTACCGATATTGTAATAAAAAGGTAGGTACCGAAATCCTTATCCGAGATCACCAAAAGCAAAAGTTGCTCAACTTAGGGTAAAAAATTATGTACATACATAGTTGCCTACAAGAAAACCTATTTTCTTACATGGACAATGAGAATTTCAGTAGGTACCTAAATTACTAAGCCTTATACATAATTTGTTACGGATATTGTAATAAAAAAGGTAGGTACCGAAATCCTTACCCGAGATCACCAAAAGCAAAAGTAGCTCAACTTAGGGTAAGAAATTATGTACATACATAGTTGCCTACAATAAAACCTATTTTCTTACATGGAAGATGAGAATTTCAGTAGGTACATAAATTACTAACCCTTATACGTAATTTGTTACAGAAATTGTAATAAAAAAGGTAGGTACCAAAATCATTACCCGAGATCACCAAAAGAAAAAGTAGCTCAACTAAAGGTAAGAATTTATGTACATACATAGTTGCCTATAAGAAAACCTATTTTCTTACATGAACGATGAGAATTTTAGTAGATACATAAATTACTAACCCTTATACGTAATTTGTTACATAAATTGTAATAAAAAAAGTAGGTACCGAAATCCTTACCCGAGATCACCAAAAGCAAAAGTAGCTCAACTAAGGGTAAGAAATTATGTACATACATAGTTGCCTACAAGAAAACCTATTTTCTTACATGGACAATGAGAATTTCAGTAGGTACATAAATTACTAACTCTTATACGTAATTTGTTACAAAAATTGTAATAAAAAAGTTAGGTACCGAAATCCTTACCCGAGATCACCAAAAGCAAAAGTAGCTCATCTAAGGGTAAGAAATTATGTACATACATAGTTGCCCACAAGAAAACCTAATTTCTTACATGGACGATGAGAATTTCAGTAGGTACATAAATTACTAACTCTTATACGTAATTTGTTACAGAAATTGTAATAAAAAAGTTAGGTACCGAAATCCTTACCCGAGTTCACCAAAAGCAAAAGTAGCTCAACTAAGGATAAAAAATTATATACATACATAATTGCCTACAAGAAAACCTATTTTCTTACATGGACGATGAGAATTTCAATATGTACATAAATTACAAACTCTTGTACGTAATTTGTTACATAAATTGTAATAAAAAGGTAGGTACTGAAATTCTAACCCGAGATCACCAAAAGCAAAAATAGTTCAACTAAGGGTAAGAAATTATGTACATACATAGTTGCTTACAAGAAAACCTATTTTTTACATGGACGATGAAAATTTCAGTAGGTACCTAAATTACTAACCCTTATATGTAATTTGTTATAGACATTGTAATAAAAAAGGTAGGTACCGAAATCCTTACCGGAGATCACCAAAAGCAAAAGTAGCTCAACTTAGGGTAATAAATTATGTACATACATAGTTGCCTACAAGAAAACCTAATTTCTTACATGGACGGTGAGAATTTCAGTAGGTACCTAAATTACTAAGCCTTATACGTAATTTGTTATAGAAATGGTAACAAAAAAGATAGGTACCGAAATCCTTACCTGAGATCACCAAAAGCAAAAGTTGCTCAACTTAGGGTAAGAAATTATATACATACATAGTTGCCTACAAGAAAACCTATTTTTTTACATGGACAATGATAATTTCAGTAGGTACATAAATTACTAATCCTTATACGTAATTTGTTACAGAAATTGTAATGAAAAAGGTAGGTATCTAAATCCTTACCCGAGATCACCAAAAGCAAAAGTAGCTCATCTAAGGGTAAGAAATTATGTACATACATAGTTGCCTATAAGAAAACCTATTTTTTTACATGGACGATGAGAATTTCAGTAGTTACCTAGATTATTAAACCTTATACATAATTTGTTACAGGAATTGTAATAAAAGGTAGATACCGAAGTCCTTACACGAGATCGCAAAACCAAAAATAGCTCAACTTAGGGTAAGCATTTATGTACATACAATTTTGCCTACAAGAAAACCTATTTTCTTACATGAACGATGAGAATTTTAGTAGGTACCGAAATTATCACATTAAATACATAGTTTGTTACAGAAGTTGTAATAAAAAAGGTAAGTACTGAAATCTTTACCTAAGGTAAGCCAATCAAAAAATTTATATAAGATTTAATGGGTCTTGAAACCTCAATAATCCAGTTTCGAAACTAGCTTAGCAGTAGCATTTGGGTCAAGTGGAAGTTTCGAAACTAGCTACTTGGTTTCAAAACCACTTGTACCTAATTTATTACCCATTATACATAATTTGTTACAGAAATGGTAAGAAAAACGATACGTACCAAAAACCTTACCCGAGATCACAAAAACCAAAAATAGCTCAAGTTAGGGTAAGAATTTATGTACATACATATTTGCCTGCAAGGAAACATATTTTCTTACAAAAATGATGACAAGTTTCGTATGTACCGAAATGATTACACTAAAAACATAGTTTGTTACAAAAGTTGTAATAAAAACTGTAGGTACCGAAATCGTTATCCAAGGTAGGCCAATCAAAAAATTTATATAAGATTTAACGGGTCTCGAAACCACTGCAATCTAGTTTCGAAACCAACTTGGCAGTAGTGTTTGGGTCAAGTGGTAGTTTCGAAACTTTCTCCTTGGTTTTGAAACCTTTTGTACCGAATTTCTTACCCAAGATCACAAATACCAAAAGTAGCTCAACTTAGGGTAAGAATTTATTTACATATAGATTTGCTTACAAGGAAACCTATTTATCAACATAAATTTTACATACTTTGTTAAGATTCACACAATGTTTTAGGTTGCAATATAAAATGTTACACAATTCAACCTAAAATGTTATATATTTTGGTAACAATTACAATTGCAACATAAAACGTTACATGAATTTCTAAATGGATTCAAACTTATTTTAAGGGTAACATTTTAAGTTGCAACTGGAGAACTTATCCCTTTTGCATATTTTGTTATGATTAGGATAATATTTTAGGTTACAAACTATAATGTACCCAGTCCAACCTAAAATGTTACATATCTTGGTAACGTTTTCAATTGCAACTTAAAATTTTACATGTGTTTCTAAATTTATTCAAACTTAATTTTGATACTTATGCTCTAAGTTTCGATGCTTGTTCTAAAACTTAATTTCTTGATAATGCATTCAAAGTTGTATGTTTTGATACTTATGCTTTGAGTTTGTTTCAATACTTGTTCTGAAACTTAATTTCTTGATAGTAGATCCGAAGTTGTAAATTTTGATACTTACGCTCTGAATTTTATCTGAACCTTAGTTTATTGAAAATGCATTCGAAGTTTCAAGTTTACACACTCAATCTATGAGTTTAGATATACGATTTGATGTTTGAAATGAGTACAAATACATAAGTTTTTCATTGTTCATTTACAACATTCCTTACCTCGATTGCAATAATATTTAATGACTTAAAATATAAAAAGTAGTATTTAATAGTAAAAAATTAATACATTCAATCTCTAATGACATTTATTACTAACATCATTGCAATAATATTCTTTGTATCTGCAATAACATTCATTAGTCACAAGGTATTCAACATAATCAAACATTGTTAATTACATTCATTTTATAAGAGAACCAAATAATGTGAAAAACAAAAGCAAAGTCATATTCTGAACTATACGATTTTTTTATTAATGGCACTAATGTTATAACCCTAGCCATCAAAAACTCAACTGACACAATGGATGTTTCATTTTGAAACACTAAAAAAACCCTAAAACAAAGAGCAGAAAGGCAGAATGATGATGCAATACCTAAAAAATAAACATTAGATGTTGAGAAAATAGACCTAGAACGATTCAAAATGCAGCTACCCTAAATCTTTAAGACTACCAAAATCTGTAATTTTTATTGGTGAAAACATTAGAAAAATATGTTAGATGACACTAATCTTTTTCAGAAAGAATAAACCTTCTCAAGATTGCAAATATGGATTTAAATAAAGCATTAGATAAAATTTCCATCTAATACCATTTTAATAACATGTTCTATTCAATTGAAATTCAACTAAATAAATT
Source organism: Hibiscus mutabilis (assembly GCA_019671005.1). Taxonomy (NCBI): domain Eukaryota; kingdom Viridiplantae; phylum Streptophyta; class Magnoliopsida; order Malvales; family Malvaceae; genus Hibiscus; species Hibiscus mutabilis. Next base: position 11,577,290 of record CM033745.1, read on the forward strand.
CTTCACCTAGTTAAACCCAACTCTCCACAAGCGATTATGGAATAATTATATCAACAACATAAAACAAAGTGTGTAAATAAAAATTTATATTCTTCAAGATAGAACCATTAATAAGATTTTAAAAAAAGAATTCAAAACTTCAAACTAAATAAATTTTATAGACTCGTATTATAAAATAATTATATCAAGGTACAAATAAAAATTGCATTCTTCATACAATTAATAAGATAAAAAAAGTTTCACAGATAAAAGACAAGCCATATACATAGGGCTAAAAAGATCTATGTTTCAGTGTTCTATGGATTTGAGCAAATAATCATAAAAGAAGTGATGGAATAAAAAATGCAATTACTCATAATAAACACAAATAGTCAATTCAACTATCATACTGTAGGTCTAAGATCACTCCAATATAAAAAAAATTCTCAATTCAAGTGTGGAGAAGAAGAAGAAAGCGTCTATTATGTAAATAAGATAAATGTACCTTATATATTTCAAGAAAAAAAAAAAGCATTTGACTAAACAAAATGAATAAAAATTAATATGGATAAAGGCTTAAACTAATTAAGTTCCATAAATGTTTTCTATAAATGATAACTACCCAATACTGCAATAATATTGTCTTACATATCATCTCACAACACCCATAAAATTGTACAATGACAAATGGTGAAAAAAATATTTCAGACAGTAATAAAACCTAAGCTCTATAATAAAAATTTCAAAATTCTTTTTTTTTTCACTATTTCAAAAGTATAAAAAGGAGAATGATTTAAAAAAGAAAACATAATAGTTATTTAACTAAACTATAAATACTAACTGGAATAATAACACATATTTCTTATTCACCATTTTTTCATATTATGACATTTCACTAACATGGAACATGACAAAGCATTTAGTTTTGAAAATCAATAAAATTCACATACATGTGATTGATAGTTTCAGATACATATAGTTCCTGTATACAAACTTACTAAATCATGTAATTAAATTTATAATAGATCACATTTAATCTTCAAACTTGAAAAGATAAATTTTGAATAAATAAAAAATTAAAAAATTTTAAAATTACCATAGTTATGTTGGATGGAGATCCACAAATTTTACTGGCTTTGACCTTTGAGCAAGTTTCTTTTGATCCAAACATCATATTTAAAAACATTACTCAACACTAATAAATAATAAGATCTAACCAACACAAAAAACATAAGTCAAATGAAATTAATAACATGTACCTTAATTTTGAGTCTGAGTGGTTATTAACAAAAGACATATAATTAGTAGAAACCAAAAAATCTTAGATCAAACACATTCAACAATGGGAAAGAAAAAAATTGAAATTGCAGCATTCGTTTTGAACGAATCAAATAAGAAAAACAAAGCACATTCACTCGATCTTAATATATCCAAATCCCTAAGTCTCTAGCTTAAATGCATAATAATGAAATGAGAAAATGAGGTATAACTCGGAAAAATAACATAACTGGAAAATATTCTCATTTCTGGTTTCATAAAATAAATTAAACAACAATAACTAAGAACGAAACAAAGGGGATTTGAAGTATATCTTATGCGGAACCAAACAAATCAATAAATTAACTGTTTTGTATAAAAAATTATAAAGAAGATGTATGGATTGAGATCGTGATTCCAATAGAGATAAATTAAGCGAAAACTAAGGCTTTTTGCAAATAAACAATTCTACATCTGTTTCATGTCGAAACTAAATGGAAAAAACAAGCCATACATAAGCAAACCATGAAAAACTAAGGTTGGTTTTAGTTCTCTGCTAGAAATAAACTAAAACAAGACATGTTACCATTTTATCAAATCAAAAGTATAAACAAAAGATAACACGCATATAAAAATGTATAATAATAAATATAAAATTTTAAGAGAAAAAATATCGAGATACGAATGCTAACGGTTTGAAGAGCAACTTACGGAGGTTGCGTCGGCGGGATGTGGTGGCTTCGATGGTGACATGATGGCCGAGATATGGAAATAGAAAGAGATCGGTAAGAGATAGAAAAATACCGACCACAACTTAAAAAGCAGCTTGCGGAGGCTGCGGGGGTGGGATGTGGTGGCTTTGATGCTAACGCTGGTGGTCGAGAAATTAAGAGTGAGAGATCTTGAAAGTTTACGGAGAGGCTTTGTCTAGGGTTGATTTTTTTTTCTCCAATCTTTAATCCTTCAAAGCTTTCAATGTATTTAACAGGGAAATATCCTAACCCTTTTTTTTCCGCTCAATAAAGTCCTTCTACAATTTTGTAATTAGATTTTTCTCCAACTTCAAGGGTTACCGATTAACCGGGTCATAGTTACCTTTTCTTTTTTCTTTTTTTAATCGAACGGATAATAATTGTTCATGTAAATCTAACGGTTAAAATCACTTGATTTTCTTTTAGCCTTATTTTAACAAGTTTTTTTTTAGACAAACTCAAGAATAATAATGCTTTAAACATTTAAATAAATCTTGAATTATGGGAGTGATTGGCTCCTTCAAACCAATTTACTATATTCACAATGACATGATTCGAACACAATAAAAAATATTAAATGCTAAAATCCTGAATGTGAGTATATTAAATGCAGTACATGAGCCGTTTACGTTGTGCTTATTACCTTTTTTTTGCGTACTAAACATTGTGTTCATCCCATCTTTAAATAAAACATGTATATACGTACAGCTGATTTACTATTCTTATTACATTTTCTTTACTTCTACGAACATGAATTATTTGTTACTAAAAAATAAACAAATGAAAAATAATGGCTACGAGTATTGTTTTGATTTTTCGATTAAAAAATACAACGGACAAAGTTATTAACTCTCCTTACAATATTTTATCGACCATGGCCAATGGGCACTTGATGGATGAATTGCTGGCATCGAATGCTGGATACGGCGATGTATGCAGGTATTAAAACAAGACATACCGGCAGTTCCCTCATGCCTTGCCTTGAACTTCGACGCTATTCGTTTCCACATCATTTGTTTCCTTATCGATTGTGTCTTTCTGTTGGATTTCAGTATTCGGATCAACGCTTGAGGGCTTCCCGTCGTTTGGCACATCTGCATTACTCGGCTGTCCCTGTTTTGTTGGATATTGTTACAATAAAAAGGACAAGGAAATGTGTGTGTGTACATATATATCTTGATTGTTCATTGCTTTGTTGTGTTGTGACAATTGTTAAGTCATCACAAAATTCTAATCAAGCAAAGCAGTCATCTTATCATCCTACAGATTATCAGTAAAACTGAGAAAACAAACCTTGTTTCTGTCACGCCAGCCAAGTCCAAATGGCCGGGAAAGTAAACTAATCTTCCGGGCAGGGATTTCTTGTTGGGGCTCTTGATTGCTGCATACTGGTGAATCCGGATGTGGCGATCTGCGATCTTATAATTATTAGAAGGGAGAAACCTATCCACAAGCATGATGAGTCCAAAACAAAAATAGAGGCTCACAACATCTTTGCATTGAGCATTTGCTTTTGAATGTCATTGCAAGAAATAGGAAGACTAAAATCAGAGAAAAACAATGTACTTCTGGCTCCATACACATACACAACCGATACACCAATTAAAAAATTGAAATTGGAAAAAAGTTGATTACGCACCGTGGAGAAGGTTGGGCTTTACTTTGACCAGACTGGTACTGTAAGGTAGCCTCCAACATCGATTCTGCCATTACCACTCTTTTCTCCATTTCAGCAAGTGAAGCAACGGCCTCTTCATACTTTTCCTGCATTAAACAAATGGTGATGAAACAAAATAAATGTACATTCAGTATTTGCATTGCATATTGTCCCTAGAAAAGAAGACATAAGACTAAAAAACCCCTAGTAAGGTTTTCTTTTTTCTTTGAGGAGCGGGGCGATTTGTCCTAGAAATGGAAAAGAGCACGTTCTTGCAAATTTTTTGGTGCTAGAGTACACTACTAACATTGTTCTGAGTCCCAGTGCTTGGTTAATAAAGCTTGACAGGTGCCCCATTTTCTAGTTTGCAACTATGTTGGTCTAACCCTTCATTTTCCTTGAAGTACACGTATTCGACGCCCATTTTCCAACACATACTAGGACATGGGTACGAAGATATGATCTTCCAAGGATCCTCCAATACATAGGAAAAGTTAAAAAATACACTTTTCGGACATGTACCATATATGAAACTCGTACCAAGTCGAGTTTGCAATAGTTTTCTTTTAAATGAGATTAAAAGTTGAAAGATTACTTGCTTACAGCGACAAGTGATTAGACCTATAGTTTTCGAAACATTATGATTAATTTCCACTCAAGACCCAAGGGAAATATTTACTGATGAAAATTTTATGGCAAAACAAGGGATTTGTGCACAATGAGTACCTGAAGCACTTGAGCAGTATATCTTTGGGCAGTGGCATCTTGTTCAGCAAATCTGCGAGCATCTTCAGTTACCCTTTGTTCTTGCTCCACCCGCATTAGGACCTATGAAATGTGTAACGAATCTCATAATCATCAAGAAATGCATAACAAGAGAAGACAACCTTCCACTAATTAAACACGAAGAAAAGAAGTCAAACCTGAAGCATTGCATTTTCTTGTTCTTGCTTCTCAGAAAGTGCTTTACGAAGCTCAGCAACTTCTTGTTCTAATTGCTCCACCTAAAAATAAGATGTGGATGCTTAGCATGCAATATATTCCTCTGAAGAAAACACATATCAACTTTCAAGTCGGGGAAACACCCAACATCAAGCATATAGATTGCTAGCAAGCTGTATAGAGCATATCAATGATTCAGGCAAGAGCCATGACAACCAGAAACAAGGTTTTTTTGCAAGTTCTGGTAGTACGATAGCAACGTTAATCAAACCGTATGCTCTGTATTGGCTAGAAATAGAACATACATCAAGAATCCAAACATACAACTCAATGAAGGAGCGTAAAGTGCCAGGTAAAAGCAAGAAAACAATTTGTATAGAGATTGCTGTAGTTTAATATGGTCCTGACAAAGTTGGAAAATAGACTGTAAAAATTGGTAAAAGAAAAAATTTGTAAGGACAATATATCCATGTCAAAATAACTACCACTAATAAAGATTTGCCAGTTTACCCTAGCACTTAATTGTCGCCGGTTATCCTGCTTAACCATCTCCATCAAAGCCGTTTCTAGCTCCTCAGATCTGACTCAAATGAGGAAGAAACAAGATTGTCAGTGTCATATTCAAAGGGGTTATTTTGGAAGAAGGATAAAACAGGATTGTTTTATAACAAATAAGCAAAGAATTCCAGCATAAACTAAGATTACACAGTTAAATATCCAATTTGTACACCATTGTAATGTAGCTAAGATATGTCCATGTATAAAATAGGTAAAGAGCAAGTGAGAAAACAGATCACAACCAACAAAATAAATTACACTGGCTCTTTTAAACAGTCTACAATAAGCCGAGGGTTGCAAAACTTGAAAACCATCTAGATAATATAAATTATTGACCTCAGGACAGCTGATCTTTTCTCTTCCAGCAACTTGCATAACTCAACCTTTAACCATACAACCTGCACATGATTTTAATAAGAAATTAAGGCTATTGGAACAACATAAACCAAGCTAACAAATCCCATGCATGAACACAAGACAAGCAAAGAATACATTTGAGTATGATTTTCCTAATTTCTTCAACTTGTCAGTACCTATAGATCCAAAATTTATTAGCGAGGCTTATGTTAACCAAGTTGGGTTGTTTCAATGCATACAAAATCAACACAACAATCCACACAGACAAATAAATAGATTTTTTTATTGAGAGTTTATAAAACGTGGCAAAATAAAAGTTCTGATATGGACTTCAGGATCAATTTGATAATCCTTGACAGCATTTGAAATAGGTTCCATATGGCTTTATAATTTGATACAAGAAAGAGAGCTCATGACACAAACTAACATATGCAAACAGTCTTGTTGACAGAAGAATTATTCAACTAATTAAGCACAGATCCAAGCCAATGTAACTGGCCACCATGAATCCTTCTCAACCACCTTTAAGGAAATATCTTCTGTTAAATTCTGTACCACTGTATCCATAGTAGGGTCAATCATATATGGAACTAGAAAAATTCTCCTAAGATCAGAGAGCGTGTCACATTATTCAAATTCAATATATTTATAGTTCACAATGCAAACATGCAAGTGGTCATGCAAAAGGGTTCTATTCTACTGGTAAGGAACCAAGATCATCCAGTCACAGACAAAATGCAACATTAAAATGAAATATTGTATTCACGAAAAGGGGTGTAAATAACACCTGCTCTTGTAGATCTGGTACAGCATCCAACTCAGCATCCCCAGTCAGACTAATAAGAACTTTGTCCTCATTCATAGATCCAGACTCTGAACGAGACAGATCCACATTTGCTTGTGAATCAACCAGTTGTCCAGTCTTATTTGTTTCCATAAGCATTGATTCAGGGTCATGATTAAAATTATATAGCTTAGATGCCAGGCCCTGACAATCTTTCCAAGCTTGAAGCCCTTTTGATCTTTCCTCAACTGCAGTTATTACAGCTGGCCGATGCTTCTCTCTCATCTCCTGTAATCTTTTTTCATCGACATTTTGGTAACCCATACAAGCTGTCAATACAAGCTGACTGCTGTCAAATGTTGAGCCGGCCAATGATTGTAGTAAAGTAACTGCATCTCCCGCATCCTTAGTTGTAACCAGTGCAGGTCCTGCAAGAAAATTTAGTTACATTTAGCAGATTAAAGCAGAGCTCATTGCCACTATTTCCAAGCCTCATCTCATGTCTTTTACCCCATACCATATAACTCCATTAAAGCAAGTGCTGTCCTAAAAAGCATGACACGATTTCCTTCAAACAGGAGCACATCCCAGACTCGAAGTACTGAGGAGAAACCCATCAGGAAGCTTGTAAGGACAGGTTATTGGATTTGGAATTACTAAAAGAGGGTACAACATTAGTGCACTAGCAACAAAGGCAGCAACCGTAAAATAAACTTTTTCAAATGGTGTAACTAGTAAAATATTGCTACAAGACACAGCATGGAACCTGACCACTTTCCCAGGGAAGCATGTTCATGAAAATGGAAAGGAACCATGGTCCAGTAATCCATGCCACTTGCACTCCCAGATAATCTAGATGAGTGACTGAAATGAACAAAAAAAAAGTCTATCATAAACTGCCTGCCCAAAAAATTCAATGAAAAGACGCATGAAAAATTCAAGGACAAATAGAACAGATTTTGAAAAGAAAACAAACTCAGTTTGGGAAATCTTTCACGCATCAACTCCTCAAAAACAAGTTGGTCAACCTAACAAAAAGCCACAAGTTACCAGGATAATCATCTAAATAATAACCATCAACTGCTTTAATGTTCTCAATTAGGAGAAAACAGATAGTAAAAATCGGTTGACAAGTAGAAAGAGAGTTATGCAAAATATTACCTGAGACTCGATCATTTCCTCTGAGTAATAGCCATCAAAATAGTCATCAATAATGCCCACCAAAGTCCTGGAATGTATACCACAACTTAGAAAGGATATAAAGCAAATAATGCACTTATTATTAAAGACCACGCTTGCCATTAAACATAGTGAATTCTACCAAAATAAACAAGATACGAAAACATGCAAATCATGTGCATAATAGAGAGTAATTATGTTCCAGCAACAAAATATGCCTCAATCTGAAACCTATGAAAGATAAATTTCAAGGATAGAACAAGGAATATGGGATTTGCAATGAATTTTCTCAATTGTCCCATAACCTACCAGAAGGCATTTTCTTCAGGCATCAAGAGGAGTAACAAAGCAGCAAAGAAATTCATGGCCTGCATGAGGAAAAAACACTTATCCCTAAAAGCTAAACTCTCCAAACACGGACATGGGAAACATATTTCTGAACCCAATACCTGACAGTACCCAACAGAGGGGTTATGTCGAGCATAGGCTGTAAGCAACCGCCTCAAAGCATTTCTACCATCATCATCCAGAGCAGGGTGACCTGGGAATGTCCTGGGCAAATCCTGCTTTTAGAACCATTAACAAGTTATCAAACCCAAACTAATAACAGTAACACCAAAAAGTGGTAGCATCAGCTGCTGAAGAAACAAAAATACAGAAATCAGAAAACTACACATGGAACAACCTTCTCAATCTGCCCCTTCCATTTCTCGGTCACAAATATTGACTCTATGGTTGAACCCTTAGACTCCGACAGAAAGCTCTCTTGTTCATTGTTGTTGCCAGAGTTAGTTCCATTTGCAAGCAGATCCTGGTAATAATTATCCAGTCGACGTGTCCTCACACCAACAAAGGTTTGCCAAAGCTGTAATGACCAAGTTCATGAAGGAAATTGATAGTATGGAAGATCAAGAGAAAATGAAAAGTACATCAAATAAAATACCTCTCCCCTAAGAGCCATCGGTACTCCACCACGAACAAGAACATCCAACTCTTCTTTCCAGGGAAACAATGATTCTATAGTCGCTGCATCCACTGCAGCAGCACTTGTAGTGGTACTCCCGCTGTCACTTGTAGGGGAATCCTGAACCGGGTCAGATCTCTCTGCATCATAAAATTCATCCTCTGAATCCTCCTCTAATGCTCCCTTTGGGAATCTAGCATCTTCAGTAGGAGCTAACGGCTTCCCCCGACCAGTTTCTCGCTCATCTTTAGATGAACTGTCTTTCTTCTTTAAGTGAATACTCATTAAATCTTCAATGGCTCGAAGGGATGGTCTGATTTCAGTCCATATCTGGATTCCATGAAGTCTTTTCTCTGGTTCAGACTGCACCTTCTCTTTTTCTGTATCATTCTCTGATGTACTGTCCGAACCAGGTTTATTTTCACAGAAATCATCTCCTTCAGCTCCCTTCTGCATTTCATTGTTCCCATCCTCTGCAGCTTCAGCATGTGAGCCTTCCTTTGAAGGTATCCCTTCACAAGGCAATTGAGCGGACTCTGCTTGGCGATCCAAAAAATCGCTCCACCTATCTGATCTTTCCTCCTCTTCTTCCTAAAGCCATGGGTAGATACAATATAAACCTGTTATTCATCTTAGCTGAAATTATTTAGTTTGGTATACATTCAGTTGGCCAAGAATTAGTCACAGAAACCATTGAAGTTCTGAATCATGGAGCTTGATATCATTCAGGGCCAATAACTGGACAGGAAAAAGGATTAAGGAAAATATGCTAATTTAAATCTTAACAGAATTTATATTATTAAAAAAACTTAATTTATTTGCTGAAGTTATTCTATAGTTTCAGCGAACAACTCTGATAGATTACCAATATTCACCATGATATATAAGTTAGCATTTACTTATCCTTTTCTTTTTCGGTTTTTCTTCTGCAGCCGGAAGAAGGTGATGAGCTTAAATTAAAAGCAGAGGTAGAAAACAGATAAGTACCTTGTAAATATTAGCATATTCTCGGTATCTTTGCACATGTTGAGGTCTCACCGCAAACCCATACACATCCCTGTCAATAATAAAAACTATATAATCAAAAAAAAAGTTCAAAGAAACCTTCATATTAACAACAGATCATTCCATGAAAAAAAATCTCAAACAAATATTGCAAATTTCGACAATATTCTATGCAAAAATTAACTAAAATTACTTGCACTCAACCTCTATCAATCAAAGATTACCGCAACATTCTAATAAACTAAAGCTATCTTAAAACTTAGGTTACTACAATATTAATCTAAGCTTATCAATTTCAAAATCAAGATAACTCATTGCGAAATAAAATCTAGAGCAAGAAATAAGCAGAAACATCAAACCGAAGGGGAAATCAAGTAATGTAATCCAAATACAACTTGAATTTACCTGCAATCGACACTCAGACATTGTCTACTTTCAGAGTTTCACTAAAAAAGCAACATATCCTAGTCAAACTTAAGCTACTCTACCTTCCATTACCACTCAATTTCCATTCAATTTGCTCCAAAAGCAAACTAAGTTCCTTAAAAAATATCAATAGAAGATCACGGATTTCATCAACGTTCTTAGTAAAAGCCAACTTAAATCACTAGCAACCAGTCACCGCCGCATCGCTCAATTACTAAACTAAACACTTATAGATATCAATAAATGAAAATTCAATCAAAATGGAGCTCTAATTTACCTGGAATCAGCATCAAATTGCCAACTTACACTAGAAAAACATGTGCTCATATCTTTCCACTCAAATACTCTCAATCACATTTCACATTATCAAATCTAAATCGAAGTCAAAACAGTTAATGAAAATAAGAAGGGAAAAAGATCTGATCGTCATTTTGATGGATCAAAGAGAGAGAGAGACTGAATGGAAACGTGGCTAGAAGAGAGTGTACCTCTTGTGGTCGAAGGTTATAAGGGGGTTCACGGCATTAGTGGTTGTCGAAATGGCAGAGGCGGCAGAGGAGATCATTTGGCGCCTGCTGAAGTGGAACGATTTGATTGGTCTGTGAGATACTGAGGCTGGCGGTGACGGTGACGAGAGAAGTTTTCGGGGAGAAAACGTTTGTGTTTGTTGCTTGACTTTCTGCGACGGAAAAAACAAAGGAAGAGAGGAGAAAGGAGATAATAAAGAGGAAGGGAAGGAGGGAACTGGGTGAGTGTTGAGTGTTGAGGAGGAAGGAAAGTGTGATGGGAAGGCAAGCACATGCAAAATGGCGAGATTAACGTCACATTATTACCATGTGCATTACTCGTTAGCACGGAGATCGATGTCGGAAAAAGGCAACTTTTTGGATTTCAGAAATCAAATTATTAAACAAACTGAACCTAGACAGTATTCCATATATTTATATTATATTTTTCAAAATTAAAATTTTAGATTTTAAATTTTAATATTTTTAAATAAAATTATTCATTTGTCCTTATTTAAATTTAAACTTAGATTTAATTTTTCGAAGTCTAAATAGAATTTAAGGGTACTTTTAGTTTTAGAAAATACAAAGTATTTTTATTTTTATTTTATTAGAAAATAAAAAAATGTTGAAGAAAATATATTTGATTATAAATTTTGAAAATGAATTTTAGAAAATGAGAACAAAAATGAGTGAAATTATAACCTCCAAACTACGGCCTAGAAATTTATAATTAATTTGATGTGTTTTGTTTGATTTTTTTTGTGTGTGTGGAATATTTGAATGTTAGTTCTGCAATGCCTCAAATCTTGCTCTAGGGGCAAGTCCTTATTCGAATTGTGACCAAATTAGATTGAATAAATTATAGGTATTACCAATCAAAGAATTAAAAGTCCAATTAGAGAACTTTCAAAAGATGTTGGACAAATTGAAAGGACCAAAATGAGGAAATGGATTAAGTGATTAATTGCATGTAATGTTACCAAAATTTAAGGGCACCAACACTTGGCATAGAGTTGTATCAAATTAAGTGAATCTGGATTAGATTTAGGATGTCTTTAGAATAAGGACTATGTGCTTATAGTGACTAAACTTCAAGCTTAGAAAGTAAGCTGATCAATTCGAAAGGATTAATAAGTGAAAGATTAATTAATTGAATGCATGTAAAATAAGTTTAAAGTAAAGGGTTAGAACACATGTCACCAATTGTTGAAGGCATGTGGGTAGAGATAGGAAAGAACCAACACTTGTTGGTGTAATAGAAGATGACTCATCAAACTTCATCCTCTTCCCTCTACCAAACAAGGAAAAAACCGATTCCAATGATATTACGAGAGATAGAGCTTGAATTTGGGTAGATAGCTCATTCTAGTGGAAATTTCACACATGAAAGTTTGTTATGAAAAGATACATAACTCAACAAGGTAGTGAGTTTTGACGGGAAGACTAGAATGGAATCTGTTAGAAAACAAAATAAGAAGTTGTGGACTCAGGTATTCCGTAACATCGGAATAACATGTGAGTGTAATTTTTAGAGCCTCGAGATTACTTACGGCTTTCTCGAGCAATGTTCATGTTTAATTTACATGCTTTATTTTCAATATTGGTTGTGATACATTGTAAATGCTAACTTGAGCTAGAGGTAAGTGCTTTGAGGTAAGTACTCTGGACTAGATTCGTTTTCTTGACTTGGAAAGTAACATATTGTGATTGACATATGTATACTTGCATTTTAATGACTTGTGATGAGAAAATTCATCATTGTTATATGATCCTACTACCTTGGATCCTTGTTCAAACTTATTTGAATAAAGCATAAATATTCGATTGAGTACTGGAGTATTAATCAAACTCAACTTATAATTTGAGATGGAAAGATTAAAAAGGAAATCCTTGGTTATGAGTCAGTCTTAGGTACAATTGGCATGGCATAGAGTCCGTCGAGCTCGCGTGTTAGATTGGACTACGGTCCCCTGTTTGGTACTTCGAGTACCCTTTGTCTTCCTTGATAGTATGGACTACGATCCCATGTTTAGTACTTCGAGTACTCTTGTCTTCCTGGATGGAATGGACTACGGTCCCTTGATTGGTACTTCGTGTACCCTTGTTTAATGATTGATGTCATTGGATTCGAGTATCTAGGCTGATTGTTGATCAAGGCTATAATATTGGACTAACTCGTACGTCTTGAAATTACCATTAATCTGATTAAATTGGTAACTCGTAAAGCTGAATGGATTGCTTTCTTGTTAAGTCTCATGACTTAATTGGCTTGTTTTGTACGTAAGATGCATGTTTAGTAATTCTTGCCTATTCCCCTTTTCGAATCATATGATTATGTAAAATATTGATCGGCAATATATATCGTATGTCCTTGTTAGGGATTGAATTGGGACAAGGTGATCATCCCTCCTCTCGCTTGTAATGTAACCTGTTGGACTGTGATGACACTTGAGAAGAGTAATATGTTTATACATGCTTAATGAATCTGTCTTGCCATGAATCGAACTTAAATGGACTGTTTTGTCGTGATTAAATGTTTATACATGCTTAATGAAGCTGTCTTGCCATGAATCGAACTTAAATGGACCGTTTTGTTGTGATTAAATGTTTATACATACTTAATGAAGCTGTCTTGCCATGAAATGAACTTATATGGACAGATTTGACTAGAATAAATCGTATTGTGAATTGTTTTGAATAAGTTAAGGATGCCTTATCACTACCCTGTTTGAGTTCAAATCCTAAGAGACTTTAGGATTGGAATTAAGGTATAATAGTTCAGTTAAAGAGCTGTTGAATGTGCTATTTATAAAATGACTAAATGAACTGTTATGAGACAAAATTGGACTAACTAAATTGTTTTAATATTAATTTAGGGGCTGCCCTCTTGTAATCTAGAATCTAGAAAGTTTTAAATAGAATCTTTATTATAGATTACAAATCTTAGAAGGAATTTGATTGAATTAAAGAGTAGTCTTGGCATGGGAAGTAAAGATGTACTATTGAATAGATTTTTAAATCCATGAAATCTTGAAATTAGATCTTATTAATTGTTAAACGTATTCATGCTTATGGATAAGGAATTAAGTTCTTTCTTGTTGAATTAGTTCGATTAAAGTGGTTAAGGAATTGAATCCTTCTTGATAAATTAGTGCGGTTATGAGGTTAAGGAATTGAGTTCCTTCTTGTTGAGTTGGTTTGGCTATAATCTTAAGATTGATCCTTGGTTCACTTGAATGACTAAGAGTTCGATTTGTATCTTTAATTAGAAGCATTCGATTATGTAACTAGAAATCAAGCTTGTTCTTGGAAATGTTAAAATGAAAAGTCTTGTGTTATTTATTTATGTAAACTACCTCACAAGCATATACTTATTTGATCCTTCCGTTCTCATTTCAGGAAGGTACCATTTCAAGGTACTCTTAGTCCGGACATGACATGTGACTCAAGAGTTATGTTCGTAGTTCCTTAGTAACTCAGATATGCATACACTAGGCATAAGACAATAGTTACTCTAAAATGAAGTTAGATTAGTCTAAGCTCTTGGTTAAAACGTATACATTCTTGATAAAAGGCTAAAACCGGATTATACACTTCTTAATGCCTAACCAATAACTTTGATAGTCCCCGAAGATCTAGTAAATAAAGGAGATAATTAGTCTATTCTCTTGTGTCTATTGAGTTTCGAAGTAAACCTTGCAGGTTAAAGAATTTTATCACCTTGAACTCTCGGTAGATAATATTGCATCTTTATATGTGGCTTTCATCTCATATTTATATGCTAGTAAAGATTGCTGATTTCCTAATTGAAGTCTAGGACACATGTTAAGAGTATAAAAGATAGTTGTCCTTCTGAGTTAGCTTGGAAGATAAGCTTTGATTTCAAATTGAAAAGTTTTAATTTATTCTGTTTTCACCCGATGAGTACTGCCAAGCTAAATTTTCGTTTTGTTTGTTTGCAAACCTCGGAAGGTTTGTTTGGAAACATGTTCTACGCCGGTACTCTTACTAGATCAGGTTGAGGACGTTACAGAAAATTTGAAAACATAAAGTATATGTTTTCACCATTTTCATTGAAAATGTTTTAGAAAAGTTGAAAACATTGAAAACAAGAGTTTTTAAATTTTTAACTTTATTTAAACCGGGTTCGAATTCTTCTAATGCCGATTTTAGAATTTGTGTTTATTTAATCATATTTTATTTTTATTATAATAATAATTTTAATAATTATATTTTAATTTAATTATTTAATGAGTATTTATTTGTTTATTTTTATTTGGTTTAAAGATCAAATTAGTCATCAACAAAAAATAAAAAATCAATTAATCTGAAATAAACTTAATTTATGCTAAAAAATCAATAATAGATTATTTGGCATTAGAAGGATTTGAACCTATATGCCGAAACACACTCAATTTATTCATTTCGTAACGGTTGACCAAATTTTGACCATTAACTCATTTAAAACCAATACAATGAGAACACGTGGCACACTCTAAAAGTGTTACGTCATTAAACCGTAAAAAAATTTTAAATTTTTTTTTAAAATTTAAAAAAATAAAATTTTTAAAAATAATTTGGCCATTTACTGATTTTTTTATTCAAAACAATCATAGTTTTATTTTTTTCAATTTGGTCTTTATTGATTTTTTTAATTCAAATCTCAAACTCCATCTATTATCGTTACTATGAGAACTACCATAGCTGTTGTAGATCTCCTATATAGTCTTTTTCCAATCCATGCGAATCAAGTTTTTTTACTGAGATTTTACTAATTTCCTAGGAAACAAACAAACTACACAGAAGAAAATGGTTGTTGAAACTTGGAAGTGTTAGATTTAACTCTAACCCATTCAAAACGTTTTAGTGAATCCAAGTGAAGACGATAGTTGTGGAGGAGAACTAATTAACAAACTATTTTAAGGTGGGTAGTTTGTGGAGGAGTTAATTTTAAATTTTTAACAATTTGAGCTCTACGCAATCTAAATATAAAATTCAAGACATATTTTGTCAAAAAAAATCAAGACATAACTCAAGATGAATTAAAATTCGCGTGATGAAATAAGTAATTCAAGTTGTACGGAAATATTACTAATATATTTGTCCGAAGATTTGAATGAGTATTAATTATATAATTTTTTTGTCAATTTTTTTTGTGAAGTAATAATTTTATAGACAGGAAAAAGAGAAGAGTATTGAATCTAGTTTGGCTCATTTTAATTCAGATTTAAACCAAAAAAAAAAATTAAACCGTAATATAATTCATAGCTTTTTTAAAAGAATATATCATAGATTTTATCCCTCAAAATTTTCAATTTAATCATTAAACTTTTAATTTATTTTTATTTTAATTACTATGGTATTAAATTTAAAATAGAAGGATGACATAGCAGTCGCGTCTATTACTGCGAACTTCTTTTTTAATGAAATAACAACTATGTGTCACTTACGTCATTTTCTTTATTCTTTATTTTATTTTATTTTTTTCTCTAAAAATGGAACACTTCTATTTATGTTTCACGCCGATGTTGAAATTACCCCCTCTAATTCTTTTTCTCTTATTACTCAAGATAACGACGAACTCACCTCATCGTCTTCTACTTCTCTGCAAGTTTTAATTTTCTCAAAATCACTTTAAAATTGACAAAACTCAATGTAAAACCTAAAATTCGTAATACCTCAAAATTACTCTAATATACTCATCCATCGTTCTATCAATGTGGAATAAAGATACATCTCGCTTTTTCCTTCACCTATCCACTATTGGATCTAGAAAAAGATTCTCTATCGTCGAGAAATCAAAGGTAATACGAGACCATATATTGACAGAACCACAAAAGGGGATTATAAGCATCACAAATTACCGATCTTCGCTGCTAAGAATGCTCGCTGATACTCGTCATACGGACATTAAACTATTGTAAAAGTAGACAATATCATCACAAAAATAGACTAAAACTATCATAAAAATAAAAGATAAACTGTCATAAAAAATATTTTAAAATTCTAAAAAAATAAAAATTTTAAAAATAATTTGGCCATTTACTGATTTTTTTATTCAAAACAATCATAATTTTATTTTTTTCAATTTGGTCTTTATTGATTTTTTAATTCAAATCTCAAACTCCATCTATTATTGTTACTGTGAGAACTACCATAGCTGTTGTAGATCTCCTATATAGTCTTCCTCTAATCCATGCGAATCAAGTTTTTAACTGAGATTTTACTAATTTCTTAAGAAACAAACAAACCACACGTTTTAAGAAGAAAATAGTTGTTGAAACTTGGAAGTGCTAGGTTTAACTCTAACCCATTCAAACTCTATAGCGTTTTAATGAATCCAAGTGAAGACGATAGTTGTGGAGGAGAATTAATTAGCAAACTATTTTAAGGTGGGTAGTTTGTGGAAGGGTTAATTTTAAATTTCTAACAATTTGAGCTCTACGCAATCTAAATATAAAATTCAAGACATATTTTGTCAAAAAAAAATCAAGACATAACTCAAGATGAATTAAAACCCGCGTGATGAAATAAGTAATTCAAGTTGTACGGAAATATTACTAATATATTTGTCCGAAGATTTGAATGAGTATTAATTATATAATTTTTTTGTCAATTTTTTTTGTGAAGTAATAATTTTATAGACAGCAAAAAGAGAAGAGTATTGAATCTAGTTTGGCTCATTTTAATTCAAATTTAAACAAAAAAAATTAAATCGTAATATAATTCATAGCTTTTCTAAAAGAATATATCATAGATTTTATCCTTCAAAATTTTCAATTTAATCATTACAGTTTTAATTTATTTTTATTTTAATTACTCTAGTATTAAATTTAAAATAGAATGATAACATACAGTCACGGCTGCTACTGTGAACTTCTTTTTTAATAAAATAACAACTATGTGTCACTCACGTCATTTTCTTTATTCTTTCTTTTATTTTATCTTTTTCTCTAAAGATGGAACACTTCTATTTATGTTCACGCCGATGTTGAAATCACCCCCTCTAATTTTTTTTCTCTTATTATTCAAGATAACGATAAACTCACCTCATCGTCTTCTACCTCTCTACAAGTTTTAATTTTCTCAAAATCACTTTAAAATTAACAAAACTCAATGTAAAACCTAAAATTCATAATGCCTCAAAATTACTCTAATCTACTCATTCATTGTTCGATCAATGTGGAATAAAGATATATCTCACTTTTTCCTTCACCTATCCACTATTGGATCTAAAAAAAGATTCTCTATCGTCGAGAAATTAAAGGTAATACGAGACCATATATTGACAGAACCATAAAAGGGGATTATAAGCATCACAAATTACCGATCTTCGCTGCTAAAAATGTTCGCTGATACTCGTCATACGGACATTAAACTATTGTAAAAGTAGACAATACTATCACAAAAATAGACTAAAACTATCATAAAAACAAAAGATAAACTGTCATAAAAAAATGTAATATAAATATATCAAAACAAAATAAATAAATAAACAAATTTGAAAATAAAACATTCATAAGTAAAGATGAATTTATTTATAATCAAAATTAATAGAACGGTTAAAAGCCGCTAATGTTAAAAGTAAAATAAAATAAATTATGGCAGAATGGAGATGTGACCGCTACAGAGCACTATTATATACAAAATAAAGAAAAAGTTTTATAAAATGAGTTACCATTTTCTAAATGAATGAGAAAGATAACAGTTTGGGATAAAAAACTATATTGGAATTATGGGCTTTTGGATTATAAAAAGAAGCAATACTTTGTCACCTCTGGGCTCCATGACCATCATTACTGTCGGTAATGAAAATGGAATGGTATGAGTTTTATATATTTATTTGTTTATTTATTTAAAAATCAGCATGGCTAGGGCCCATCATGATTAAACCGGATATATATATGGGATATAATATGGTTATAGAGTGTAAAAGACGTTTTTTGGATTGGTTAAATAGATGACTGAAATTAATAGTAAGATATGTAAAAATTATCACTTGAAATAAATAGTTAAAAGTTTATTTTAGTTATTTATTTCACCTATCCAACGATAAAAAAACGTGTAAAACCTTAAAATTTTTATATTGTGTAAGTAGATTCTAACTATATGTGTGTGAAAATATTTTATGCACTTGTGGTGGAAATTTTATTTCTACGAGCGTCTATTTTTTAAGTTTAAATATTAGAGCTTAAGGTTAGGATTGTAGTGTTTGTGGTAATGTTTTAAGATTCTAAAATAGATTTTATGATTTAGAATTTAGTAGTTAGAAGTTAGGATTTCTTATAAAGAACATGTGGTAACTTTAAAAGTTTGTTTGTGAAAAAAATTTGGGTAAAGTTCATAAACGGTCACTGAACTTTGTTAAAAAAATAAAATGGTAACCAAACTTTTAAATACTACAAAATGACAATTAAACTTTATGTTTTGTAACAAAATAGTAACTCGGCCGTGAAATGCTTAACCTGACTGTTATAAAACTTTGTATAATAGCATATTTAGTCCTTCATATTTATAAATTTAATCAATTTAGTCATACTTCGAAAAAATTCAATAAATTTAGCCCTCATCATTTACATATTTTTTTCCATTTGGTCATAGTTAAAAGAAATCAAGCCAAACCAATTACTTTCTCTGTTCTTGTTAACCATTCAGTTCTTGTTAACCAGATCAATGATCTCTCTACTTTGCCTTGTTTCAGTTTCTTACCATTTCTTATGATCAATGATCACTGCTAACTGGGAATCTTTCAAGATCATTTTTTTTATCATTTTAATCTCTGGGGTGCCTTAATTTTGCAGGTCAACGTGGGAATTTTGGTCCAATGATGTCAATTTCTTCTCCTCCCCATTTGGGTTCTTCCTCTATCCATGAAACTGGTTCTGATATTGATAGTCCTCTCCATATTGATCTTCATCAAGATCTACTTCCAGAGTAAGTTTGATCTCTGTAAATTGCTCATTTTCGTCTTCTTTTTTTCTGCTGGCAGTGATATTCTTGGGAATTCGGGTAGGTGTATGCAGAAAAATGGAAAATTGGATTCTTGTTTATTGCTAGTATTGAGCTGCACATTTTGTGCATAGGGGTGTAGATTTTCATTTGCATGGAAATCTATAGTTAGAGTGACTTCATATTACTCTTAACCTAATTTATTATTGGGTGAATTCATCAGATATAAATTTAAATGAATAAGATTACTTCGAATCCGGAGAGAAAAGTAGCATTCTTGCTCATGAGTTGTAGATTATTACATAATGTTCTTATTGTCCTGGTGTCAATTAAATACTATTTAATTGATAGATTTCCTCGTGTCACTGGGGAAAGATTACCTTATGCTCCTATAGATAGGCCGAACCCTGGTGATATTTGGAGCAGGAGAGTGGGGAAGAGGGTCAACAATGCTGGCTTTCACAGTGATAGATTTCTCAACGTTCCAAAATGTCTTCGATTGCCAGGAAGTCCGATCACATTTCTCCTATCACATTTCCCGAATGCAGATATGAATGCGTTCTTTGCTGGGCATTCCTCCGGTCTTTATCATAGTTTTGATGAGTTGGGTACTTTGCTGGGCATTCCTCCGAATAAGGTCCAATTTTTTGGGGCATCCTTTTGTTACAATTAAGCAACAATAGCAGCAGCAGTATATCCTTTTAAGCTACTTGTTTTGCTTGTTAATGGAGAAAGTAGTTGGTTTGGCTTAATTTCTTTTAACTAAGACCAAATTGAAAAAATATGTAAATAATGAGGGCTAAATTTATTGATTTTTTTTTAAATATGACTAAATTCATTAAATGTGTAAATATAAAAGACTAAATGTGCTATTATACAAAGTTTTATAACAGTCACGTTAAATACCGGCTGAGTTACCATTTTGTTACAAAACATAAAGTTTAATTGTCATTTTGTAACATTTAAAAGTTTGGTTATCATTTTATTTTTTTTAACAAAGTTTAGTGACCGTTTGTGAACTTTACCCAAAAAAACTTTCCATTCACATTGCATCAATTAGTTACCATATATATTTAGAAACTACTTGATTCAAAAAATTTAAAATACATTTTTAGAAGTTTATCAAAAATAGTTTTAAATAATAAAATTAAAATTAAAAAATTAATTATAAAAATCAATACATAACAAGTTTAGTGGGACATATAATATAATATAATATAATATAATATAATATAATATAATATAATATAATATAATATAATATAATATAATATAATATAATATAATATAATATAATATAATATAATATAATATAATATAATATAATATATGATGAGTTTACTACGCTCGACGAACACCACTGAACACCACTAACACTGAACATCATTAAATTGATTAATAAAGATTAAAAATCTCAAGGACTCAACATATAATTATAAATTATTTAGAATAAAATTTCAATTAAATTATTTTTCATATATATTATATTTTTAATTTTTTAAATAATTGGACCAAATAGTAATCTTAGTCAATTTAAAAAATAAAAAACCCAAAACTCAAAACTCAAAACCCAAAACCATAAACCCTACACCCTAAACTGTAAATCAAATGATTAAATTTAAGGTTTAGGGTTTATGATTTAGGGCTTATGCTTTATGCTTTATGATTTTTTATTTTTTAAATTGACTAAAGTTGGTATTTGATCTAATTATTTAAAAAACAATAAAATAATATATATAATAATAATTTAATTGCAATTTTATTTTAAATAAGTTATAATTATATGTTTAGTCCTTGAAATTTTTAATCTTTATTAATCAATTTAATGGTATTCAGCGATGTTCAACGTTAATAGTATTCGCCGAGCGTGGTTGAATTTTCTAATAAGATATAAGAAGTAATTGAAATTCGTCAATTAAATCGTTTTCAATCTATTTGTTTTTAAACTCTAATTAGCAATTTAGCATCATATTTATGATTTAAACCTTTTAAAAAAATTAAATGCTCAACGAGTACCGTTAAATACTACTAATGATAAACATCGCTAAACACAATTAAATTAATTAATAAAAATTAAAAATTTAAAAGACTTAATAAATTATTTAAACATATAATTATAAATTATTTAAAATAAAATATTAATTAAATTATTTTTCATATATAATATTTTTAATTTTTTAAAAAATAATTGGATCAAATACCAACATTAGTCAATTTAAAAAATAAAAATCCTAAACTGTAAACCATAAACTCGAAACCCAAAACCTAAAACCCAAAACCCTAAACTATAGACCTAAAACCCAAAACCCAACACCTAAACCATAAACCTTAATCCATAAGCTCAAAGCCCTAAACTATAAATCCAAAACTATAAGCACTAAATCATAAACCTGAAACCCTAAATCATAAACATGAAGAACAAAACCCTACACATGAAACCCTAAAGCATAAATCCTAAACTTGAAACCCTAAACCCTAAACCTTAAAGCCTAAACCTAATGTTTAAATTTAAGGTTTAGGGTTTATGATTTATGGCTTACAATTCAAAGTCTAGGGTTTTAGGTTTCAAGTTTAGGGTTTTAGGTTTTAGGTTACGTAGTTTAGGGTTTAAGGTTTAGATTTGTTATTCTTTTAAATTGACTAAGGTTGATATTTGATCCAATTTATAATTATACGTTGAGTCATTTAAATTTTTAATTTTTATTAATTAATTTAAGGATGTTTATCTTTAGTGTTATTTAGCGGTGTTCGTCGAGCGTGGTAGACTCATCCTAAACCTTGAATCCAGCGCAAACATATATAAGCATGGCCTAATTAGGGAAGATGAATTATTTTTTAGTTAGAAAAATAAGATTGATTTGAACTGGTTTAGGGATATAATATGAAATTTAGAGTAAAACTAAGGTCATTGACACATGAGGACAATTTTATCCAAAAATTTAACGAAAGCCGTCATTTACTAATCCCTTTTTTCATTATCTACGTTTTTCACGCTAACCATTCTTTAATCAAACAGGCGTTGGCCTCTCCCGCGCGTTTAAATTTTTTTACTGAACAAGCCTTTAGTCAATTTGGTTAGGTTTGAGTTTTATTGCTCAATATTTTTCAGGTTAATCTTGCTTTGTAATTACTTCTATATGTACTCTTTTTTATTTAAAATTTAATTTTTTAACGAAACATACGATAATAATTCTATTTATCTAAAAAATACTGCAAACATTTATTTTAAGGTATGAAAATTTTATGGCTTGAAAAAAGGTCACATAAAATTCTGAGATTTAAATGAATTAAGAAAATAAGCGAAACTCCCAATTTTATGTGGGATTATTAAATATTTTTGCTTCAATCTTACAACTTTTCATGGATGTCATAAAAAGTTATACACAAATTGGCTTCTGAATTTGACGCCAACCTTTCCTTCAAAGCACACAGACTAAATTCAAGGCATATAAATGGGGTCTTTCACATCTAAATTACGCCTTCAACCACAACACATATATGGTTGGACATTCAATTTTAAAGGGTTTGACTCTCATCCTCTATTTTTTTATTATTATTATATATATATTTAAACACTATTTACAAATTAATTTTAGTGAACAGAGTTTTGAATTAAAAGTTATATCACTTTTAGACGATTGATTAGTAAAATTTGCTAATTTAACTATTGGTAAACGATGTATTATAACAACGAATTGGAGTGAATATTCTAAAATTGAAAAAGATGCAAGGAACAACGTTTTGGGTTTAAAATATTTGATATAATAATTGTAAATACTCTTTTGTTCTTAAAAAATATATGGAAGTTTCTCCAAATAACTTAAATTCGAGTAACACGTATATTTTTAAAGTAGAATATATTCTCATATATAATTTAAATAATTATTTTCCTTTCAACTATATGAAACTAACACATATGCTTTAAAAATGATTTGAATTTAATAATTAATAAATTTGTATTAAAATATAATTCTATATATAAGGAATTAATATATACAACTTTTAAATATACTTGTTATATTGAAAAACTAATTTTCATTATCTGATATATGTTAATAGAAGAGATCAGGGGCGGAAGCTTATGGGGACCTAGGGGGCTATGCCCCCAAAATTTTGGGAAATTATATTTTGGCCCTTCAAATTTTTAAATAACTTAACTTGTTCCCTCAAATTTTTAAAAAAATTTATTAAGTTTTCTCTTATGGTTTTTAAAAGTTCTCATTAATTTTCTCAAAATTATTAAAAATTTTAGTTAGACCCTAAAAAATATTTGAAAATTTTAATTTAAACCTCCCTTTTAATTTTTTTAAGTTGTCCCCAAACTCTTTCTCCAAGTTTCGCATTGATAGAGATCAAATATTGATAGATTTTTATTCTACCCAAACCTTTCCTACACATAAATCAAAGGGCACTGAACGCTTAAACATACTGGAATTTACGTCCTCTTGTATATTATATTAACGACATGACAATTCAACTAAACTCAATAAACGAATAAATTATATTTTACAAAATAATAGATAAAGGAAAAGTAATGTATCGAATCTCAATTCAAATTAATTTTTAAAAATCAATTAAAATAAATTTAAAGAGACATTAAATGCCAAATTTTTTGTACAGTTTTTTTATACAAAATTAATCACAATTATATGGATGTCTTCATAGATTAAATTTAATTAGTGGTTTACCACATTAGTATATATTGCGATTATTTTTCATTTCATTATGTAATCAATGTAACCTTGTTTTTTTAAAAGATAACAGTTAAATTTATCAAATAAGGAGAAAATATACTAAAATTATAAGAAGAGTATACAAAATCATAGTAGACTAAACATATTAACCGATCATTTCTCTTAAAACTATTAAATTGCACAAAGTAGCTACTAAAAGCATAAAATATAATCATACATCGAAAGTGTTAAATCATAACTAAATAACTCAAAAAATGATATATAAAAAAATATCATTGTCGTCGGTGAATGATAAACATCATTAACACAAATACAAAAATACATATAACAATGATATCATATTGACAAAACTGGTTTTTATCACAACTCAAACTGTGCACTATATTCAGTGATTGCAAACGTCTATAATTACAAGAGAACCAGTCTAAAGATTCAAACCAGAGGTAGATCAAAATAATAATCTAATAACCTCAATTGAAGAGACGACGCCAAATTTAACCTTGAAAAAGAGTGAATTAAAATGGAAATGTAATTTTTAAATAAGTATTTTCTAAAAATAGTTTTTAAATAGAAATATAATTTTTGAAAAGTATTAGTTTTCAAAAAGTGGTATTAGGGGCTCTTTAGGCTTAAATTGAAATTTAGGGGCTTAATTGAGAAAAAATGGAATTTGAGGATTAAAGCGTAAGTTTTTGAAGTTTACGGGCACTTTTATGAAAATCTGGAAGTGTGAGGGTTGAACTGTAAATTCTAGAAAAATCAGAACCAAATTGAAAAATTTTAATTATTTGAGGTCAAAAGTATAAAATCTAAAAGTTTGGCGCCAGTTCTAAAATTTCTAGAAATTTAAACATCTCAATTTGTATTTTTTATCCAATTTCCAATTCTACTACGTCCACTACCATTAGCCATTTAAACAGTTTAGTGGGGCCGAAATGAAAGTTTTTCTAACGACATTAATTTTAATAAAAAATTTAACGATAGTGACTTTAATAAAAGTTTTTAAAATTTCAATTACTATATCGTAAGAGCTCTAAAAGTCAATAACCATCGATATAATGTATCTTTTTAAAAATTAAATAAACAAATATATTATTACAAACACAAATTCTGTAATGCCTCGAATTTGGGCTTAGATGTTAGCCGGATTGGCTTCAGCGTTCGGTTAAACCGGTTTTAGCGGTTTGGACTAGTTTCGGGATTAATTCGGTAAAAATGGTTTTTAATCAAAATAAAATATGGAAAAATATTTTATAATACTTATTTAATATATATGTGATTATAGTGAAATCAATTTCGGAAAAGGTTATTTGGGAGTTTGACATTTTTGGACTAGTGACCAAAATGTAAAATGTGCAAAACTGTTTTTAGTGACTAAATCGTAAAAGATCTAAACTTTGAATCTTTAAGGAGCTTTGACCAAGAGTTTAATTAAGGCTTTTCCTTTCTAATTGGCTGACTTTGAAATGGTTTTAATTAAATAAAACATGTGGAGAAAATTAATTACTCACTTTATTTTCCAAAACACATTTTACGTAACTACCTTTTCTCTCTTCTATTTTCTCTCAAATTCTCTCCAGCCAAACATTCATTTCCTTTCAAATATTTGAGGTAAACATCATATTTGATTTATCTTTTTAATCTCAAATGGATTCTTAATGTATTCTTAACAAAACCTTGTTGTTTTATCTTTGTTTTCTCATGTAAATCTTCTCAATTGAAAGGGAAAGTCATCATTAGAGGTAAGGTTCGTTCTTCTCCTCTAATGAAAGGTTCTTTACTGAAATTCCCAAGTTATTGATCTTTTATGATTGATTTCTAATGGGTTTTGATAATATGATTATGGAAAATTGGTTTAAATGATGTTAATTGATGGATTTTGTAAAGTTTTTCTATGATCTGTTAATGTTGGGTTTTATGATTGAGATTTGTGATATTTTGGATGGGTAATAATGTTGAATAAGTGATTTTATCAATGGAATCTCAAAACTAGGTAGGTTGCTAAGTTTTGATGTTGATATCTTTGAGGTTATGGCTTGTTTATGTGGTTAATTGACGGCTGTTGATAATAGGGTGTTGAG
Organism: Hibiscus mutabilis; assembly: GCA_019671005.1. Lineage (NCBI taxonomy): Eukaryota > Viridiplantae > Streptophyta > Magnoliopsida > Malvales > Malvaceae > Hibiscus > Hibiscus mutabilis. The sequence continues at coordinate 11,603,383 of CM033745.1, forward strand.
GATGTGTTTTTGGATGTATGTTGATGTTGTTTTGTTGCTAATCTCGCTGGGTATTGGCTGGAGATTAGTTAGTAAGGTTTCACCGGTGTTATCAGTTGTTTTCGTTAGGCGAAAACTTGTTTATGTTGAGGCGGAAGTGTTGTTGTGTGTTGCTAGAGGTTTTGATGCAAAAAGTGCATTAATCCTATGTTTTCCTTTGGTTAGAAGCAGGGGATGTTGATTCGTTAGCTTCAGAGGGTGTGGTGGACGTTTCGGAAGCTTGAAATCGCTTCGGCAAGGCGAGCGAGGTGTAGTTGGTGAGTGACACTGGTTTTAAAGCTTTTTAAAGGTTTAAAAGCAAGTTTTAAGGGTTTAGATTAAGCTTAAAATGCTAATATAAGCTCGGAAGTAAGTATGAGATGTCTCGCTCTCATTTCTCGGTTATTCCCATTGTTTTGGTTAATCATTCTCATGTTTTGGAAATGGTTTTGTTACCTACTGTTATACATGTTTTTATGAATTGAGAAATGATTCATGTTATCCCATGAGGTTGATTTATGGTTTTCAAGAGGTTACATCTTGATGAGATAATGTTATGCATTGATTGTGTTTTTAAAATGGGATATGCTATGGTTTATGTTGATGCATTGGAAAATAGTAGGTTAACATGGTTTTAAAGTATATATTGGCAAGTGATGATGTTTATTATAATCAGATATACTTGGTCGACCAATAGGATGAGAGTGCACTATAAAAATGTAGCAAAATTTGCATGTGTGTGTGGCCTTCGGCTCCACAATAGCTGATCAATTATTGTGTTGAGGGTAACCGAAGTGTATAAATAGTGAGAGCAGCAAACACCATGGGATCCTTAAGTGGTGAGAGTAGCAAGCACCATGAGATCCGCCTTATGGAGAGAGTAGCAGGCTCCATAAGTATTGATGAAGAGAGCAACAAGCTCCATCAATGAGTATCCGCATATCCGATGTGTTTATTTAAGGAGAGTGCATCAAGCTCCTTGTATATAGGGATGCCGAAGCAACCATCCGAGTCACTTGAATGCCAATATATGAGTTTACATGTATCGTGGTTTGAAATGGAATTGTATATGAGATTTATGCACGATATTATATCTTGAGATGTGTGGAAAGCTTAAGCATGTGAAGCTTGCATTGAGATTTGCTTTGGTTTAAAACATGAGCCTTCATGATACATGTGTTATGAGATAAATGATTTTGCTTTAATGGGTTTTAAAGCATGAGCCTTGTTTTGAGCATGATGAGAAATGATTTGTTGAGAAATGGTTTTTGGAAACACATTGTTAGTGGTTTTGTTTTCGAGCAGCCTCACTAAGTTTATTGCTTACGCTCTCTTTTCCTAACAATACAGATAAGTAGAGAGATCAGGCAGCAAGGTAGCAAGCGAAGGAGTCCAAGCATTGCTCATACCTCAAGTATGGTTTTATATTTCAATAGTAATAAGTTTGGCAATGGGAGAATACCTTTTGGTTTTGGGAGCGTATGTTGTGAACTCCTGGTTTGGCACAATTGTGTAGTGCCTATATGAGTTATAAATGGCCTTTACATGCTGGTTTTTGGTTGGTTGGTGTTTTGGAGGTCTTTGTGGTTGCTTTGCTAGGATGCATGCCTCTAGATTTCATTTGGATTATGATGGCTTATATGGTTGATGTTTTCGTTGAAAAATGATGTGGATCGATCATTGAATATGTTTGTTATGTGTTAGAAACATGCATAGGGGTTTAAATGCGGTTTACATATTGTTTATCGAGCAAAAAGTGACATTATAGGCCCAGACGTATCGATACTCAGGTCACCATATCGATACTGTATAGCTGAAATAGGCATGGGGTATCGATACCATGAGAACCGTATCGATACGGTGTAAGAAGAAATTGGCCAAGTGTATCGATACCCGAGACCGTATCGATACGGTTTTACGTTACTAGAATTTTGGGTTTAAAAATACAAAAGACTGTGTCGATACCGTGGTTAAGCGTATCGATACCCTGTTAGTTAAAGTTGGTTAAAAACATCTTTTGAAGTTTCCGTTATTCACGTTTTAGTCCCTAAATGTTTGTAAATGCAATTGGCGATGTTTGGTTGATCGAATCAAGTTAAAAATTTGCTTGTGAGCATGAAACCCGATTAACTAAATGTAGGTAACATCAATTTGGTAAAAAGACCCTAATTTTGTATAGTTTTATAATTTGGTCCCTAATTCGCGTAACAGGACTTTCGGATGTTGATTTGACGCCCGGTCTAATTGAGATTTGTGTCCATTGTTTTCTCTTACGCTTAGGTTACCTAAGTTGTATTTAGAAAAGATAATAAAAATGATTGTTTATTAAAGTGAAACTTTCGGGTTTTACTCCAATATTCCCCGTGTGACTCTCTCGATTCAGTCTTGCGATTAGATCGGGTCAAATAGGTTACATTTGTTGGTATCAGAGCCAGGTTTACGAAAAATTTAGGAGGTAAGATGGTTGATTCTATGTGTTTGCTATGCACGGTGTTTGATAACATGTTGTTGATATGTTAAATGATGATTTGGGGTGAGATTGGGGTCCCCATTGCCATTATTACTATTGATGTAAATAAATTGTTTTCAAATTTGAGCATCTTGGATCCTTGCTACTTGTCGGCCTGCCTATTATTTTATATGCTAGAGATTCATATTGTTTTCATTACGGGACCAAGATGAGAGCTTGTACAGAATGTACGTACTGTGATAGAAGATGAGCGTAATGAGGATGTTATACTACCCCCACCTCCTCCACTTAGTGGTGAGGGAGTTAGAGCTGGAACTGGTACGAGAGGTGATGGATCTCAGGGAGTTCAAGGGCAGGCTATGGGTGATATGACACTGTTGGTTCAGGCTATCACAGGAGCTTTTCAGGCTGTAATGGCAGGTATGCATGATGTTGTGCCACAGCCTGCGGCTAATTCTGGCTTGCCTTTGGAGCGTTTACGCAGCCTGGGTGGTGCCGAGTTTAGAGGTTTGTCTCTAGAGGGTTTCGAGGCATGGTTTGAGAGTACCTAGAGGATTCTTGGTCAGATGGAGTGCACATATGTGTGTAAGCTGGGTTGTGTGGTATCTTTACTCTAGGGTGATGCTTATTCGTGGTGGACTACCAGTGTTAAGGGGATGGCACCCGAGAATGTGATGTGGGAGTTTTTCAGAGCTGCTTTTCGAAGGAAATATTTGGGTGTTCGTTATCAAGATGAAAAGAAGCGTGAGTTTATGGCGTTGGTGCAAGGCAATATGTCTGTTTCTGAGTATGAGGTTCAGTTTGTTCGGTTGAGCCAGTACGCCCCTGAACTGGTTCCTGATGAACAAAATAGATGTGATCGTTTCTGTTATGGCTTGGTAAAGGAAGTGGAGACATATATGCTAGCTTATAAGTATTCAGATTTTGATGTCTTGGTCAATCTTGCCAAGAACATTGAACAAAGTCTGGGTTTGGTCTCTCGCCCAAGGAATTCTAGTACTGGGAAGAGAGTTACTGATTTTGGTGGTGGTAGAGATCGTGGTAAGAGGCAGCGGGAATGGAGATTCTTTCCAGATCAGAGGTGTGGTAGAGATGGTAATACGGGTCATGGTCAGCAAGGCCAGAATGTTAGTGTTCAAGCACTTGAGTGTGGCCGTTGTGGTAGGCGTTATGTTGGAGAATGTTAGGGTAATTCTAGAAATTGCGGTTCGTAAGATCATATAAGACGTGATTGCCCTCAGGTTGTGAGACATTCACCGGTGCGAGCTGTTGAGCCTCAGAGGGGCCGTGGGCGCGGCCGAGGTAATTTTCAGCGTAGGGAGGATGGTCAGAAGAATGCCGCTCATGTTGTGGTGGTTCAGCCTGAGGGAGGTGGACCGGCTAGTGTGTATGCACATCACGAGGGAAGGAATGACACGAATGTGATCACATGTACCTTTACTTTTCAATCATTGTCATTACTTTCTTTGATTGATTATGGTTCCACGCATTCATACATCTTGCACGAGTATGCACAGTTTCTTGATGTACCAGTTGAAAGTGAAGGATAAAGATGTGCCAAAGATAGCATTTCGCACCCGTTACAGATATTATGAATTCTTGGTGACGTCATTTGGGTTGACGAATGCACCTGCAGCTTTTATGGACATGATGAATCGGGTGTTCCATGAGTTTTTGGATTAGTTTATGGTTGTGTTTATCGATGATATTCTTGTGTATTCACGTACCGAGGAGGATCATGATAGACATTTGCGAATTGTGTTGCAGACCTTGTTGGATAAACAGTTGTATGCCAAGTTGAGTAAATGTGAGTTTTGGATCAAAGAAGTGGTGTTCCTTGGTCATGTTGTATCAGCAGAAGGGATTTGTGTGGATCCGCGGAAAATTAAGATGGTTGTGAGTTGGAAACAACCTAAATCAGTGTCAGAGGTACGTAGTTTCTTGGGCTTGGCGAGTTATTACCGTCGCTTTGTTGATGGTTTTTCTAAGGTTGCTGCCCCATTAACAAAATTGTTGCAAAAGAATGTTAAGTTTGAGTAGACGAAGGCTAGGCAACAAGCTTTTGAGAAGTTCAAGGAGGCTTTAACACGGGCTTCATTCTTGATTCAACCCGAGTCGGGGAAGGAGTTTGTGATTTATAGCGATGCATCCTATGTGGGGTTAGGTTGTGTGTTGATGCAGGATGGTAGTGTGGTGACTTATGCATCAAGGTAGTTAAAGGTGCATGAGCGCAACTATCTCACGCATGATATTGAGTTGGTTGCGGTGATGTTCGCGTTGAAGATTTGACGATATTACCTATATGATGAGAAGTGTGTAGTGTATACGGATCATAAAAGCTTGAGGTATTTGATGTCACATAAAGAGTTGAATCTTAGGCAATGAAGATGGTTGGAGTTGCTTAAGCATTATGATCTATCGATTGAGTATCATCCGGGTAAGGCCAATGTGGTGGTTGATGCTTTGAGTAGGAAGATGGTTGTGGAGTTGAGGGCTTTGTTTGCGTGGTTGAGTGTATCGCGTGATGGTGGGTTAGTGGATGAGTTGCAAGTGAAACCTTTCTTGATTCAGTTGATCAAAGAGAAGCAGTTGCACGATGATTCATTGGTACCGCATGTTTCAGACATTGTGAAGGGTAATCCGATAGATTTTTGCTTTAATGATGATTGTGTTTTGTGTTTTAAGAGATGAATAGTTGTGCTGGAATATGTTGAGTTAAGGCATACTATTTTGAAGAAAGCGTATAGTAGTCCTTTTGCTATGCATTCCGGTAGTACCAAGATGTATAGTGGGTTGAAAGATGAGTACTATTGGGTTGGGTTGGGTTGAAAATGGATGTTGCTGATTTTGTAGGCAAGTGTATGGTTTGTCAGTGTGTGAAGGTTGAGCATCAATTTCCATCCGGGTTGTTGCAACTGTTAAGGATACCAGAATGTAAGTGAGAGAGAATCAACATGGATTTTGTGTCCGGTTTACTTTTGAACTCATCAAAGAAGAACTTTATTTGGGTGATTGTGGACCGTCTGACGAAGTGTGCCCATTTTGTGCCAGTGCATATGATGTATACCTTGGACAGGTTGGCAGACTTGTGTATCGCCGAGATTGTACGTTTTCATGGTATACCTAGGTTCATAGTTTCGGATAGGGATCCGAGGTTTACCACAAGATTTTGGGAATGTTTGCATCGAGCCTTGGGTATGCGGTTGAGTTTTAGTATATCTTACCATCCTTAGACAGATGGGCAATCCGAGTGAGTTATCCAAGTGTTGGAGGATATGCTTTGTTGTTGTGTTATTGAGTTCCAAGGTTCTTGGGAGAAGTGTTTGCCTATAATAACAGTTATCAGTCGAGTATACAAATGGCACCTTATGAGGCCTTGTATGGGAGAAAGTGTAGAACGCCTTTGTGTTGGGCAGAAGCGAGGTAAAAGTTGGTTTCTTTACCGGATATGCTTAAAGGAACAACGGAGAAAGTAAAGATCATTTGTGATCGTTTGAAGGAAGCTTCAGATCGGCAAAAGTCTTACGCGGATTTGAAGCGTAAGGAGAGAGAGTTTGAGGTTGGGGATAAAGTGTTCTTAAAGGTTTCGCCTTGGAAGAAGGTGATGAGATTTGGCCGGAAAGGCAAGTTGAGTATGAGGTTCATTGGACCATATGAGATATTGGAGCGAATTGGTCCGATTGCTTATAGGTTGAAGTTGCCACCTGAGTTGGAGAAGATACATGGCGTTTTTTATGTATACATGTTTCGGAGATATAGATCGGATCCGTCGCATGTTATGCCTATAGAAGAGATTAAGTTGAATCCGGATCTGACATCTGATGAAGAGCCGGTCAGAATATTAGACTTGGATAGTAAATTGCTTCGCGAAAAGACCATTGAGTTGGTCAAAGTGTTGTGGACGCGCCGTGGTGTCGAGGAAGCCACGTGGGAAAGAAAAGCCGACATGGAGAAACAATTTCCTCATCTTTTCTCGCAAGGTAAATTTCAAGGACGAAATATTTTAAGTGGGGGAGAGTTGGAACGCCCCGAATTTGGGCCTAGATGTTAGCCAGATTGGCTTGAGGGTTTGATTGAACCGGTTTTAGCAGTTTGGACTAGTTTCGGGATTAATTCAATAAAAATGGTTTTTCATCAAAAAAAATATGGAAAAAGAATTTATAATCCTTATTTAATATATATGTTATTATAGTTAAATCAATTTTGGAAAAGGTGATTTGGGAGTTTGACATTTTTGGACTAGTGACCAAAATGTAAAATATGCAAAACTGTTTTTAGTAGCTGAATTGTAAAAGATCAAAACTTTGAATCTTTAAGGATCTTTGACCAAAAGCCTAATTAAGGCTTTTCCTTTCTAATTGGATGACTTTGAAATGGTTTTAATTAAATAAAACATGTGGAGAGAATTAATTACACACTTTATTTTCCAAAACACATTTTACGTAACTATCTTTTCTCTCTTATATTTTCTCTCAAATTCTCTCCAGCCAAACATTCATTTCTTTTCAAATATTTGAGGTAAACATCATATTTGATTTATCTTTTTAATCTCAAATGGGTTCTTAATGTATTCTTAACAAAACCTTGTTGTTTTATCTTTGTTTTCTCATGTAAATCTTCTCAATTAAAAGAGAAAGTCATCATTAGAGGTAAGGTTCGTTCTTCTCCTCTAATGAAAGGTTCTTTATTGAAATTCCCAAGTTCTTGATCTTTTATGATTGATTTCTAATGGGTTTTGATAATATGATTATGGAAAATTGGTTTAAATGATGTTAATTGATGGATTTTGTAAAGATTTGCTATGATCTGTTAATGATGGGTTTTATGATTGAGATTTGTGATATTTTGGATGGGTAATAATGTTGAATAAGTGATTTTATCAACGGAATCCCGAAACTAGGTCGGTTGCTAAGTTTTGATGTTGATATCTTTGAGGTTATAGCTTGTTTATGTGGTTAATTGATGGCTGTTGATAATAGGGTGTTGAGGATGTGTGTTGATGTTGTTTTGTTGCTAATCTCGCTGGGTATTGGCTGGATATTAGTTAGTAAGGTTTCACTGGTGTTTTTGGTTATTTTCGTTATGCGAAAACTTGTTTATGTTGAGGTGGAAGTGTTGTTGTGTGTTGCTGGAGGTTTTGATGCAAATAAGTGCATTAATCCTCTGTTTTTCTTTGGTTAGAAGCAGGAGATGTTGATTCTTAGCTTCGGAGGGTGTGGTGGATGTTTCAGAAGCTTGAAATTGCTTCGGCAAGACGAGCGAGGTGTAGTTGGTGAGTGGCACTGGTTTTAAAGCTTTTCAAAGTTTTAAAAGCAAGGTTTCGGGATTTAGATTAAGCTTGAAATGCTAATCTATGCTCAGAAGTAAGTATGAGATGTTTTGCTCTCATTTCTCGGTTATTCCCATTGTTTTGGTTAATCATGCTCATGTTTTGGAAATGGTTTTGTTATCTACTGTTATACATGTTTTTATGAATTGAGAAATGATTCATGTTATCCCATGAGGTTGATTTATGGTTTTCAAGAGGTAACATCTTGATGAGATAATGCTATGCATTGATTGTGTTTTTAAAATGGGATATGCTATGGTTTATGTTGATGCATTGGAAAACAATAGGTTAACATGGTTTTAAAGTATATATTGGCAAGTGATGATGTTTATTATAATCGGATATAATTGGTCGACCAATAGGATGAGAGTACACTATAAAAATGTTGCAAAATTCGCATGTCCATATGGCCTTCGGCTCCGTAATAGCTGATCAACTATTGTGTTGAGGGCAACTAAAGTGTATAAGTGGTGAGAGCAACAAGCACCACGGGATCCTTAAATGGTGAGAGCTGCAAGCACCATGAGATCCGCCTTATGGAGAGAACAGCAAGCTCCACCAATTAGTATCCGCATATCCGATGTGTTTATTTAAGGAGAGTGCACCAAGCCCCTTATGTATAGGGATGGAGAAGCAACTATCCGGGTCACTTGAATGCCAATATATGAATTTACATGTATCATGGTTTGAAATGAAATTGTATATGCGATTTATACACGAGATTATATCTTGAGATGTGTGGAAAGCTTAAGCATGTGAAGCTTGCATTGAGATTTGCTTTGGTTTAAAGCATGAGCATTCATGATACATGTGTTATGAGATAAATGATTTTGCTTTAATGGGTTTTAAAGTATGAGCCTTGTTTTGAGCATGATGAGAAATGATTTGTTGAGAAATGGTTTTTGGAAACGCACTGTTAGTGGTTTTGTTTTCGAGCAGCCTCACTAAGCTTATTGCTTACACTCTCTTTTCCTAACAATGCAGATAAGTAGAGAGATCGGGCAGCAAGGTAGCAAGCGAAGGATTCCAAGCATTGCTTATACCTCAAGTATGGTTTTACATTTCAATAGTAATAAGTTTGGCAATGGGAAAATACCTTTTGGCTTTGGGAGCGTATGTTGTGAACTCCCTGGTTTGGCATAATTGTGTAGTGCCTATATGATTTGTAAATGGCCTTTACATGCTCGTTTTTGGTTGGTTGGTGTTTTGGAGGTATTTGTGGTTATTTTGCTTAAATGCATGCCTCTAAATTTCATTTGGATTATGATGGCTTATATGGTTGATGTTTCTGTTGAAAAATGATGTGGATCGATCCTTGAATATGTTTGTTATGTGTTAGGAGCATGCCTAGGGGTTTAAATATGGTTTACGGATTGTTTATCGAGCAAAAAGTGACATTACAGGCCCAGGTGTATCGATACTCGGGTTTTGTATCGATACCGTATAGCTGAAATAGGTATGTGGCATCGATACCGTGAGCATCGTATTGATACGGTGCAAGAAGAAATTGGCCAAGTGTATTGATACTCGAGACCGTATCGATATGGTTTTACGCTATTGGAATTTTGGGTTTGAAAATACAAAGGACCGTATCGATACCGTGGTTAAGCGTATAGACACCCTGTTAGTTAAAGTTGGTTAAAAGCAATCTTCTGAAGTTTCTGTTCTTCACGTTTTAGTCCTTGAATGTTTGTAAATGCAGTTGGCGATGTTTGGTTGATCGAATCAAGTTGAAAATTTCCTTGTGAGCATGAAACATGATTAACTAAATGTAGGTAATATCAATTTGGTAAAAAGACCCTGATTTTGTATATTTTTACAATTTGGTCCCTAGTTCGCATAATGGGACATTCGGATGTCGATTTGACGCCCGATCGAGTTGAAATTTTTGTACGATGTTTTCTCTCATGCTTAGGTTAACTAAGTTGCATTTAGAAAAGATAAGAAAAAAAGGTTTTTTTATTGAAGTGAAACTTTTGAGTTTTACTCCAATATTCCCCGTGTGACTCGCTTGATTCAGTCTTGCGATTAGACCGGGTCAAGGGGGTTTCAAATTCAAATAAGGCTTTGTCTAACCTATACATACATGCATATGTTAAGGGTCGTTTAAGAGCTTGCATAAAATACAAGATTTTATTAGAAAAAAACGTTATCATCAATGTATTACAAAACTCTAAAAGATTATATTGAAAAAACTCTCAATCAATATATTACTAAATCCTAAACCATAAAACTTTAACCCTATTAGGATGATCAATCAACTCCGTGTGGCGAAGAGGGGATGAATTGGCAATTTTAAAATTGAAGGGAAGCAAAAGGATAAATGAAAAATGTGACACAAGGAATTTATAGTGGTTCAAGCTTCTAACAAGCTCTACATCCACTACCTTAGCTTCCCACTAAGGATTTCAACCAATTTCACTAAGAAATTCTTCCCATTTTTTAGGCTTAGGAGGAAACCGTTACAAATATCAAAGCTTTCTACCCAAAACTTGATCAAGTTTACTCAATTTACAAGAAAAAATGGCAAATAATGATAGATCTCTCAAAGGTAAATAATTTACCCCAATTATAATTTTACTCAACCCAAACTTGAAAGAAAGAATTACAAATATGCCCACTCAAGTGGGTTACAAAGGATTTAACTCTAATAAACTCAAAGTAGGTTGGATTTGTGCTTGAATGTTTTTCACTTGTTCAATAGTTTTTGTTGAAGCTTTGGAGACTTGATTTTATACCCCCACATTGATTTCTAATTGTTCAGGTAGTTGGGATCATCAATAGAGCCGTTAGGTTGCTTTCTTCTCGCAATAAATGTTGTTTGGTAACCTACCGTATTGGGTACATGAAGAACCATATCGGTACCTGTCATCCTGTCATAAGAAGAAATAGCCGTTGTACAAAGGGGTATCAATACGTTTGATGGCGTATCGAAACGAGTATATTGTAAAAACATTTGTGTGTCAATACGATATAGCCATATCGGTACAGTTTTAGCTCATTGAAATCTGAGGAAAAGGTCCAAGAAAAATTGTACCAGTACGCATATGGGGCGTATCGATACGGTGTAACCAATTTTCAAAGTTTGGTGATTCTAATAACTGACAAGGCAACTGTCATATTTTAAATGCAAAGAATTGAAAATCTTAACACATCGTATCGATACAAGTGAATCCATTTTGATATGCGTAACCAAAAATATAAACCCATATGAAGGTCGTATCGAAATGAGCTTAACCGTATCGGTATGATTTTGCAAAATAAAATTCTAGTAGTCAAAAGTCGTATCGAAACACTTAAGGGTGTATCGATAAGCCTAAACATTTTTGGTTATTTGAGTATGATAATACTTAGAAAAACTTTTAGGGTTTAAGTTTTTGACTTAGAAACATTTTAAGTTCAATCCCTTGTCATTTTGTGAGACTTTTTGAATACTTCGAAATTTATCCAATTTTACAAATTGGTCCTTAAACTTTTTTTATATCAAAATCAAATATAGGTTTTACAATCTCCCCTTTTTGATATAACAAAACCAAAGTAAATTTTTAAGTAGATTTAAAAAAATACTCCCATTTTCTTTAAGACTAAAATATATAGTTTTGAGAAACTTTTAAAAATTTAGCTCTTTATTTTTACTTCTTCCCCTTTTTGTTAGATCAAAATCAATAGGATATAAATAAAGCAAGATATACATATTAAAGGTACTCCAAGCATAAAGAAACATCATAAATATCATTAAAATTCAAAGCATAAAATTCAAAGCAACATTAAAATCCAACTTAATTCCTAAAAACATAAACAAAAACAAATAAACCAAAGCATAAGAGTTCAAAAAACAAAAAACATAGGTGCATAATACTAATCCTAATATGATATGATATGCAAGATGCCTAAGGAGCGTCTTCATCATCTTCTTTTTCTTCATCCTCTTCATTTTCATCATTGGCATTGGTTCTAAGAGATTTTCGCCATTCACCATGAAAAGCGGTAAGAGATATGTCCATCGAAGCTTGGCGATTCTCAATGGAAGTAACTCTCTCCTTTAAGGATGTGAAACGAGTGTCAATAACAACAAATCTAGAGGTCATAAAAGTGTCCAAAGATGCAAATTTCTCATCGAGATAAGCCATGAGAGCATCAAGGGAAGGTTGGGCTACCGGAGCTTGAGGAACCGCTTGAGGAGCTGCCACCGGATCGGGTTGAGCGTCTTGAGGGAGATTCGTAATACGAACCCATTCTCCATTATAGTTTGTGAACTTTGTGCGGTGGAGATAACATTCATCAATCATTTCAGTGAGAGGTTCAGTAAGATCATGAGTACAATCAATCCCCAACTTATGGAACAAGTAGCTCAAAGCAGTGCCATAGGTGAAGGATGAAACAAGAGTTGTATGGCGGTTTTACACAAGGAATGCAACCTCGGCAAACATAATTTGAGCAAGGTTTGGACATTTACTCTCACAGAAGCAATGAATCCAAAAGTCATCAACTTTTCAGATTGTTGAGAAATTTTCACCGGATGTGCGAAACCACCAAGTGATTATAAGGTGAAGGATGCGATCATGAGCATTAAGCAGAATCAAGAAGCCACCAAGAACATGTCCCAACGGGTCCTCATCATCAATACACACATCCTCAAAACCAAAAACATTTTCTAAAACCGAAGAATCAATTAGAATTTTCTTTCCCATGAGGGAAGATTCAATAGCAACAACCTTGGATCTATCTTGGTCATAAATACACGGGCATTGGAATAAAAGATAAGAACAAGGTTTCGATATAAAATCTCGGGTATGCTTTAAAAAGTCATAAACTTCCATTGATGCATGACCTCAAGGTATTTAAATTGAAATCTTTCGGAAGACAAAAAAAGGATTGAAACAGTGTGCTCGCGACAAATTTTATAACTTCGATATTGTTCAAAATGAGCTATTGCATTTGTAAATCTAGGTTCATTAAAGCAATTTTGAAAAATATAGGTTAGATTGGGTTTTGTAGCATCGTTTTCGGAGTTGGTATTAGATGATTGTCCGAATTATCTTCTTTGTCTTTTCTTAGGACCCATGATAAAAACCTGAAATCAAAATCCAACCACATAAAAAATGTATGCATAAATCATTACATTCGATCCAATAAACAATCCAATGATCAAGTTGAGGAGTCCAATCTTGGTCTTCTTGATATTATTTGTGCCTTCATATGTGGTCTCGAGCTTGTCCTATGTTTCCTTTTGCACTCGTGCAAGAAGAAATCTTCGAGTACTCGTCCGGTCCAAGCGCACAAAAGAGCATATGCATAGCTTTATCATTGACTTGTAATCATCTTCGTTCTTCATCGGTCATCTCAAGCTTGGACTTTGGAACAAACTGGTCTCCTTCTCTCTTCATTGATATGGTTGGTCCGTCTTCCACTACATCTCATAAGAGGTAGTCGTTGGATATGATGAAGAGCTTCATGTGATTCTTGTCACACCCTAAAAATCGATCTAGTCGGGGTTAAGTTCCGGTGATTGAATATTTTGTACCGGTTATATAATTAACTCGATCTTGTACCTAATTTGAAGCAATAAAGGTTATTAGGGCTAACTGTATCAATTTATTATTATTATTAAAAATATATATATAATAATAACGTGAGTGGGGGACCCACGGCCGATTCCTTCAAATTGAAGGAATTACCGTGAATTCCCCTATATATGGGATGATTCGGCACAAAGGGGGCAAGGTGGCCTCCACGTGGGGAAAGCCTAAGGGTCATGCCCCTTTAGGTATACCACCACTCTACATACGTGGAGAATGAAGAGAAAAGGGAGGCTAGCAATTTAGGGTATAAAATGGGGGTATACGCAAGAAAGGGACAAGAAAATAAGGAACAAACAAATCAGTTCAGTGATAGGGTGATAAGCTCGAGTTTTTCGGTTTAATAAATTTGAGTCCTTGCTATTGATCGGGTAAGCTCAACTCCTTGGGTAATATTTTCGTATTGATTCGATGTCGTTTTGTCGATTCTAACTAATTCCTATTGGTTAACCTAGCTCAAGAGGTTGATAAAGAACAACCATCATCTCTTCCGAAAGCCAAGGATAAAGGCGTTGTTATCCAAGAGCTTTAAAAGCATTAGGTTGTCGAGGTGAGTGTAGTTGTGTCAAGTGATAGGCTCGGTACCATCCCGTCATATTATTTTGTGATTATGTCTGTATTTGTTTAAGGGCTCACGTAGAGCAACTATGTTGAATTCGATTGGCAAATCTGGTAAGCACTTGCATTGCTTTGATATGTGCAAATATGACTATGATATGCTACACGTATGTGATATATGAAATTAATATGAATTGTGACATGATATGGAGCTAAGGCTCATTTTGATATTTGATATGATATGACTTGAAAATATAGATTATGTGAATTTGTGTAATTATGGACATTGGAAACAATTGGCATGCCATAGGATTATTGAGCTCGGTTAAGTGAGGAAGGACTACGGTCCAAGGCTACGGCCTATATGTGGGAGAAATAAGGTCGGTTGTGTAAGGGATATATCTCTGGAGCTACGGCTCAAGGGCTACAGCCCACTCTACGTTATATGTGTTGGTGTACAGGGGAATCCGTGTATCCAATGGTGCCTAATGTGATTTGTGTTTTAATTGTGCTATGACAAAATAAATTACGACATGAATATGTGAAATGTATATGTGAATATGAAAACATGAAAATAAGTGATATAAGCATGAATTCTGTGTAGTGTAATATGATTACTTGTATGTTTAATCATCATGCCATTCATGTTATTGATCATTTATTGTAATTTTTGTAACTACCTTACTAGGCTATGTAAGCCTAACATGTGTGTCACATACATTTTCAGGACCTTGAACAATTCCAAGCTTTGATCATGTTGTTGCGGTTGTAAGTCACATCTCTGCCATATATGTATGTTATCTTTTGCTATAAACTCATAGTAAAGTGGCATATGGTCCAACTTGTTTTGCATAAGCCTTTCTAAGATTGTATGATGACTTGGTAATATGGTTTTGTTGTATGCTTATAATGACTAGATTTGAATAGGTTAAAAAGTGCCTAAAATGAGCCTAAGGTGAAAACTTGGTAAATGGATTCCGAATGCCCTAAAATTTGGCGTACCAATAGGAACATGGTTTATAAGTGTACTGGTGAAATTTGGTAAATTTAGTTAAGTCACAAAACTGATTTTCGTAAAAAGTCTCAAATTGGTTTAATTGGCTTAGTAATTCGATAGGTTCTAATAATGAAACCTTTAGATTAATAATTGGAGAGTTTAATTTCAATTGGTAGTACGAAATCGGATTAAAATTAATAACTTGTAAAAATTTACAAATTAGTCTCTAAGGTTAAGAAAAGTTTAAAATTGACCCTAACTCCGATTAAGTTTAGTAACCAACAAAGTGGATAAGTCTTAAGAATATTCAATATGATACTTAGATTAGGTTTTGAACTCTAAAACCTTTTTCGAACCTTCAATTGGTATTCCAATAACACTATCCGACCCAGATCTCTACCAGACCAGAAAGGGGGTGTTATAATTGTGGTATCAGAGCCTAGGTTTAGTCAATTCTAGGACTAACCAGGCATCCGTTATGAGTCTGTGTCGGCATATGCCACTTAGGAGTTATTGAATATGTATTCTATGACTTGCAACTTACACGATTTAATCCTTATGTGCAATTAGATCTAAAATGTCTAGTCCTACCGATAGAAAGGTAGTGAACGAACCTTATCCGAGCTTCTCTTCAACTCAGGGGGACAACCTGAGGCCCGAAATCTAACCCGAGAATGTAAGACATAACGACCCACCTCACCCTCCATCAATGTCACCTGCTCAACAGGCGTATCTAAAGTCTATAGCGAACATGATTAAATAGGTACTGGTGTCTCTCCGACAAGAACCACATCCCCCACATGCTGAGGTTTCTCTGCCTGCTTCGAGAGCTCATGTTGACAAACTCAAGCAGTATCATGTGTATACGTTCACCGGCTAGGATCTGGATAACCCCAAGATCTCGGAATACTGGCTGAAGAACACTCTGAAGGTGCTGAATAAGCAAATGAAGTGTCCTGAGGAGCATAAGCTTGAATGTGCCCTGGCCTTGATACCTGAAGAGGCCCAAAGCTGGTGGGATACGGTGACCCTCACTGTTCCTGAACATCGTGTCACATGAGACTTCTTTCTTCAGGAGTTTCGTAAGAAGTACATCAGCGAACACTACATTGCAGAAAGACACAAGAAATTCTTCCATCTGAGGCAAGGGGGAAGACCAGTGGAGCAGTATATCCACGATTTCTGTAAGTATGCAAGATATGGTGCCGAAATTATCCGTATCGATAAGGATAAATGTAAAATGTTTATAGACGGCCTTTGTGATAAACTTCGCCCTCTCTTTGTTGCTCTAGAGATAAAGGACTTCTGAACCCTTGTCAATTGGGCCATCACAACCTAAGCTTCATAGAGAGCCTCTGAGAGAAGAAAGGGGAACCAGACTCGACCTAATAAGAGGTTCCGAGATGATTCTAAGTCACCCACATCCCAAAAGAATGGAAGACAATGGGACCAAAAGTCTGCTACCCACCAACAGTTTCCTCGATCTGGGTATATACCTCAGTTCCAGTCTGCCGGAACAACTGTTACCCGCACAACTTCAATGGATAGCACAAGCGGTTCCACAAAGGGTTCCCAAATTCCCTTATGCAATTTCTGCCAGAAGAGGCACTCGAGGCAGTACCGTAAGCAATCCGAATTTTGTTACCTTTGTGGAGAGTCTAGCCACTTCATCCGTTAGTGCCCACAGAACCTTTAGGCTCCTATATCTGTAGCCTCTCAGAACAATCTTAATAAGGGGAGAGGAGCAAAGCCAGTGTCATTCGGATCTGTAGGTAGACCCCACAACAACAATACTCTTCTAGCTGGCCGTGATCCTCAGACTTCAGCTCAGATGTATTACGTCTGAGGTCACGAACAGGAAGATGACCCGATGTGATTGCAGGTATAGTGGAGTTATGTTCTGAATTTGTTTATACTTTGATAGATCCAGGCTCCACGCACTCTTTTATTAGTGAACCCTTGATTGAAAAGTATACTTTAGAATGTGAACATGTTGCTTCTGAGATACTTGTCACAAATTCGCTAGGAGATAGTGTGGCTATTCGAATAATCTGTAGAGCTTTTTCCTTAAGGATTCAAGGGATCCCATTTCTGGCCAACTTGATTGCTTTGCCCTTCCATGAGTTCGATCTCATTCTAGGCCTCAATTGGCTAGCTGAACATCAAGCGTGGGTGGATTATTCAAAGAAGAAATTATATCTCTGTGGACTCGGTAAGGAGCGCATAACCTTGATGAAGTCCGAACCTGAGCCTAAAAAGAGTCTCATGTATGCCATGGAGTCTAAGAAAGATTTGAAAATTAAAGACGTACCCATAGTGAAGAAATTTCCCGATGTGTTTCTCGATAAACTTTTGGGACTCTCTCCCACCCGTGAAGTTAAGTTTAGGATAGAAGTACAACCTGAGACTACTCCGGTCTCCACTACTCCGTATAGAATGGCTCTGGTAGAGTTGAAGGAGTTAAAAGCTCAGATTCAAGACCTTCAAGATAAGGGATTCATTTGACCGAGTTTCTCACCTTGGAGAGCACCGATTTTGTTCGTCAAGAAGAATGATGGATCAATGCGTCTATGCATTGACTATCGTCAATTGAATAAAGTGACGATCAAGAACAAGTACCCACTTTCGAGGATAGATGACCTTTTTGATCAGTTGAAGGATGCTTCTATCTTTTCCAAGATAGATCTTCGGTCCGGATACTACCAAATGTTGGTGAAAGAGTCTAATGTTCCAAAGACTACTTTTCGCACCAGATATGGTCACTATGAATTTCTGGTGATGCCTTTTGGGCTCACGAATGCACCTGTAGCCTTCATGGACCTGATGAATTGTGTATTATGACCCTATCTCGATAAGTTTGTGGTTGTCTTTATAGACGACATTATGATCTATTCTAAATACTCTACTTCTCATAAAGAACATCTCCGGATTATGCTTCAGACCCTTCAGGAGAAACAGCTCTATGCCAACTTCAGTAAATGTGAATTTTGGATGTCTAAAATATCCTTTCTTGGCCATGTAATCTCTTCTGCGGAATTCAAGTGGACCCAAAAAAGATCCAAGCAATTCTTGATTGGATCCATTCGAAGAATGTGGGATTAGTTCATAGTTTTCTAGGCCTTATAGGCTATTACCATAGATTCGTTAAGGGATTCTCATTGCTTGCAGCATACTTAATGAAGCTTCTCCGCAAGGACACTCATTTTGTGTGGACTTTTGATCAACAAAGGAGTTTCGACCAGCTTAAGCAAGTCCTTACTCATGCCCCTGTGTTAGTGCAACCCGAGTCGGGCAAAGACTTCACCGTGTACAGTGATGCATCCCACCTGGGATTAGGTTGTGTTCTGATGCAAAAAGGCAAAGTCATAGCTTATGCCTTATGTCAATTCAAGCCTCATGAGCTAAATTACCAGACTCATGATTTAGAACTTGCTGCAGTTGTGTTTACTTTGAAGATTTGGCAGCATTATCTCTATAGTGAGAAGTGTTATCTCTGCACTGATCACAAAAACTTGAAATATCTCCTAACTTAGAAAGAGTTAAACCTTCGTCAATGCCTATGGATGGAGCTATTGAAAGATTATGATTTAGTCATTGACTACCATCCCGGTAAAGCCAATGTGGTGGCTGACGCTCTTAGCCGGAATTCCACTTTTTCTTCGAGATGCTTGAATGCTCACTTCCGACTCAGAAAGCATGGCAAATTGTTAGCTGAGCTGAGAGTTCACTCCATCATTATCTCAAATTAAGGCACTCCAAGAAACTGATGAGGAGTTGCAACCCCTTATTGCTAAGGTCAAGGATAGCTCAGATCCTGACTTTGCTTTGAATTCTGAAGGGTTACTGTGTTTCCGCAACAGCATTTGTGTTCTTGATGATGATGATCTTTAGAACCAAATCCTAAGTGAAGCTCATTCTAGCCCTTTCTCTGTTCACCCTGGAACTATCAAAATGTATAAAGATTTGAAGGAGATATATTGGTGGTCTGGTATGAAGAATGAAATCACGGACTACGTAGCTAGGTGTTTGACTTGCCAACGGGTCAAAGCTGAGCACAAGGTACCTAAGGGTCTTCTGCAGCCCATTGAACTTCCGCAATAGAAATGAAAGTGTATCCCGATAGACTTCGTAGGTGGTCTACCTTTGACTCCGAAGAAAAATGATGTCATTTGGGTCATTGTAGACTCATTCACCAAGTCTGCTCACTTCCTTCCGATAAGAATGGATTTCAGTTTGCCTAAGCTCAAGGAGTTATACATCCGTGAAGTTATTCATTTACACGAAATTTTGATATCTATCATCTCTGATCGTGACCCACGATTTATGTATTAGTTTTGGAGGACCTTACACGAGGCCTTGGGAATGCGAGTGCATCTTAGCACTGCTTTCTATCCTCAAACTGGCAACCAATCTGAAAGAGTTATTCAGGTAACTCTAAACCCTTCTCTAAGCTATGTGAATAAGTATTTATACCAGACATGATTCTTCCTTGTAGAATCTAAAAGATATGCTCTGAGCATGTGTCATTGACTTTGGGAATACGTGGGAGAAATCCCTACCCTTGGTCGAGTTTGCTTACAACAACAGTTATCAGGCTTCAATTCAAATGGCTCCGTATAAAGCTCTCTATGAAAGGAGGTGTAGAACTCCTATTTGTTGTACTAAACTCGGTGAAGGCAAGATGCTAGGTCCTGATTTACTTCGGGAAATCGAAGAAAGGACTACCATTATTTGTGATCGGCTTAAGGCTGCCTTCGACCGAAAAAAGTCCTATGTTGTTCTGGGCATGAGAGATATTCAGTATGAAATTTGTAAGAATGCATTCCTCAAAGTATCTCCGTGGAAGAAGATTCTTCGTTTCAGAAAGAAAGAAAAGCTAAGTCCCCGCTTCATTGGTCTATTCGAGATGATTGAAAAGGTTGGACCTATTGCTTACCGATTAGCCCTCCCCGAGGAGTTAAGTCAGATTCACAATGTCTTCCATGTATCTATGCTACGCAAGTACCGATCAGATCCTTCCCATGTGATTGAACTGGAGTCTGTGGAAATCCAATCTAATTTGACATACGAGGAAGAACATATTCAGATCCTCGCACGAGAAGTTAAACGGCTTCGTAACAAGACTGTGCCCTTACTGAAAGTTTTGTGGCGAAGTCATTCCGTTAAAGAGGCAACATGGGAACTTGAGGAGACTATGCAAAAATAGTATCCTCATCTGTTTCACCTGAAATGGAAATTCGAGGATGAATTTTCTTAAGGGAAGAGTTTTCACACCCCCAAAACCGGTCTAGTCGAGGTTAAGTTTCGGTGATCGAATATTTTGTACCGTTATATAATTAGCTCGATCTTGTACCTAATTTAAAGCAATAAAGGTTATTCGGGCCAACTATATCAATTTATTATTATTATTAAATATATTATAATAATAATAATAATAATAATAATAATAATATGAGTTGGGGGACCCACGGGCGATTCCTTCAAATTGAAAGAATTACCGTGAATTCCCCCACATATGGGATGATTCGGCACAAGGGGGCAAGGTGGCCTCCATGTGGGGAAAGTCTAAGGGCCATGCCCCTTTAGGCATGCCACCACTCCACACACATGGAGAATAAAGAGAAAAAGGAGGCCGGCAATTTGGGTATAAAATGGGGTGTACGCAAGAAATGGGCAGGAAAATAAGGAACAAACAAATTGGTTCAGTGATAGGGTGGTAAGCTCGAGTTTTTTGATTTAATAAATTCGAATCCTTGCTATCGATCAGGTAAGCTCAACTCCTTGGTTAATATTTCTGTATTGATTCAATGTCGTTTTGTCGATTCTAACCAATTCCTATTGGTTAACCTAGCTCAAGAGGTTGATAAAGAACAACCATCATCTTTTTCGAAGCCAAGGATAAAGGCGTTGTTATCCAAGAGCCTTAAAAGCATCAGGTTGTTGAGGTGAGTGTAGTTGTGTCAAGAGATAGGCTCGGTGCCATCCCGTTACATTATTTTGTGATTATGTTTGTATTTGTTTAAGGGCTCACGTAGAGCAACTATGTTGAATTTGATTGGCAAATCCGGTAAGTACCTGCATTGCTTTGATATGTGCAAATATGACTATGATATGCTACACGTATGTGATATATGAAATTAATATGAAATTTGACATGATTTGGAGCTAAGGCTCATTTTGATATTTGATATGATATGACTTGAAAATATAGACTATGTGAATTTGTGTAATTATGGACATTGGATACAATTGGCATGCTATAGGATTATTGAGTTCGGTTAAGTAAGGGAAGACTACGGTATAGGGCTACGGCTTATGTGTGGGGGAAATAAGGTCTGCTGTGTAAGGGATATATCTCTGGAGCTACGGCTCAAGGGCTACGACCCACTCTCCGTTATATGTGTTGGTGTACAGGGGAATCTGTGTATCCAATAGTGCCTAATGTGATATGTGCTTATAATTGTGCTATGACAAAATAAATTACGACATGAATATGTGAAATGTATATGCGAATATGAAAACATGAAAATAAGTGATATAAGCATGAATTCTATGTAGTGTAATATGATTGCTTGTATGTTTAATCATCATGCCATTCATATTATTGATCATTTATTGTAATTGTTATAACTACCTCACTAGGCTATGTAAGCCTAACATGTGTGTCACATGCATTTTCAGGACCTTGAACAATTCTGAGCTTTGATCGTGTTGTTGCGGTTGCAAGTCACGTCTCTGCCATATATGTATGTTATCTTTTGCTATAAACTCCTAGTAAAGTGGCATATGGTCCAACTTGTTTTGTATAAGCCTTTCTAAGATTGTATGATGACTTGGTAATATGGTTTTGTTGTATGCTTATAATGACTAGATTTGAATAGGTTAAAAAGTGCCTAAAATAAGCCTAAGGTGAAAACTTGGTAAATGGATTCCGAATGCCCTAAAATTTGACGTACCAATAGGAACATGGTTTATAAGTGTACTGGTGAAATTTGGTAAATTTAGTTAAGTCACAAAACTGATTTTCGTAAAAAGTCTCAAATTGGTTTAATTGGCTTAGTAATTCGATAAGTTCTAATAATGAAACCTTTAGATCAATAATTGGAGAGTTTAATCTCAATTGGTAGTACGAAATCAGATTAAAATCAATAACTAGTAAAAATTTACAAATTAGTCCCTAAGGTTAAGAAAAGTTTAAAATTGACCCCAACTCCGATTAAGTTTAGTAACCAACAAAGTGGATAAGTCTTAAGAATAATCAATGTAATACTTAGATTAGGTTTTGAACTCTAAAACTTTTTCCGAACCTTCGATTAGTCTTCTAATAACACTATCCAACCCGGATCTCTACCAGACCGGGAAGGGGGTGTTACAATTCTTCTAATATGGATAGTTATCCCTATTGAAATAAGGTGGTTTGGTTATAGATTGAGACTCATACAAGTTGTGGCCGAAAGTAGACGCCATGGCTTGAATATCGGTTAATTTAATCACCTCTAGGATCGTCTCAAGTGGATGTTAATCCCTCAAATGAGCTAGGCTCTGATACAAATTGTTAGGTTGATCAATCAACTAGGTTTGGCCAATAGGGGTCAATTGACAATTTTAAAATTGAAAGGAAGCAAAAGGATACATGAAAAATGTGACACGAGGAATTTATAGTGGTTCAAGCTTCTAACATGCTCTACATCCACTACCTTAGCTCCCCACTAAGGATTTCAACCAATTTTACTAAGAAATTCTTCCCTTTTTTTAGGCTTAGAAGGAAACCGTTACAAAGTTCAAAGCTTTCTACCCAAAGCTTGATCAAGTTCATTCAATTTACAAGAAAGAATGGCAAATAATAAAGACCTCTAAAAGGTAAATAATTTGCCCCAATTACAATTTCACTCAACCCAAACTTGAAAGAAAGAGTTACAAATATGCTCACTCAAGTGGGTTACAAAGGATTTGACTCTAATAAGCTCAAAGTAGGTTGTATTTGTGCTTGAATATCACTTGTTCAATAGTTGTTGTTGAAGCTTTGGAGACTTGATTTTATACTCTCATATTGATTTCTAACCGTTTAGGTAGTTAGGATCATCAATAGAGCCGTTGGGCTGCTTTCTACCCACAATAAATGATGTTTGGTAACCTACTGTATCGGTACACGACGAGTCGTATCGATACCTGCCATAAGAAGAAATAGTCATTGTACAAAGGGGTATTGATACGCTTGATGGCGTACAAAAATAGTCACCGTGTTGTGGTACCGGTGGACATAGGCGTGACTAGTAGTTTATGGTGTTTGCAAAAATTGAACTGTAATATTTATTTAGTTAATTATTAAATTATTATGTAGTAAGTACCAAGTGAGCCATTTTTTAATTAGTATATATATTCTACTATTTGTTACCGTTATTTTTTTATATTTTAATTCATACGTGTAATTATTTTTAATTAGTATATATATATTTCTTATTTTTTTCTTACCAGGTGGAAATCTCGTTCTACAAAAAGTGAGTTCCCTGACACGTCAGAAATCCTTGCCAAAGTCGCGTTCTGCAGAAAGCGACTTTCCTGACACGTTAGGAATCTTGGACAAACTCGCATTCTACAAAACTCGACTTCTATGACACGTCAGGAATAGTGGCCAAACTCGCTTCTACAGAACGAGAGTTAGGGGCTATAAATAACCCCAACAAGCCATGGTTCCAAATACTTCGCTCCTGTTGTAGCTATTAATAACAACAAATCGTGTACCTAGAAAATATTTCTGCACAGAGATTTCTCAGGTATTGTGATTTGTTGCTATTCGGAATTGCATGATGCAAAATAGAGTTTTGGTAGGTAGGGAGTTGTGGTGCGACGTGTGTAGCGTGTTTGTGATCAAGATGAACGACAAATCACGATATCTGAAAAATGTGTGGTCTTCTTAAAGTGCTCGCAGTCCTTTTAAGATTCGCAATCCTTTTTAAAATAGAGAGTAATGAGATAAACCTCAAAACCCACGACTTCATTCACGGAAGAATAGTGGACATGTGTAGGGGTACATTGACCGGTTACAATGTTGCTGACCCCAGCCCAATAATGTACAATATGTCATCTTTGGTCGAGGGCCATCTTTGGTCGGGGTCAGAACTGTAGATATGATGCAACCCAGACTTGACAGCTGATAACGCATAGCAATTGTTGTCATGTCTAGGGTCACTTGGTGAACTACTTAGGCCTGGCAGTTGCGGATCACCTCAAATACAAGTTGAGGATCTTGTATGCATATTTGTTAGGTTCTAAACTTGTTGAACTACTCGGCCCAGGAAGTTGAGGATCACCTCAAATACCAGTCTAGGCTTAAAGAAGAGAATCGAGTGTTTGTAGAATGTCTGCAAAACAAGTTAGATGGTTCGTGTATAGACTTTTAAGATTTGATGAAAAGTATGTAATGTAAGTAAGCAAAGTAATTCGGACAGATACAGAAGATTTGATGAAAAGTATGTAACGTAAGTAAGCAATTTTGTATATATTTTGTTTCTGTATATTCAAATTCAATTTCAATACTGAAGCATTTAAGTTTTAGAAAAATGAAGTTCCTTTTTAAAAAATTAAATCAAACGAAGTAATTGAAAACGCGGTTGGTAGAACGCGAGTTCAGGATTTATGACATGTTGAGCAACACTTTGATGGTCATGGTCCTATAAATACCCCCTCATCACTTCCTTAATTAATCGCTCCTTAAAATTTTTCTCACTATATATTCTTCGTACTCAATTTCCTACTAATCCGCTCTACAATGGCTGGTAATGTTGATGATTTCCCATGTATTAGGAGACAGTCATGCGATGCTATTGTTGATTGTGATGGTGAATTAGAAGTTGGAATGATATTCGTGACAAAGAACCTAGCGAATGGTGCAATTAAGCATTACAACATACAACGTTCAGTTCTGTCAAAAGTGCAAAGAATGAATGCGGACAACCATATTAAAGAATGTGTCCATAAGGATCACAGATGTAACTAGAGGATCCGTGTATCACAAATCAAGAGGCAAAACAATGTGTGGCGCATAGTAAGATACGACGGACCTCATACATGTTAGTTATTGTAATGTATTTGAATGTTTCGTATATTTTTATAATAAAGTAGAATGTTAACGATTGCAGAATTTATTGGATATTTCGTTCATGGTCGGTATGTTTACAAACCTATAAATAGGTACTATTATTTTTGTAAGGGAGGCAGAAGTAATACATTAACGAAACATGCTACACGATAGTTAATTGAAATAACTACACCAACTTTAAATTAATAAAGCCTAGTTAAAATGAATGAATAAATGAGGAATCTGATTCTGTGTCCTCGTAGTCTGTACTTATGTCAGATGTTAAGTTTAGTTCTTTCATTATTTGTTATTTCTCCTACCGCCTTCTATAATTCCGCGTTGACAACGCATCAACGTCTTTATCTTAGAAATTATGGGTAGTTGATGACCTTGTTGATGAACTGGAGCCATCATCAAATTGTACAGTGAACTCGATGTTTGTAAACCCTACATGTTTGTATGACCGAAACATCTTGCGCATATCTTTCTCATTCGATAGTGTTAGCATGTAATATTCTTCTAGGTCGGGCCTAGTGACTGGGACTTTGACATGCAAGGCCGAAATTTTTTGGTTTGTTTACTCGCTGACCCATGTTGAAATCAAGTCAAATAGCGCATCTTTTGTGATTTTTTCATTGAAAGATGTGTAGGCGTAAGTTTCACGGAAGAAAATGGTAGCAGAAAATCAGGTCATACTTTGTATTTTAATTGTTGGGGAAACAAATTTGAGAATAACGTAACAAGTTAATGAAGTTGTTCTTTGTATTTTGTAAGCTGAAGAAACGAATTTGGGAATAGCGTAATTTATGAAGTTGGCTTTCTATAAAAGCTTGAGGGAGGAAGTCACGTTCTACAAAATGCGAGTTTGGCCAACTTTGAAGGACATCGCGTTATGTACAACGCGAGTTCGCTTGACAGGTCAGAAATCCTACATTGTTGGCTAAAGTCGCTTTTTGTACAATGTGGGTTTCTTCAAAGCTGGCCAAACTCGCATTTTGTAGAATGCAACTTTCTCGAAATGTGGTTGACAAGTCTCGTCAAGTTACGTCCGATAAATAGGTACATGAAATGGAGAAATAACACAACTTCAAAACACTTTGTCTGCGAACAAGAAATACCGCTTCTTAGTTTCACCAATAGCAAAAAGAGTGGCAGTTGTAGTATACTACGATGGTGAGATGATCCATGATGCGAAAATTGGTGTCATATTTTAGTCCCCCAACAATGTTACCATACAGATTCTGATGGGAGTAACGTATGAAAGGCTTAAACAAGCGATAACGAGGAAGGTTCCACATACTTTCGGAACGAAATTAAAGCTATTGAGGTATTGACTACCTTTGTCATTAAATCCATTGTATTTCACAATATTTGATGTTCGGGATGATGGAGATGTGCAAATGATGCTAGAGACCCATACCGATTGTTCTACGGGATGACCCATAGAGCTCTTCGTAACATTTTCTAGACGAAACGTCAAAGGGGAGATTGCGGTGCCAAATTGGCTTCGTGCAAATCTTGACTTCGACCCAAATGCTAATAGTCCAACATAAAGTTTGCGACAAGGCTTTAACTTATTAAGTACGGGTAATAACGAGGTTGCATCATCTTCTACCTCCAGGCCAAGACATTCTTACGCAGCCAGTTTCGAGTTAGACCTCAACATGCCACCAACACAGCACTTAACGTACAATCTATACAGTGCGGGTGTAGGAGCGTCATCATCTACGCTGTCATCCTACCACAAAGAGTTTAACCTATTCGATTTTTCATCAGTCGACCGGCACTCAACTTATATCCCCAGTGAGGCAAACATAGATGATATCTCATACGGAAAACACTCAATATATATCTTCGGTGTAGGGCCGTCATCATCTATGGGGCCATCCAACAATGAAGAGTTCTACTAGTTTGATGATTTTTTCACGATGCCACTCAACTTATATCCCCAATGATGCAAACACATATGATTTCTCATCGATGGGAAGACATTCATGCGCTGGTGATGTGGACCTAGATATTGGACATAGGTCTCGTCAGTGGTCTCCTCATCGGGTGGCAGCCGCAGAACCTGGCAGGGTGCATGTTGCCGATGAATCAGAACTATTCAGTTTTGAAAGGGATACTCATAATGAGGAACCACTTATGAAGACCGGGCCTGAAGGTGACGAGATGGGTTTATTTCTTGAATAACCACCAGACCTTTACGAGCCCGTCAATGTAGAGGATAATGCAGGCACTGCTTCGGAGGAGGATGCAGACATTGCTTTGGAGAATGATACGGAGGAAAAACCTATGGATGTTGCTACCCCACGCAGTTCTACGGGCGTAGCATATTACGATCCACCATCACACTTCACAATAGTGGATATGGAAGGATTTTACGCTACAAAATTTCTAGAATACCCACAGTTGGAGATGTTCAACGAACGAAATGATGGTGAACTCAGACGTGGAATGGTCTTCACGACTAAAAAACTAGCAGAGGCTGCGATCAAGCACTACAATATACACAACTCAGTTACGTGCACAGTGAGGAAAACTGAAGCAGACAAATACATCGCTGAATACCCTCACAAGAATGAAGGATGTAATTGGAGGGTTCGTGTATCACGTTTGAGGAGAATGCACAACCTCTGGAAGATAACGAGATACGACGTACCTCACACATGCTCCGTGGCAAGCCTGAGTCAAGATCATCCTAACTTGAATGTGCACGTGCTTGTTGATCATATCCTCCCACTTGTTAAAGCAAATCTACGCGTATCTATACCAGTATGTATAGTTTCGATTAAATATCATTTCACATACAAGGTAAAATACGAAAAGACATAGTTTGCAAGATATCGTGCTATCCAAAAACTATATGGGCAGTGGGAGAAATCATACAATGAGCTGCGAACTTGGCTGAATGTTATGCAGAAATACAACCCATGAACAGTTGTGCAACTTGAGACAAAGCCAAGATACTACAATGACCGGGTCGTAGCTGTGGAGTGCCAATTTTTTCGTCTCTTCTAGACATTCCCGTAATGCATTAAGGCTTTCCGACACTGCAAGCCGATGCTGCAGATCGACGCACATTCTTGTTTGGCAAATACACTCAGATCCTCCTACTAGTAGTTGTACAAGACAGTAATAGAAAATGCATTCATGTAGCGTTCGCAATCGTTGAAAATGAATATATCCTTCGTGGATGTTTTTTCTCACCAACCTGCGCACGCATGTCCTCCGTCGGGTTCTTCGCACAAGAGAAGATGGGATATGTATTATTTTAGACAGAGGCGTAGGGATATGAAGATCAATCGAATGTTTGGGCTAGTCTTGACAACCTCCGTATATTCATCACTGACACTGTCTACGACATATTGCTGCCAATTACTACTAGAGATATAAGAATGATGACGAGCATATAATGGTTTTTCGCATGGGTAGGCCTTTCACTCTCAAAATTATTAATTAAAATGCCTTTTACTATTATTTCTCGTTAACTATTCCGTCTTTTATTGAATAGACAATGCACACCGAGTAGAGGACGTTCAAGAGTTGCTGGAAGAGTTGAGAGATGGAAATTTAGCTTAATATAACTATCTTCTTGATATCCCGAGCGAGAAATGGTTGCGATGTTACGATGGGAGTCGTCGATATGGTCACATGATAACCAACTTGGCTGAGGCGATCAATTCATCTCTGAAGGGAATGCGTCATTTACCTATCACATCCGTTGTCAAGGTGACATATTATCGACTCGCTACACTTTTTGCAAACCTCGAAAAACAAGCAACGGATTGGATTGTAGGTGGCCATACATTCCATCCAGATCTCTAACAAAAATTTCAAATATACCATGCACACGCAAACGCGATGGGTGCAGTATGTTTCTCTCGTCACGAACATCGCTTTACCGTTACTGAATTTTCTCGGCAGCTGCAAAGAATATCGTAAAAAAATTACGTTGTTAATCTAGAACTGAAAAGGTGCAACTGCGGCATTTTCTAGACATTCAAGTACCCGTGTGCGCACGTCTTTGCTGCATGTGCATCCGTTTATTTTGACGCAATGAAACTCGTTGATCCTTTATACCGACTTGAAAATGTATTCAAGGTATACCGATCTGAGTTTCCTCCAGTAAGAAATGAACGTGATCGTGAAGTGGTTGCCGATGAACCTAAGATACGACCAGATGAATCCCTGCAACGCAAGAAAAAAGGTCGCCCAAGCTCAACTATGATTCATTGTGCCGAGGATATGATTCCTCGAGAATGGACCAAACAACCTAGGTTGTATAGTAATTGTAGGAATCGTAGACACGACATCAGAAAATGTCCTCATATGATCCGCCCTCGAGTGAACTAATTGTACTTCTAAATGTATTGTTTTATTCCTATGTACCACAATAAGATGTCTTATATGCTCCGATTGTTATTCCTAATTACCAAAATATCAGAATTAAATGAACACAATAATACTCTAACTATGAACATATATTATTAAGTAAATTTTTTTAATAATTCTTAAGTTCCTTCGTTCTCATATTTCCACTAATAATTTAACCATTGTAAGCATGTGTTCTCGTTCTACGACGTGAAAGTTAAATAACTAGAAAAAATATACCCCAACATACTACAAATTCGACTCAAACTAGACTACAACTCATGTTCCCATGTTTCTTAAGGCTTTTCAACATGGTTAGATAGCGTTTTTAACGCGATTTCTACAGCCTTTAAAATGACTTATACACTCCAATTTTTGAACCATTGTCAGCATGTGTCCCCGTACTACAATGTGAAAGTTAAATAACAAGAAAAAATATCCCCCAACATACAACAAAATCGACTTCAATTGACTACAACCTATGTTTACAAGTTTTTCAAGGCTTTTGAACAGGCTTAGATAGCATTTTGAACGTGATTTCTACATCCATTAGGGTGCCTTATACACTCCGTTTTATTAACTATTATAAGCATATGCTACCGTCCTACGACGTGAATGTTAATTAACACAGAGAAACAACCCGCAACGTAGCACAATACCGACTAAAACATGACTAGCGGCCTAAGTTTCCATGTTCTTCATGCAAAGAAACATGGTAATATAGCATTTTCAACGCAATTTCTATGGTATTTACAATGTTTTATACACGACGATTTTCATACCATTTTTAAGAGATATATCAGTGCTATGTTGTAAAAGTATATACCTACAAAAAATAATTCCCTAACACTAAAAAATCAACATAAACATGCTGATCGAACCTTGTTTTAAGAACAAAATTATACAAAAGTCGCATCCTGTGCAACGTGATTTTCGTGCTGAAAATATCGTGTTCCTTGCAACGCGAGTTCCTTTTATCTCACCATTTCAAAAAGCCGATAAATTTTCGCCGATTTGTCTGATTATCTCGCAAAAGTCGTGTTCTAACGTATGCGACTTTTATTTATTTATTTATTTATTAATGGATAATATAATCTAACGCGTGTCTGAAAATCGCGTCCTGCACTACCTGAATTCTTCCTACATGAGTAGAGTGATGAGTATTTTTCCAAATATTATTCTTTAAATGTATTTTTTTAAAATTTTTCCTAAAATAGAATATTCAAACCAATTAGCCGAGGCAAATAACCCAAGTAAAACAAGTTAGTCTTTTTCCATAAAAACGGAATACAAGCCCTGAAACCCCTTTTCGACAACCCTCAGAAGTAGCCCCTCTCACGCACACGGCGCCGATCATAGGCGACGCCACCTCAACCACGACGGTGGTCAACGAAAGGGAAAAGGAACAGCGGCTTTCGGCGACCCTTTTTCAAAACCCAGGTAAATTTTTAAAACCCCTAAACTTTGTTTTACAAATTATCGATAAAGAGTAAGAAAAACTCACTTTTGATTTGGAAATCCCTTTAAAATTTCCCTTGTTTTCGATTTGAAAATCCTTTTCAAAACTTATTTGCTTTTAATTCGAAAAGAAATCAAAAATCCTAATTTCTTAGGCAAATGAAGAAGATGAGAAAGAGATACCTAACAAAAATTCTTGGTACCTTTTTGTATTTCTGAGATTGTGGGAAAAAGGGCTCCCCTTTTACATTCTTTCTCATTCGGCTATATAGCCTGAAATTTTTGAATTACAAATAAAAAAGAGCTAAATTGCTATATGTTGTCTCTGAAATTCCCTGCTGTTGTTCCTTATAATAGGGAAGAAGAGGTCACTGTTGATGATGGCCATAGCTTGGTTAGGGGCATGGTGAAAGGAGCTTAGGCAATGCGTGCGGCAATGGGTAGAAGATAGTGCATTCAATGCACCGATATTGAAATTCCTTTTTTTTCTTTTTTTTAATTTATATTTTGTAATGATAATACTATTAAACAATAATAATAATATTAAAACCTGGACGAAAATAGGGTATTGACTGTTCTGTTTCCCACTGCAGCAATTTTTGCTGCTGAAATTAAAGAAGGAAAAAGAAGCTTAAGGGTAAAAAGGCGAATACATGGGAAAGAGAGGAAGAGGTGGTGGTGGAGATGGCGGAGGCGTGAAAAGTGCTGCAAACACGCCGTCGAAGTTTCAAAAGACGGTCTCACTCAGAGAAGAAGCGAGTGGCAAGAAGCAAACAAGGGGAGGGGGTTCCACCAACGTCAAAGCTGTATTGAAACACGAGCACTTGCAAAACCTAGCCGTCTGGGCTAGTGGCGAAGCTTCAATCCCTTCTTTGGCTTCTTTTTTTGGGCACAGATTGGCCGCTGATGGAGAAGCTTCGGCAATCCCCCAGGATCCGTCTTTCTTTCCTTGCCAGAGGTTAGTATTTTCTGGCACCGAACTATGATGTTATGGGAATATAAGATCTATTGGTTGCCTTTGGATTGTATGTGCTTCTAGTTAACTTGCATAGGTCTATAAAAGTTGTTTATAATCTTGTGTGTTAGAGGTGCAATTGAGCTAAATCAAGTTTAATAAGCAGCTTGAGGCTCTAAGTTGAGTTTCACTTTTAAGCTTTGAGCTGATTTCAAGATAAAAATTTGATCGCGCGTGCTCGATTAGTCTCGTTTACCTATTGAAAGCTAAACTTAATTCAACAATACGTATTGGAAATAAAAAAGCTTGATTAGGTTCACAAGCTATTTGGATCAAGTGTTACAATATTTGAACTTGGCTCGTTCCTTAGTTTGAATTCAACTCGACGTTGATGAAGTTGAATTTGAGTTATTTAAACTTGTGCTCACAAGCTTCGTTTACAATTATATTTCATATGTATTGTGCTAGCATTGAGTCCCATTACAGAATGCAATTGGCTCAACAACTAAATAGGTCTTATATTATACTGTTAAAACTTTAGGCAGTTATATCGAGTACTTAGATGCGTTTGCGAAGTGAAATTGATAACTGAAAAACAGTTTTTTGTTGGATTCCCTAGTTCAATTTTGTTTGGTGCTGGTTTAGTTGTTATTAATCATTCATTTTGAATTGAAATGTAAGTGGTTTAGCTTGAGTGAATCTGCATTGAGATATGGGTAGATTGTCTTGAGGGTTCATGTCATAAAAAAGAACTAGTGCTTTGTTTCTTCATTTACTTGTTGATACTTGTCATAGGTGAACTATCGTTGCCTTGGTTTTGCTTTACCAAGTCCTTTTCTTGGTGAGTTTGAGGCTTTGGCAGGTGGGAGTGAATTGTGGGGAGATTCTCCCCATGGTCCATGACATGAGAAATATTAAGAACTATGGCTTTCCTTCCTTGTTTATTTGGTCATATTTGGCATAGGAAAATGGGGCCTCAGTAAGTGTGGGAAGATTCGGGTTCATGTCATAAATAAATATTAAGAACTATCACTTGTTTACTTGTTTATACTTGGCATAGGTGAACTAGTGCCTTGGTTTAGCTTTACCGAATCCAGTCTTGGTGAGTTTGGAGACTCGGAAGGTGGTAGTGAATCACTGAATTGTGGGGAGATTTTCTCATGAGAAATATTAATAACTATGGCTTTTGTACCTCGTTTACTTGTTCATACTTTGGCATAGGAAAGTGAGGGCTCGGAATGTGTGGGGAGATTCTCTTGGGTTCATGTCATAAAAATATTAAGAACTATCCTTGCTTCCTTGTTGATACTTCCCATAAGTGTTGTTTTTAAATGTTTGTTCGAAATTTTCTGTGTAATGATATTATTGAGTTTTTCTCCCATGTATGTCCCCAAGCTACTGAATTAACATGTTGCTTATTTTCTTGTTTCCTTGTTGATACTTCCCATGGGTGCCGTTTTTAAATTTCGTTGGAGACTAAATTTATATGCAAAATGACATTATTGAGTTTTTCTCCCACGTCTCTGTCCCCAAGCTACTGAATTAACATTTTGCTTTAGGCACCTTTCGTATTAGCATTCATTTCAGTTGATCAACTAATTGAGTCCTTTTTTTGGCGGCATATACTACAGATATTTATTATTTTCAACTTAGCATTTATGACACGAGAAAGAGAAGTACTATCCAACCTATCCCATGTTATCAGACTCAAGAGGTTTTTTCCCCCATATATTTGAGGATGTTGCCCTCGTGTCAAACATGGATATTGTAAGAAAAATGAAGAGTCCGGGTATAAGATGCTATCTAGATTGCCGATTCTAATTGTTTTGTTCAATAACTAGTATGATAGTTTTGCTTACTCGTTTACTCTATTGTCATGTTAAATGCAGTCGGATATATGGAGCTGCATGTGATTTCACTTTAAATTTTTTGCAGATGTGAGACGATTCTTCAGCCTGGCTTTAATTGTACTGTTCGCATTGAAAAGAACCGAGCAAATGCAAGGCATAGACGTAAGAAACCTCATATTTTGACACAGAATACTGTGGTCTACAACTGCCACTTCTGTTTGCATCGGAATCTAAAACGAGGGACTCCAGAAGGCCACATGAAAGAAATGTTCCCTCCCAAGTCAAAGACATCATCCTCAATACCCAAACTTGTCAAATCTAGAAATTTGAAGCCTATTACAAGTTCAGGTAAAGAAACAAGCAAAGATGGCATTGGTGAGATGATTGTAATGAGTTCACCTGCAGTGGCTGCTGCTGAAAATCCGAGCACAGATGCTCCTGTGACTCCAGTTAGAGGTAGGACTTTGTTGGATTTGAAAAAGAGAAATAGGAACAAATCAGGGTCGAAAAGACCGGCCGAACAAGAAAACAATCCGATGACAACGGATGCAGAAAAAACAGTTGGTGCTTCAGGTAAAAGGAGAAAATCTTGGATGAGCCTCCGTGAAATTGTTGCGAGCAATGGGGACTTGTTATTCTAGATTCCGATTCTTTGTTGCAAGTATTGTTTCACGAATTCTTTAATTTCTCGAATATACTCGGTGTGTGTTCTACGCACATTTATATTTTGATCTATTACTTACCTCAAGTGCTTTGTAACCTAAGTTGTAAAAGGAATGATTTCTCAATCTTAATATATCAAGAGTATAAAGGAGTCGATGAATTACTAGAAAAAAAGATTTTACAAAGAGTTAAAGTTGGAGAATGAAATTGAATAAAATGTAAAGTTGAGAGGTTAAATTACAAAAAGAGAAAATATGTTGTTAAAAAAATAATTAAAGTTAAATAAGTATTTTATCGTTGTTGAGGAAATGCTATTCAAATTTGGACTCAAATGAATGATGAATTGAAAAAACAATGAAATTAAGTAAAATTGAGGGATTAAATTAAAAATATAAAAATGATGTAAAAAAAAAAGAATCGAACTATGTAAGTATTCTACGGTTGAGGAATATGTGGTTGGTTCATATTTAGTAAAAAAATGAACCTAAAACGAAAAAAAAAATAGAGAAACAAAGAAATCATGCAAAGTCAGTGGACTAAATTGCAAAAATAAAAAATTTGTTATAAAACGGTAAAGTAGATTTATATAGATATTATGTCGTCGTTGAGAAGCATGTAGTTTAAAATTAGTTAAAATAAACTTAAAACGAAGGAAAAAGTAAATAAACAAAGAAACCATAAATCAAATTGCAAAACAATAAATAAATTACTTAATCAAAGACCAAAATGACGTTATTTATATAGGTTTATCAAACTGCATGTACTAAATGTAGCATTATCTCTGTTATAAATACAAATAATTACATTAATTCAAATTGATGTATTCATTTTTTAATATGTATAATAGAATAAAAAATTGTGTAGAACTAAATAAAAAATAAAGTTTTATGTATATAATTATACCAAATATAAAATTCATATATCATAAAAATCCTAATATAAATGTGATATTTATCCTTTGGATGAGTCTGCCACGCTTGACGAGCACTGATGAACACTACTAACGATGAGCACCGATGATCACTCTTAATTTAATTTATAAAGATTTAAAATTTAAAAGACTCACTGTATAATTATAAATTATTTAAAAATTAAAAGGTAAATCGATTAAAATATATTTTTTATTTTCTTTTAAACATAATTAGATCAAAGTACCTACCCCTAAATCACAAAAACCTAATTTTTTTGAACTTTTATCCGTTGCTACCGGCCACATTCGCACCACCCCGCCACCGCACCTCCGTGGCCGTCATTGAGCCCTGCCATCGTTCCCAACATTTCTTGCAAGAAGGTAATTTGTCCCCAATTCTCCAATTCAAACCCTAAATAAATTTAATTCGATTAGTGTTTTGGCCGCCAGTCATCGCCGTCACCGGTCACTCGCCGGTATCCCCGTCCAATTGGCCACCCAATTCTGACATCCCCTTTAACCGATATCCCCAATTCCTAAATCCCCTAATCCCCTAATTCTCAAACCCTAACCACCACCCTAACCCTAATTTTTGAAATTAGGCCAATATAGAACCCTAATTCTCAAATTGAGTACCCTAATTCCCATGTTATAACCCCAATTACCAGAATAGAACCCTAATTTGTATGTTAGAACCCTAGATCTCATGTCTGATTCCGAATTCCCAATTCGCAGTCCAGCTTCTGTACCGGTACGGTGTTTAATGCGTACCGATACACGGGTCTAAGCGTACCGGTACTGATTGTGTACCGGTACGAAAAATGACTACTAGAATTTAATTCCAAACAGAATGTACTGGTACGATAGGACAACCGTACCGGTACGCTCTGTTTGATTCTTTAATTTTTTTGGTTTAAGTTCGATACATGCATGCTTAGATTTTAACTTTTTAACGTAGATGATGGATCTAAACTTAACGTCTTCAAAACAAGTTAAGATGATAGAGTAAAAGCGTCATATCGACATGTGTTCGGAGAAGACAAACAACGAGGTACAATCATTATAATTAACTAAAATTTCAATAATAGTGT
This sequence comes from Hibiscus mutabilis, assembly GCA_019671005.1. Lineage (NCBI taxonomy): Eukaryota > Viridiplantae > Streptophyta > Magnoliopsida > Malvales > Malvaceae > Hibiscus > Hibiscus mutabilis. The sequence continues at coordinate 11,639,713 of CM033745.1, forward strand.
TGATTTTTTTTGTTAAGAATATTGTTAAATTTTTTATTTATTTTATATACATATAGGAAAAAGCTGAAGCTGTACATGAGGAAAACATGAGAACTCCTTATTAGAGTGATCACAAGTTCGAGACACTCATTCATTCGGTGCAAAATATTGAAATGGAATTTGTTAAAATGGTCAATTTGAAAATTTAAATGGTCAATTTGAGAAATTAAATGGCCAAATTGAAAAATTATTGACCATATTAACATCGAGTAATGTTAAAAGTTCAATACAAGATAGTGATTCAGTAAAAGGAGAATGTATACATAGTCGATCATTAAAGGAGGATGCTTTAAATAATAGATCAGATGAGGCTAATTTATATAGCGGTCCATTGAAAAATGAGGGTTTAAAAAATAAATCACAGGTGGAAGAAGGATTAAATGTCGCATCATTGAAGGAAGAAACCGAGAATGGTATTAAAAAACTGAATTTGTCTCTATTTATTAATTGTGATACGGATTAGTCTTCTTCCTCATTAGAACCTATTGGTAAAACAAAACTTAAAGTTAATTCTGAAGACAACATCAAGACTCACACTGATGGTTTCCCAAAAATTCCTAACGAGGTTTTTAACTTTCAATTTAGTCTCCATCGATTTCCTAGTCAATTAGTTACGTTGAAGGAAACTCCAATAATTAAAAAATGTGGCCTAAAATGTCTAACGGTCCCAAGGCTTTGTCAAAGAGTAAAAACTCTCAACAGAAAAAGGGTGTGAAATGTTAGACTGCACGTTCTGATTTTACTCATAATCTGAAGTCGAAAGATATGACATCAAAAAAAAAGAGCTCGAACTTCTAAAGTGAATACAAAGGTATGTATAAATCATTATTTATTGGTTATATTTCATCTTATAGTTTGATATTATTTGATTGCTTAAAAATAATTTTTGCCATATGATATGCAGATAGAGGAAAAAACCACAAAGTTTCATGATACACTGGAAAAACATCAAAGGTTGATTGTTCTGAAAAAAATGAGGTAGTAACATGATGAAAAATCTATTTTTTAGAAGGGTAAAAATTTGAAAGAAATTATGTACAAATATTTCATTTGAGTTGAATATATGATCAATTACTCTTTGATTGTGTAGGTTGAAAAAAAAAACAAGCTTTGTGATTTTGAGATTGAACCGGAATTGCAAGATTTATTCACAGAAGCTCAAATCAAATGTAAAACAAGAAATGTGTAAACTATAAACACATTTTTTAATATCGACATTTAATTTTCTTGTTATTATCATTTTTAAGAGTTAAATGTTTCTCATGTAGTATAAATATGAGGTAGGTGATTTCTTATCAGAAGCTTTGGTATGATAAGTGTTGTTTACAAGAAATATTTGAAGTACTTAACACTTGAAGAACGTTGAATTTGTACGAATGTTGCTACTTGGAATGATACATCCAACAATCTGTACATGGCCAATAATAATAATTTGGACGTTGACAATGCTTGTACTGTTTTTCCAGAAAAAATGGTTATTTGTTTGGGTATTATAGATTAAATTATTAAATCTTTTACATAATCAATATTTGTTCTTTTGTCTGTTATCAATACAAGTATTTTTATTGTTTTTAAATATTTAATAGTTTATCGATATCTATGTGTACGATTTGCACTTGAGACAAGAACCTATGCTAAAAAAGTTATATATGCCTCTATCCTTTCATGTAAAAAATAATTTATGGGCTAGGGATCACATTATTTTCATATTATGATTTCATGACATTTTCAAATTTAATGTTTGTCGCAAAGTTACATTATGGAAGATTTCACACATGCTCACATAAATAAATGTATTTTCAACTTTCATACCCGATGGATAGAGAACTTTATACCTATTGATAGTAGTAATGTTGAACATGTATATTTATAATTTGTTATTTGCTTGTATGTAGTTGACAGTGATTTTTAACTCACGTGATTTAGTAGGTATATGTGTCTTTATATGATGCACAAGGCAACCATTGGTTTCTATTAGTTGTTAATGTTGTGGATGAACAAAATTAAGTTTTGGACTCTCTTGGCGCCAATGAAGTGCGTAAAAAGATTGCACAAAATATAGTAAGTTCTTTATTCATTTATGAAAACTAATAGAATTTGTATAGTTCTTAACTATTAATTTCTTAATTTTGTTTTGACTTATTATAACAGTTGAATAAAGCTCCACTTAGGTACAAGGGTCATGCTCATTTGGGTAGATTATTTGAAGATGTTGCAAAATTTTCAATCCATTATTTTGAATTGTTGAAGCAGCTAAATTCGTACGTAATTTAAATTTAAAATAAAAGTTATTTTTAAGATATCTTTGTAAATTTCTTCTTAATAGATTAATTTATTTTATATTAGATTCAGGGATGATTGTGGCATGTACACATTGAAGTATATAGAAGCCAATAACAAAAGTGATTGGTCGTAGATTACTTTCACGGTAAATTATACCATGTAATTTCGTTTAACTATTGTGTGATATTGAATAACGTGATATATTTATTGTGTTGACGCAACGAATGGGAGTTGAACGACTCATAATTTTGGAAAAACTTGTTTCAAGCAACCACGATGAAATTGATCTTTTCAATTGTCGTAAACTGCTCATACAAGATTAAGAAGTTGAGTATTCAGAAATTTTGAATGCTATTTTACCATTTTTGAGTGGTTCTCAACCTTTCCTATTTTTTTTTACTTTTCATTTATTTTGTTCATGTGGTGATTATTTGTGGTTACTTGAGATTTTCAGAGCTTAACATATGTGTGAGTATTATGGTTATTATAATCCCTATGATATATTTTTTGTTTAACAAGGTAAACTTCAAATATTTTTTTTAAAAATAGCATTTAATTCAGCATAATGTGTGTTGATTCCGAAAAATGGATTAAGAACAAGAAAATTACTCAAACATTACAATGTTGCTTCGCATGAAACAGAAATGTATTTTGATTTATCAGTTTTTTGAGTTGATCAAACATTGTTCCTAAATTTAGTGAATTTTTAGAATTATGACTAAAATTATTGAATGTGTAAATATGAATAATTAAATGTATTATTATACAAAGTTTTATAACATAAACATTAAGTACTTAACAGGGTTTAACGTCACAATTACCATTTTGTTACAAAATACAAAATTTAATTGACATTTTGTAACATTTGAAAATATGATTATTGTTTTTTAAATAAAGTTCAATGAACTTTACCCATTAGCTCCACTAAAATACAATATTTAGAACAAGAATAATATATTTATTAATTAATATCATCCAATATTAAACTAAATAAATTTACTTAGGATGAGATAATGCGTGAAATATTAAACTAAAACAGAAGACCACACTAGTACGCAGCGATACCGTATCGGTACATACATTTTAAACGTATCGATATGGAACCAATATTGGTACGACTAGAGCTCACTGGAATTTAGTATAACACAATCGTATCGGTACGCCTACTGTAACCCCCTAAACCCAGCCCAAAAGAAATGGACCGAATCAAGGAAGCCATGATTAAAACTTGTCCCTCAAGTTATAAATCTTAGGTTCAAATACTTTAAAATACAAAGTTGTTATTAAATGTAAATAAACTCAACAACATTACAACTATTATAATACGTAGTCGTATAACACTGTTCCATAGTTTGAGTTAATATCCAAAAATAACCTTATAAATGCATGCATTCAATAAAACCCAAATTATCATCAGTCTCAATGTTTGAATTACATAAATATCCCAAAATATGTTAAACAATAGTCTGAAATAATCAAAAGAGAGTTCATGCAGAATTATAAAAGATTATCTGAATAAAAGTGAGATGCTCCGAGTACCGAGTCGCTTAAAGAGTCTGAGTATCTGAACGAAAAACTATAGGAGTGTAAGCTAAAGAGCTTAGCATGTCTCTATAATGCAGGCAGCCACAAACAAAACAGTATTTTTGTTTTTCTTATAAATTCTTTTGAAAACAAATTGAATTTCAATAAATCTAAATCATAATGATATGGTGTTTGATGCTCATGAAACACAGTACCCAATCTCCGATACACCGTTTAAAGAGTAAGGTTCCTCAGAACTTACTCTCTCCATCATCACCATTCGAAGTGGAACTTAGCTCGAAGGGTGGAACCACTGATCTAAAGCGGAATTCAACCCGAACGATGAAACCACTGAACTTCCCCTAACAAATCCCTATCCATGTATACACAATGATATGATGCTAATTTTTAAAAAAAAATCTAAATCTCATCCGAAACTTGAATTTTTAAAATTCAAGTTGCACAATTTTATATATTTGATGTTTCACAAAATCCAAATTTCATAAATATGATATTTCATAATTCGTTAAATCTGATTTTTAGTTAAAACACAGTCCAATATGCTATGCATGATACTCGAAAATTTTCACAGATCACAACACAGAATATGCACACAAGATGTATAGAAACATTTATTTAAAACACCCAAAGAAACACATAAGTGTATAGCACGGGAAGAGACACCTTAAGCAATAAAAGCTACAAGTTCGAGAAGGCAAGCATCACGCTCAACTCTTTCTGAATCAGAACATGTGAACCTCAAAGAATGTGCACAAACAGATTAACCAGGCATAGAAGGTAATTCGTCGGCCTTAAAAACGATACCTAAACACGAGAATAACTAGGGTCAAACCAATATTCTGATCTTTAGAAATTACTAAGTACAAAATAATTGTATATAACAAAAGGAGCTTTCGAATTCGAATTTGGCGAAACGAACAATGAATTCGGACTCATGACGTCCAAAAAAATTAAGAGAAAGGTTGTCCAAATAACTCTTAGTCAAATTTAATCAAAGTCAAAATCAACTCTGCCAAAACGTCAACATTGACTTAATCCGTCAACGATCAAACAAGTTAACTTGTCAAAGGTGAGGTCATGGTCAACGGGTCAAAAGTAGTCAAACCAATTCAGATCAACGCCCGGGTCGGTCAAACGGTCAAGTCAACAATTTGGTTCGATTAACTTAGACAACGGTCCGGTTCACAAATGCAAATCTGGTTCAGCTCATTAGTTCGGTTCAAATATTGTTTGGGTTACACTTGGGCTAACAGAATCGAGCTCACACTTGTGTCGAAACACACATCTGGGCTCGGTTTGGTTTACCACAAATGGGCTCACAAGATCACACACCCACAACCCATTCATCACACACTGCCCAGCTCCGTGACCCTTGCATCAGATGTGGGGGCTAGGGTTTCCAGCAACCAAATCAGCGCGGCGCAACAATGCGGCAGCGGCGGCAACGCAACAACGTAGCGGCAGCGACGCAGACTCAACGGCAGCACTCATCGAAGACCATTATGGTCATTACCGGCCAAAACCAAAAGAAAACGAGATCAATAATCCACAACTTTGAAACCACCGATTAAAACCAAAACATGAATCTAATGCTTACCCAACCACTTACCCAAACCAAAACTAAAAATTGACAACAGAGGAGAGACGGTGGCGCACAAACACAAGGTATACGAAAGATTCCCGATGACTTTTCTCACATACACAAACAAAGAGAAGGGCGAAGAACGGTGGCGCAAAGAGAACTCGAGGGTTCTCTCCTCATTCTTTCACAAAAGGCGGGCGATGAGGGAAACCCTAGGGTTGGGGTTTGCTCGCGGGTCGACGACGACGGTGACAGCGTGTGAGCAACGGACGAGAGGACGAGAGGACGACGACGGTGCAAAGAGAAACCAGAAGGTTTCACCCACGCTCCTCGCGTTAACCAATCGGCGAGGATGGTGTGGTGGATGGGGCTTGTACGCGAGATGGGTGCGGTGCTGCACACGACGGATGATGGCAAGGTGGCTGGTCGGAGCTTCGCCGGAAAGGAGGGCGTGAAGGGTTTCTTGATATGTCGAACGAGGGAGAAGGGGATAGGATTTTGGTGGGTGGGGGTTGAGTAAAGCGTACAAACGAACTGCCATAAGCTGAAAAGGATGTTTAAATACCCAATTTAATGAGTAAATTACACGTGAAGCCAAGCTTTTCCCACTTTTCACAAAGACCACCGAATCTGATTTATGCCCAAATATTCTTTAAATTAACATTAGGGTTTTACTTTAGAAATTCCCAAATGTTAGGGTTTCTAAATTAGGGATTTTAACAATTAGAGTTTTTGATTTGGGGAAAAATTTTGGAGTATTACACCTACAATACTGTACCAGTACTCAGAGGCCAAATTGGCTTTTTAAGTACTTCTAACCTTAGCAAATGTACACAAAAACACTCGTTGAACGTTGAATTTACACATAAACAAAAATATTGTATTTCGCGACCAAATTAGCGTATTAGTATTTAACTTTTTCAGTTTTTTGATATTTTATTTCACTCGAAACACAAATATTTGTTCCCATAAAACATATTTTGTCCCCACACACTAACCTTGTAAATTTCGAATTTGTTTCAATTAACTTTGATATTCAATCTTTCAAAAACGTTATACACTTAGCTCTTTCTAACTTTGAGTTTATGCGTTATTTAAACATTTTAAAAATTTATTCGAACATTAAAGTCCTTTTCAATGTAATTTGAACACTTAGCTCTTTTTTAACTTTAAGTTTGTGAGTCAGGTCAATATTTTAAAATTTTATTTGTACACTTAGATCTTTTCCAACATTATTTGAACACTTAGCTCTTTTTTAACTTTGAGTTTGTGAGTTATGTCAATACTTTAAAATTTTATTTGAACACTTAGCAAGATAAATAATGAGAAGAAATCTAGTGAAATCCATAAATATTAAGCAAATAATCCAACATATCCAAAATCCATATATAACATCCATAAACATAATAGAGATAAAGCAATCCATAAATAATATTCAAAGTTTCATAGCCACAAAAAAATAATCCAACATAATCTAAAGTGACATGAAATAAAGTTAAGCATCAAGTGAATCATCGCCGCTATCAACATCATCCTGAAGAAGCTGAACTAAATACTCCAAGATCTCAAGACGGTCATCAACTGAATCAAAACGACGCAAAATGCGACCCTCCATCTGAGTGATCAAGTCCGAAAGTGATGCCAAAGAGACATCTCCCTGAGGTACCGAAGCAACTACCTAATGAGCCGATCGAGGTGCTGGAGCTAGCCATGGAGCGCAAGGAATTCACTCGCTGTTGACGAGCTCAAAATGACCCCTTCGAAGAGATGAAACACCAAACTTATGTCTTAGATGATTAGAAATATCTATGGATCAATCTATGCGTTCCTTGATAAATATATGCTTAGGACGCAACTTAGTAAAAGGAGTTGACCATAGAGGTGCGACGGTTGTTGATGAGGTAAACTAGGTCTGCAAAAATAATCTGAGCAAGATTGATGCATTGCCAGTGCGGAAGCACTGAATCAACCAAGCATCGACAGTCCTAATGGTAGAATACTTACCACCAGATGGCAGAAACCACCAAGTGATAATCAAATGGAGAAAGCGGTCATGGACGTTTAGGGAAGTAACAGATCTGGGAGCTGGAGAACCAGGAATAGGCCGATCCTCATTATCAATACTGATGTTTTCTAGACCTATATGTTTTGCAATTATTTCGGTGTCTAGCATAAAGGTCTTTTCTGTAAGGTAAGACTCGATGGCAATAACACTGTCGGTGGTTTCATCAACAACACAACTAGCGTTGAAAAAGAAAATTTGGGTTAAAGTAGGAAAATATTGGGGATTAAGCTGAAGCATGGGAACAAATTTCCATTGCCTCATAAGACCAAGGTAAGGAAACTTAAAGTTGGGATCAGACATAAATTCAAAATCTAAGATACGATTATCCCTAATCGCAAATTTTTGAACATGTCAAAGTTTATCCTTTGATTTTATACTTCAGGTTTATTAAAGCATGAGTCAAAAGAAGAAGTTAAAATGGGTTGAGGTTGACATTCGGGTGTGGGCTGACTCGAAGAAGCATCACTTGTCCGACAAATTTTTGAACTATTGTTGGATTATTATCTTCGGCATCTGCATTCTTATTTTGTAATCCAACATCTTTCTTCGCATAAATAATCCGCCGTTTTATTATACATCCTTGGGGTATTTCATTTGCCTTTTCAGATTTCAACACGGCAAACATATGGCGACATGGAAATCCAACGGGCTCCAACTTTATACAACAACAGTACCTAGTATTTTTTGTGGTATCTTTAACTACAAGATACAATTTCTCATTTTCAACATGCTCTAACCAATAACACATGCACGCATTTTGTACTTCACTTTTTTGACCAAATAATAACCCTCATAGGACATTTTTTGCACAATGTAGCAAAAGTATTTCTCGTATATACTTGGGCTGCATTACGTTTTAAAGCTGCCAACACACCGTCACAATACGGTCATTCATCCAATGTTTTGTAGTCTTGATGACCTTCCTCCCATCTTAGAGATTGCAGTTGTCTATGATAGTTCTCAACAAATCGATACAACATCACCTTTTTATCTAACCAAAATTTCAATGTTCTATTCATTGACTCGCACCGTTGAGTAGTCCTCATTGTTGCACACAAAAAATGTTTAATAATTTGGTTAAATACAGTAAATAAATATAATATTATATACAATTAAAGTGTATATAATGTTACCTGCATAAAAATATCATTGCAAATATGCTTCTGCCCATTTTTCTTTATTTTCATACAATTCTTCTACCCATCTCTTTCCTTCAACCTTGTCCACTAATTCTTTCCAAGCCCTTTCAAAATCTGATGACGTTCTACACTTGTTAGCGAATCTCAAAAACTCATCAAGAAAATTGTGTTCGACATGAGGCTGCACGTTCCTCGTGATATGACATAAACACAGTATATTTTTTACCCAGGTAGTACTTGAGAAATGGTATTTGCCATTGCCTTATCTCTATTAGTAATAATAGTAAGTGGTTTGTAGCCATCTCCCGCTTCAATCAATTGTTGTAATACCCACACATAGGTATCCTCTTTCTCGTTCACAACCAATACACATCCAAATGGCACTGTGTTTCGATGATGATTGATACCAACCAAAACAACGAATGGCTTGTTGCATGCGTTGCACTTGTAAGTCGTATCAAATGCGAGTACATGACCGAATTCTTTATAGTCGGCTCGTGATATACCATCGCACCAGAACAACTTCTCTAAGTGTCCAAATTCATCCCTCGTGTGCCTCACAAAAAAGAAATGATCAGATTTTTGCTTTCAATATAAATACGCCATCACCGTTTTAGCATCACCATCTTGCACTTCTTCTCGTTTAATTCTATATATATAGTTGTACAAATCCTTCGGTAGAAAACCAACATTCTTAGTTGAACCAGTTTCGTTCACGAAATTTCGCATCATCTTACTTGGAGTAATTCCAAAGTGGTACATGTTCTTAATCGTAATTTCGTCTAACTGACTATTTTTCCAGTATGTAACAATTTACTTATTGATGAATTACATACCTGATATAAGAAACTTGGGTTGACTGAACCATTTCATGGTTATGTTCTATATAGAATTTAACAACTTTCCAATATTGATATCGCTCGCCCAATTTGAATCTAATAAATACTTCACATCCAACTCTGATGGTCGGTCTTGGTTCACGTTTTCTGTTTTGGAAAGTTAATACACCTTCCTCTCTATATCCCTCCTTACGGTACACTATTTTCTTTGCAACTATGTGATCACCATTTTGACTTTTCATTGTCTGGTCGACTCGAATTCCAAAACCTTTCACTTTTGCATACGTATAAAAAAATTCAATGCAATCATCTAAAGTCTTCCACTTCAACATACTCATATGATTCTCATCGTAATCTTTTAATTGTTTTCTGATCTTGTTCCATGTGCTTTCGTCAATGAAGTAGTCAAGGGTCTTCTTATCATCTATATGTTTGTCATCGTCAACAGGATAATCAATTTGTTCTTCTTCAGTATAAATTTCACAATCTAAGTCACTATTGTAACGATCTTTATCCTAATTATGGTCATCTTCATCCTGATTATAACACGCCAACTTTGTAGTTTGAATTTGAGTATTTTCGTTATCAACCATCTCGAAAAAATCTGTAATTTAACAAAATTAAAGAAAAGCAACATTATTATAATGATAAATGGCAAGAAAATTGAACTTAACACAAAATTTTCAAATTATAACTTCGGAAAGTAAATCGAACTTAAACCAAAAAAATTGAAGAATCAAACAGAGCATACCGATACAGGTGTCCTATCATACCGGTACACTCTGTTTGGAATTAAATTCCAGTAACCATTTTTTGTACCGGTACATATTCAGTACTGGTATGCTTAGATCCGCATATCGGTACACATTAAATACCGTACCGGTACATAAGCCAAATTATGAATTGAGAATTCGGAATCGAACATGGATTTAGGGTTCTAACATAAAATTTAGGGTTTTATTATGGTAATTGGGGTTCTAACATGAGAATCATGATAATCAATTTGGGAATTAGGGTTCTATATTGGCCTAATTTCAAAATTTAGGGTTAAGGTGGTGGTTAGTGTTTAGGGATTAAGGGATTTAGGAATTGGGGATTTAGGAATTGGGGATATTAGTTAAGGGGATGCCAAAATTGGGTGGCCAACTGGATGAGGATATCGGCGAGTGGTCGGTGACGACGATAACTGGCGGCCAAAACATTAAATCGAATTAAATTTATTTAGGGTTCGAATAGGAGAATTGAGGATAAATTACCTTCTTGCAAGAAAGGTTGGGAACGACGGCCAAGAAGGTGCGGCAGCGGGACGGTGCGAATGTGGCTGGCGGCGGTGGCTAGCGGCGGCGGATAGAATTTCAAAGAAAAAAATAGGGTTTTGTGATTTAAGAGTATGTATTTTGATCTAATTATGATTAAAAGAAAATAAAAAATGTATTTTAATCGATTTACCTTTTGATTTTTAAATAATTTATAATTATAAGATAAGTCCTTTAGATTTTAAATATTTATAAATTAAATTAATAGTGTTCATCGGTGCTCGTCGTTAGTGGTGCTCATTAGTGCTCGTCCAACGTTGTATAATTTTCCTTATCCTTTTTAATTATTATAAATTTGACATTTCTGAACTCCATCAAACAGATCAGAAAAATAAAACATTTAAGAACAACACCATGAAGGAAACAAATTCCATGGATTTTGTATACCACACACATCAAATTCCCAGTTCTTGAATTGCCGCTTTCACCGAAGAAGACATCTATTTGAACGAGACGAAGATGCTGACAAAGAACCCGACAAAATCCGAGTCCCATGGAACAGATCCGACAAATAATTCCCCAAATCATCAGGCGAAATCCTTACAAAATCCCCATTCGAAACCGTCGAATACGTTTCGTAGAATTCTTTATAAACAGGCACAAGTTTCCCAGCAACCGAAACCTTCAATTCATCCCTTAATTTCCCATCCGGCACGCTCCACAAAACCTGTTTCATATAAACTTCTTCGAAAGCGGCGTTAAATCTTTTGAAACAGACTTTGACAGCTTCATGCGATAGTTCCAACGTTGTTCTTTCGGACAAAAGTTTGAAAACGCGGTTCCAGGCAACCGATTCGTAGCTGAGAGCATATTGTTTGATCTTCTGGGTGTGTTTGGACAACCATTGTTGACCCAAAAGATGTTGAAGGTTACTTGCCTGAACTTGGTTAACGATGAACTGAAGATTGTTTGCCAAGAAAAGATATGAAAGAGAGAGATCTTTGTAAAGTTGAGCTTTATTGTCGATCTTGCATAAAAGGATCAATATTAGCCATGCGAGATGGATCGAAGCAGCTTGTTTCGGAGCTTCGATGACGGTTGGATTGTTAAAATATGAATCAGGAAACCGTGGGGATTCGACCGGCGGATGAACGATAGGATGTCGGAGAGAATCCGATCATAATCCGAAAGGGAAAAAATGTAATTCATGGCAGATTGGGTGAGGGGTGAATTCCTCTGCCCGGAACCAGTGTTTTCGACGAGTCTTTTCGGATTGTGGATTCGAAATTGGTTAGGATTGTGTGAACCGAGTCGCCAACTTTTGGTAGTGACGAAAGGGCCTGGAATTTAATGGCGGAGGTCAATTCTACATTGAAGATTAATTCGATCTCCGGGCGAAGTTTGGAGATTGCGCTGTGGAGTTCGAGTAGTCGGAAAATTCTCTCCGGGTGTGAGTTCTTGTTCTGGGCGATGAGTTCGGGGAACTCGAAGAGATTCTTGGCTCCTTCCATGGCTATTTCTGCAAAACAAGCGTCTCTTATAGTTTGAGATGCCAAGAAAACATGATCGCGGAGGATTTTCTCGCCATTAAAGAGTGATTTCACTGCAATATTCGCAGCATTCAACCAGTTCTTGATTGTCTGATCGAGTGATTCCGAGTTCATTTTGTTGATTCTGGAAGATTTCAACTTTTCAATCCCCAGAAGATATAAGCTTCGATCCACTATTGGCTTCCAGAACAATTTGTAAATCTTTACACTCTTTTTCATAACCAGAACTGCTCATACACTCGGCAATGGCCTTCAAATATGCCATTGCCAATGTCGAAACTCTCTCCACTTTGCTGATCGACTCGCCGGCAATTTTCAGCCGATCAACAACCTCATCATCATCATCATCATCGTAATAGAAACTGGCTGAGCCATCAGACGAGAGGCTCGTGGAGACCGATTTCGAATCGAGCCTCTCCCGGTTCAACGAAAGTATCTGGTAAAACTCTTTTTCTAGCCTTTTCATGGCGATTTGCATAAGGTTTTGAGCAAGAACGAGGTTGCGAGGAGATGGGTTTTGAGAAGAAACGAGAAAATGCATGGATCCATGAAGATCGGTGACGCATTTGAGATACTCCTTGGCTTCTTTTCTGTTGTGGTGAAAGAGAGAAGTAACGTTGGTTAATGAAGAAGAGTTTACATTCCATTTTGTGATGATTGATTCGGCCTTTTCGAGGCTTTGTTCCGCCATTGAAGCTATTAGTGAGCTTGGGAATGGAGAAGTGGAGATGGGTGTTTTAGAAAGTGGAGACATCCCTTTTCTTGGGATATTCAGATGAATTTGGTTGTTTGAAGTCTGAACAAACACCATTTTTGGATTCAAAGGTGTAGAAACAAGATTTATGGTTTCGATTTTAAACCTTGAGTAGAATCAGAAGAGAGAGATTGAAGAAGGAAGGTGAAGTTATAGGGATTTGGTGGTATTTTTCATTTGTGAGGAAACGGAATATATAGGCGAATGGAGCAACAAGTTTATACTGTTTAGTCATTTACTTATGATTATATATATATATATATATGAATACGCATACCAGATACCTAAAATAATCTAAAAAAAATGCATTTTTTACAAAAAAAAATATCAGCAAAGTATAATTTTAATAATGAAAATCATACAAAAATTTGATATTGTCATGTATCTTATTAAAATATTTCTTAAACTTAAAATGAAAAAAAAGAGTATACTATGATAATATTATTCGGACAAAACACAAAATCAACAAAAAAAAAAAAAGAATAAACACCAAAACAAAAAACCACACCCCTCGGTTAGAGATCAAAGCTTGTGAACAGCCGAAACTCGTTGCCAAATATGCTAGAGTGATGTGCACGAAAATTGCATGTACGGCAGGGATGTAAAAAGTTGAGCTGACCTGAAAATTTGATTGAAACTTGCTCGAGTCAGAACCTGGTTTGACCCAAGGATTTGATGATTCGAACCCGATCTGTAACCGACTGTTGTTGACCTGAACTCGATTTAGACATGTTAATGTAGTAACCGAACTCGACCTGCATCCGACCGAGAATGATTCGAACCCGAATTGGACCTGCTACTGTGGACCCGAAACTCTAGCTGCACCCGTCTGAAACGAACCCGAACCTGAGGCCGACCTGACAGATAACCGATGTGACCCGACTGAATCGACCTGAGATCCGATTTTACCCGACATGTTTTAAACCCGACCTATTAATTGACCTGACATGTTGTTGACCTGAACTAATATTGACCTGACTTGATATTTACCTCACATGTAATTGAGGAAATCTATGATTTAATGAATTTAAAGTGTTGATAAATGTAAAGGGATTTGGAGTTTATTTTTGTTCATATTAGTCTCTAATTTTTAACCGAATTGACCCTTATTTATTTCAAAATTTTCTAATCTAGTTCAATATTTTTAATATGATGATATTTTTGACAATTTAATACTTATAGTCCCTAAAATTTAATTTTTAATCTAAATTAACCTCAACTTTTTAGTAATTCTAATTTAGCCCAAAATTAAAAAAAATTAACCATCTATTTTTTAGGGATTTGGGCCGCCCAAATCCCAAGGTGTCAAGGGAAACCGGCTAATCCATTCCCATTCCCATTCCCATTTCCATTTCCATTTCCCATCCATTCCAGCCCATTTTATTAGGGACGGAAAAATAATTGATAAAACAAATGATGGGAAAAATAAGTAAACAAATGGAGGGGAAAATCCCACCCATTTTATTAGGGGTCAATTGCATTTTAGTGTCATTGTTAGTTTAAGAGTTTTACACTTAGGTATTTTTTAATTTTTTTTAGTTTTATTTTGATTTAATTTAGTCCCAATTTTAATTTAATTTCCTTAAACCTTAGACCCTTAGTTTAATTTGATATTTACCTGACATATATATATATACACACTAAAACTTACATATATACAATTATATATATACATACTAAAACTTACATACATACATGCATATATATGTATATATATATATATACATATATATATACACATATAAATACATATACATATTTATTTTTAATGTAATTTGTGTTCGTGAAAGGCGTTAAATAATTAACTCGAAATGAATGACCAACCCAAAGTCTATCGACTATTTGTACCGAACTCAAACTTAGTACGAATTCAAAACCCGAATTAACCCGACCTGAAATGAAATCGACCTGAAATGGACCCGACCTGAAATGGACCTGACCTGAAATGAACTCGACCTGAAATGGACCCGTCAATTAACTACTTCAGACCCAAACCGTTTTGATCCGACCTAAATCGAGTCAAAACATCAAATCGACCTAAAATGACCTATATCCGATTTGACCCGACCTGACAGAACCATACCTGAAACCCATCTGATTACCCGTTTTTACATCCCTAATGTACGCAAACAAATATTAAATATTTAAAATTAAAATTTAAAGCTCAATGCTTAGTTTAACTAACATTTAAACAAATGAGGTATAGAGTGTCATTATATTAGAAATTTGCCCATTATGGGGTTAGGGATGGTAAAAATATTTGTATAGGATGAGTTTTGAGCCGATATGGTAGAGTTCTTTTTTATATTAAAATTTAGATTTCAAATAGGGTAAAATTTTAAAGGGTAAACTACACAGATGACCACTTAACTATAAATTTGGTGTCAATTTGACCACTATACTTTTAATTTTGACAATTTTACCATATAACTATTTAAATGGTTCCAATTAAGCCATCAACGGTTAAAAACGGAAAAGTTGACGTAGATGTTAAATAAAACTGATATAATTACATATTTGGTCTTCATTATTTACACAATCTATCAATTTGATTTTAATTTTAATTTAATAAAATAAATTAGTTATTCAATTAAGTGGTTTCACCACCTTATTGGAGAAAGAAAAATGAAAGTCAAGAAACTAACCTTGTGAGGATTTGAACCAAGGTAACATAGGAGGGAAATGCATGTATTTACCACTATGCTAAGCATGCTTTTGTGGTACAAAATACAAAATGTAGTATATGTGTTATCTGATTGTTGATGCTTGAAAAAATGAAGTAAATGTGGTTTTAGGGGACTCGAACATGACACACTTACGATGCATAAAAACATCTAACTCAATTAAATAAATCTAATAATTAAATTAAATTTAACAATATTATATATATATATATATATTAAAGTATAGTTAGTGCACGATTTAAAATCAAAATTTTAAAATTATATTAAATTCATCTAGCAAATCCAAATTCATGAACATAATTCAAAATCATATTATGTTCGTGAGTTTGGATTCGCTAAATGAATTTAATATGATTTTTAATTTTTAATATAATTATATATATAACAATTTAATTAATTTTTTAATAATTATTTAAATTATTAATTAAGTTAAAAAATTAATTAAATTATTACATACTTGAAATTATAAAAACAAATCTAGAATTATATATATAATTATATTAAAATATATTAAAGTTAACTATTGGGTTAGATGTATTTATGCATCATAAGTGTGTTATGTTCGAGTTCCCTAAAACCACATTTACTTCCTTTTTTCATGCATTAACAATCAAATAGCACATATGTTAAATTTTGTATTTCATATCACAAAAACATGCTTGGCCTAGTGGTAAACGCATGCCACTCCCACCCAAGATACCTTGGTTTGAATATTCCTAGGGTTTGTTTCTTAGCTTTCATTTTTCTTCCTCCAATTCAGGTGATGACACGTGTCACCACCTAATTGAATAATTAATTTATTTTATTAAATTAAAATTAGGACCAAATTGATAGATTGTGTAAATAACGAGGACCAAATTTATAATTATACAAGTTTCATTTAACAACCACGCCAATTTTTTCGTTTTTTAGCGGTTGGTGTCTTAATTGGAACCATTTAAATAGTTACGTAGTAAAATTGCCGAAATTGAAAGTATAGTGGTCAAATTGATACTAACCTTATAATTAAGCGATCATCTATGTAGTTTAGCCAATTTTAAAATTTTTCATGTTGGGTTGAGTTCAGGTTTAGCACATGTTCCACATTTACTAGGGATGGAAAAAGCTGACCCGATCCGAAAACCTGACTGAAACCTGCTCGAGTCATAACCTGGTTTGACCCGAGGATGCAATGACCCAAAATCGATCTATAACCGACTGTTGTTAACCCGAAACCAAGTTGGACATATTACTGTAGTAACCGAACCCGACCTGCATCTGATCGAGAACGACCGAACCCGAATTAGACCTGTTACTGTGAACCTGAAACCCGACTGAAATGAACCCGAACCCGAGACTAACCTGGTAGATAACCGATATTACCTGACTGAATCGACCCGAGATCTGATTTTACCCGACCTGTTAATTGACCCGACTTGTTTTAAACTCGACCTGTTGTTGACTTGAACTGATATTGACCTAGCTTGATATTTGCCTTAACTTGACATGTTAATTGAAGAAGTCTATGACTCGATGAATTTAAAGTGTTGATAAATGTAAACTATTAATTTTTTAAATCAATTTAAAGTGTTAAGTAATATTTTTGTTATATATACATATATAATCAATTAAAAATATATAAAAAAGGAAAGATTAAATTTAGATATTCAATATGCATATGCTTAGTACTAACTTATTCAATATAAATTATTTGTGAAGTTAATAACGATTAACATACTTATTAGGGATTCGAGGATTCAGGGATTAGGCTTATACTTTAATTATTAGTAATTGTAAGATTTAGGGGTTGAGGTTTGGGGTTTAGGGGTAAATGTGTTAAGTTGAGTGTTTGGTTATAGGATTAGTTTAGGGATTTAGGGTTTATTTTTGTTCATATTAATCCCTAATTTTTAACCGAATTGACCCTTATTTATTTCAAATTTATATAATCTAGTCCAATGTTAAAAATATGATGATAATTTTGTTCATTATAGTCCTTAAAACTTTATTTTTAGCCAAAATTGACTCATATATATTTCTATTTTTTGGTAATTTAGTCGAATAATAAATTTTGTTTATTTTAATCCCTACAATTTAATTTTTAGTCAAAATTGCCTCATTTATTTATGTTTTTGACAATTCAGTCCAATTTATTCTAGTACTTAAAATTTAATTTTTAGTCCAAATTAACCCCTGTTCATTTTTTTGAATTTAGTCCAAAATTATTTTTAAAAAAATTGCCCGCCCAAATCCCAATCCCAATCCCATATTTCAATTTGAAAATCAAAAGAAATTGATGTAAGATTTAGGAGGGAATCTGTCCGCCCGATATTTTAGGAGTTATTTGCACTTTAGGCCATTACTAATTTAAGAGCTTTACACTTAGGTATTTTTTTATTCTTTAGTTTTAGTTTGATTCATTTTAGTCCTAATTTTAGTTCAGTTTCCTTAGACCTTTAGGTTTAGGTTCTTTTTTAATTAGATCCTCCTTCATAAAATTATTTAACAATTAATCTTTTTAAAGGGCCAACTTATTTCTATTGTACCCAACTTAAAACGACCGATGAAGACTCTAAACTTTTGACGGAATTTTGAAGGCCCAATTTATTTTGGCCCAGATAAAAAATAACGTCGACAATTCTAATGTATCTAATTAAAATTATTAGTGTTTGGGGTTATGAGATTAGTTTAGGGATTAGGGGATTAGGCTTGCACTTTAATTATTAGTGATTGCAAGATTTAGGAGTTGAGGTTTGGAGTTTAGAGGTAATTGTATCAAGTTGAGTGTTTGGGTTATGGGATTAGTTTAGGGAATAGGGGATTATGCTTGCACTTTAATTATTAGAGGTTGTAAGATAGTGTTGAAGTTCGGGGGTTTAAGGATAAATATGTCAACTTGAGTGTTTGGGGTTATATGATTAGTTTAAGGATTAGGGGATTAGGCTTGTACTCTAATTATTAGTGGTTGTAAGATTTAAGGGTTGAGGTTTGGGGTTTATGGGTATAATATATGTTTTAAGTTGAGTGTTTGGGGTTATATGATTAGTTTAGGGATTAGGGATTCGAGGATTAGGCTTGCACTTTAATTATTAGTGATTGTAAGATTTATGGGTTGAGGTTTTGGGTTTAGGGGCAAACGTGTCAAGTTTAGTATTTGGTTGGGGTTATGAGATTAGTTTAGGATTCAGTTTGTACTTTAATTATTAGTGCTTGTAATATTTAGGGGTTGAAGATTTGGGGTTTAGAGATTTGAATTGACCACTATTTATTTTAAAATTTTCTAATATAGTCCAATATTTTTAATAAGATGATATTTTTGTTCATTACAGTCCATAAAACTTTATTTTTATTCTAAATTGACCTCTATTCATTTTTTTGGTAATTTGGTCCAACGTTTTTAATTTAATATTTTTGTATTTTTTTAAATTTAACCCAGAGTCTGAGAGAGAAAAGGCTGGGACTTGGGGTTGAGATTTGAGGTTTAGGGTATAAACAACACATGTTTCAAGTTGAATGTTTAGAATTGGGGTTATGAGATTAATTTAGGGATTAAGGGATTTGTCTTGTACTTTAATTATTAGTGATGGTAAGATTTAATGGTTTGGGTTTAGGGCAATTATGTCAAGATGAGTGTTTGGGGTTATGAGATCAGTTTACGAATTGGGTTTATTTTTGTTCACATTAGACTCTAATTTTTAACCGAATTGACCTCAATTTATTTCAAAATTTTCTAATATAGTCCAATGTTCTAAATACGATGACATTTTTGTTTATTATAGTTCTTAAAACTTTATTTTTAGTCCAAAATGACTCGTATATGTTTTTATTTTTTGTAATTTAGTTGAATAATATTTTTTATTCTACTCCTACAATTTAATTTTTAGTCAAAATTACATCATATTTATTTATATTTTTTGTAATTTAGTCTAATTTATTTAGTCCATAAAATTAATTTTTTAATTCAAATGGATCCTTATTCATTTTTTGATAATTTAATCTAAAGTTTTTAAAAAATAAAATACACTGTCCATTTTTAGGGCGGCCCGCCCAAATTCCTAGCCAAAAACAATAGAAATAAATGAATAATGTCCAATCCCATAGCCAATTAGCCATAGCTCATAGGTGATAGGCCTGCCGCCTGCCATATCAATTTCAAACCAAACGGTCATTTTAAATTTTCAGGGATTATTTGCACTTTAGGTCATTACTACTTTAGGATCTTTACAGTTAGGTTCTTTTTTATTCTTTAGTTTTAGTTTGATTCATTTTAGTCCCAATTTTAATTTAGTTTCCTTAGGGTTTATGGTTTATGGGTTATAGTTTAGGGTTTAGGGTTTAGTCCCAATATTAGTGAATGTTTGATTTATTTTATTGTTTAGGTTTTATAAATTAGGGTTTATAGTTTAGGGTTTACTGTTTGATTCATTTTAGTCCCAATTTTAATTTAATATTTTTGTTCATTACAATCCCTCAAACTTTATTTTTATTCCAAATTGACCCATATTGTTGCCCTCAAAGCAGATTCCTAATAAAACTTAATGTGATTCGTGTTCGTGAAAGGCGTTAAATAATTCACTCGAAATGACCCAACCCAAAGTCTATCGACTATGTGTATCAAACTCAAACTTAATACGAATTCGAAACTCGAATTAACCCGGCCTAAAATGAAACCGACCTGAAATGAACCCGACTTGAAACGAACCCGACCTGAAATGAACCCGACTTGAAACGAACCCGACCTGAAATGAACCCGACCTGAAGTCTAACAGAGCCTGAATTAACCCGTCAATTAACTGATTCAGACCTGAACCATTTTGACCCGACCTGAAATAAACCCGACCCGAAATGAACTCGACCTGAAACTGACTCGCACCCGACCCGAATCGAGTCGACACATCAAATCGACATGAAATGACTTGTATCCGATTTGACCCGACCTGGCAGGACTCGACCTGAAACCCATCCGATTATCTGTTTTTACATCCCTAGCCTTCACCTAAAATATTTACAAAAATGTTTTCTAATATGATAATTTGTCAAAAAAATGACAGTTCGTTTTTACCCGACTTGACTTATCATTTGAATGTTCTAGTAATATATAAAGAAAATAATTAAATTGAAAGTTTTATCATAAAGTTTTAAATTATAAAAATATAATTAAAATATAAAATACTACATATTTAAGCACACTTAAACCAATTATTTATAAGTTTGTTATTAACAATTTATAAATTATCATTCCGATATAATTTGATTCAAATAAACAGGTAGACGCGGATTGTAACATTTAGTGTTCGACTAATAAATGGTTGACTGATTTTTGCATATGGCTATCAAGGGAAAAGACTTGAGAGATAAAAAATGGTTTAAATATATAAGTTATAGTATTATTTTAAAATTTTGTTAATATCTTTTATTTTTATAAAATCGAGTCTCTACATTGTTTTTATTTGAAAATTTTTATATTTTATTTAATATTATAGTTAATTGTTGACCTAACAACTATAAAAAGAAGATGAAACAATTCTTTTAGTCCTTTACATTCACATTTTTTTTTATCAATTTAAGCCTTAAAAAACCCTAAAAGTAGATAATTGAAAACTTTCCATTGTTCGCCAAACGGTACTTTTTTATTTTAAATATTAACGATCAAATTGATGAAAGCTGTAAATATAAGGACTAAAATGTTATTTACCTTTCCACATAGCTATTATGTCAACAATTAGCAGTAAAATTGAACGTAAGTTAAAGGAAAGACCAAGATTTTCAAATAAAAAATAGTATAAAAATTATTTTGACAAAAATAAAATATAGAAACTAAAATCTAAATTTTAAAATAATACATAAACCTTTTAAAAAAATTGTTGACAATCTAATTCAATTACAATGTAGTATCTTAGTCCGTTTTAAAATTTAGATAAACCCACAAACACATACAAACTACGTTGTTCGAATTTAGATCACTTAAAAAAATAACATCATTTTTTATCAATAAGACCACTCAATAAATTCAAACCACTGACATATTAAAACGAAAGAAGAATCCACATAAAATAATGCAATAACTTGTGGATTTTAATATATAATAAAATTCTTAAGGAAATTCCTGCTGGTTAACTGTTTTCTAGCAATTCAGTTTTATTCTATATGTAAACAAAAGAAGTTTTATAGACTAGAACCATGATGCAATGTCTCGTTTTAGGGACACTTTTTCCACTCTTCATAATTAAATATCTATCGAGCTGTATTCGAAATAATTCTTTCGATCATTGAACTTTTATTTTAATGTGTTTGAATTCGATAAAATCTAATTAATAATAAAATCTATCGAAATTTGTTTGAACTGGATTATTTTATTCATTTATAAGTGGATAAAGAGTCAATTATTGTTGGATAACGAACCGAGTTAAGGTCTGTAAAGAAGCAACTGAGAAACAACAACAGTTGAGTTTTTTTGGTCAAACTCTATTGGTTTATTTATATATTTATAATTCGTTTACTTCCCTCATGCTAACGAAATAAGAAATTATATCATACTCATTCCCGCCACGTTATCTATAAACCCAACCAATAAAAATCATTCATCTCATTATTTTTTTCATGTCATATTTTTACCAAGCAAATCTTCACTTGGTAAAAATTGTTTTTAAAATTATATCATGGGTCATTCTCACCATATCATCTATAGGACCAACCAATAAAAATCATTTATCTCATTATTTTTTCATGTCATATTTTTACCAAGTGAATCTTCACTTAGTAAAAATTGTTTTTAAAATAGATTTACAGTAAATATGAGTGAAGATTCACTTGGTAAAAATATGACATGGAAAAAAATAATGAGATGAGTGATTTTTATTAGTTGGTCCCATGGATAACGTGGCAGGAATGACCTATGATATAATTTCTCTAACGAAACATTTATTTATTTATTTATATTTTTTGGGAATATTCAATTATTAAAAGTAAATCCACAACATATTATTTTGATCTGAGATTAATTTAAATACTATATTTTTAAAAAATAATTTCAGTTATAAAATATAAGCATATAAATTTTGAGATTTGTCTGCTCAATAACAAATCTAATCATAAGGTTAACAACATTGGTATTGATTGTTGGAAAAATGCGAGGAAAATAGTAACTTTGAGCTATATTTCGAATGGGTAAAGGTGGAGATTCGAATAAGAAATATATTGGGTCTTATTCTACTCTATGATACCTTTACAACAGTATCTCATATGCTCAAAATGGTTGAGTAATGAATGAGAAATTGATGCTTAAAGAAAGGTAGTTGTGGATTGAATAAGGAAGTGGAAAACCTCTTATCCCATATTGATGAGATAAATGGAATGTGAAGTGTTTATATACACTTACCCACTTTGTGGTCATTGAATGACTTGGGTTGAAATTGTGCCTTATGTGTAAGCGGATTGAATCAATCACATTTGGGTTGGGGCATGCACCTGCACGATGTAGGCAACGTGAATGTTTGGACCGGTTTGGGCATACGAATATTTTACCCACGTTGAATAATTTTTTTCTTATAAATGGCGTATCTTTTTGAATATTCTGAATTAAATTAGATAATTTTTTGATTTTTCATTTAAATTCAGATATTAAAAGGTAATGAGTATAATTCACAGGAATATTCCAATTTAATATGTATTAATAGATTTTTTCCGAATTAAATCGGATGGAGATTTAATAGCCATATTTTCGGAATATTTTTCCACATTTAACCTACCTCACTCCCCTATAAATTGAATGACATTCCTTTGATTTAAACACAACTCGAAAATTTCTTTTCTTCAAAATTACATTGTGTTTTCGGTGATAGTCAAAGGCAAGTTTCTGTTCGTGATCTTTTCAGTAGTGTTGTAGTCGGAGATCATCCACTGTTGTATCCTAGGAGACTGACGACCTAAGATCTCTAGCACCGATGAGTGGTCGAATCCGTCTTAAGAAAACTGTGTTTCTGTAGGCCTCAACAATCCGGTTTTGGTTTATTTCGAATCTGTTCGATTCTTTTTCTAAATATTGTATTTCGTTTATTTATTTCATTTTGAATTAACCTTGTTTTGTACAACAATCTTAAGACAGACTCATACAAGGCGATTCGAAATAATCACGATTGTGAGAAAAGCAAATAAATTCGTTTTCAGGAGTAATCTTACCGTATTAACGGGTCTGGTAAAATCTCAAAAATAAACAGGACAAATCTGTTGTAACACCCTCTTCCCGACCTGGTCGAGAACTGGGTCGGAATGTGCTACCGGTGAATTGTAGGTGATCGGTGCGATAAAATTTTCAACCAATGATTGTTACTTAGTCCAAGCCATGCTTTTTAACCCTTATTAAACATAATCGTTAGCCCAATTCGTTCAATAGGAACAATAATTAATCATTTAGGACTGAATCTTAACTTCTTCAAGTTTTAGGGACTAAATTGTAATTCCAATAATTTAGGGGTTATTTAGTGAAATTAATTGTATCATAATGAAATTCATTTCAATAACAGTAAGCTTGTAAATTTTCATGTCGTTCCAATATCATTTACCTTTCCAATTAAGCCTAGCATTGTTCAGTGACCATTTTGTAAACTATTTAAAACTAGGTTCAATGCCTTTTAACAGAATTAACTACCACCGTATCGATACACCTAGAGCCGTATCGATATAGTTTATTTCCCAGACCTTACTACCCAAGTCAGTATCGATACACCCCCTTTTGTGTATCGATACACTCTGTTTTACCAAGTTTAAATATGCAAGGTCGTATCGATACAACTTGACCTGTATCGATACACATGTACTATAATGACAGATTTTAGCTGGTTTTTATTCGAATTAACCTATCAAATGATGTCCAAATGCAGTGAAACTTCACCAAAAAGTTTATAACCATTTAATCTACTAGCATGCCAATTTTCTTGTCAATAAGAATCCATTTACTAAGTTTTCACCTCTTTAAGACAAGTATGCATTTTAGGCTATTTTTTAAAACAAAGCCAACATATCATTTAGGGCCTCTATGGCTT
This sequence comes from Hibiscus mutabilis, assembly GCA_019671005.1. Lineage (NCBI taxonomy): Eukaryota > Viridiplantae > Streptophyta > Magnoliopsida > Malvales > Malvaceae > Hibiscus > Hibiscus mutabilis. Next base: position 11,664,469 of record CM033745.1, read on the forward strand.
ATACAAAACATAGCCAATATACACATAACACATATATCATATACCACTAGTTTAACTACTTTGCCACCATTCTAGGAGTTCATAAAGACAAAACGCATTGCTCTAAGCTTGTAGTGACTTGCCGAACTTCCAACTAGCTCCGATCTCGATCCGATATACTTTCTTAACCTAAAATATGGAAGATGAATGTGTTAGACTTACATAGTCTAAGTGAGGCAGCCATAGAAAATGAATGAGCATGATATGCAATCCAACATGCTTCAACAACAAGTCTAACCATGCTAACAAAAGACATATGATTCAACATGACATAATTATCACACTCCACTTTTAACATGGCATTAATAATCATCATAACAACAATAATCAATAGCATATTCATAATTTCATATTAATGATCAATAGCAATACTCAATGGTTTCCTTGGATTGATTTCACGGTATATGGATACGCGAATTCCACATCCTCACCAATATCAATAATGGTCTAGTCATATTTCCTCTGCCGCACCAATTTGACCAATACACATCAACATCCCTTTGTCGTACCACAATAAAGGTCGTAGCCTATACCCGTACCATTGAGCTCATGAATTCTATGGCATGCCAATTGTATCCAATACTTTCGATCCCAAGGTTCGATAATCAATGATTCAATATCAATATATCAATATCAAGGATTCAATAGCAATGATTCATAAAAAGAAATCAATAGCAATGACCCGATAGCAATATTCATGTGTCAATATTTCGATAGCTTAACATAACAATGCTTCAATGCTTTCTATGGCAACAATAACGATGTTTTGGACATGATTTCAATGCAATACTTAACCATTATTACCTTTGTGACTCTCAATAAGGTTTATGCAAAAACCTTCAATAAAATGGTTAGCAATACAATAAACAATAGTCAATGATTCGAGATGGCACCTAGCCAACCCTCGAGACTCCGACTACACTCACCTTGAATTTTGATGCTTTCAAGGCTCACGAATGGTAATCACCTTATTCCTTGCTTTTGTTGGAGACGATGGGCTAGCTTCCTCTAATTCTTGAGCTAAGAAATTCACGAAAGAATTGTTATAACCAATATAACAACATCGATAATGGATTTTAAGCTTAAAATAGCCATTAGCTACTCGTTAGATTTATGGATTAAGACCTGAAGAACAAGGGTTTAGTTTTGAGAGTCATAACTTAAAATTGGACATTCAATAATCAATAGAATCAACGATAGATTTAGGGCTTTTACTTACCCAACCGATAGCTATGGATTGAAGCTTTTGAAACAAAGGAAGCTTAAGCTTAAGAAGTTCAATTAGAGATGTTTGTGCTTGAGCTTGGTGAAGAAGACAACAATGGATGCGTGTGCTTAATTTCCAAGACAAATGGTGAACTTTAGTTACGATGATAGCAAAAGCAAAGATGAGAGCTTTCCCTCTATTCATTTTAAGAAACTATAAATCCTTAATCATTTCCCACCTCCCAAAAGGGCTAATGAGAAGCTTTCCCTTAAGCAAAGGAAAACTTAGTTATTATTATCCATCTTTTCATGCCTTTTTACAATTCTAAGGCAATTGATAATCAATTGTCATCTTTCTAACATTTCAGATGATCCCACGTGATATGGGTGACAACCAAGTAGGCGAGTCATCTCTAATTTTCAATCTTTACAATTTGGTCACTAAAACAGATTTTAACAGGGGACCCGTACCGATACACCTCTAACCGTATCGATACAGTTGGCTCAAGTTCAGTAAGTTAGTTAGGAAATAGTTGGATCGTACCGATACAGGTCATATTGTATTGATACGCCTAGCAAATAATCAACATTTTCAATATTTCCAATGAAACCCCTAACTATGAATGGGCTCAATTAAGGTCCCTTAACAGCAAAAATTAATACATAATTAATATTGATGCAATATTTGAACTTTTCGGTATAGGGTTTCCGATCTCTAAAACTCATTTCCAGCTAGACCGATTTTCGGGGTGTTACATCTGTTTTACAAAAAATGTCGTTAGAAGTAATTGAGGTTACAGATTTTATGAAAAATCAAAATCAGAAATAAACGAAATTAACTTTCGGTTTATTGGAATTATTATTGATTTCAAGTTTGTTTCTTTCTTGTACTAGAACAAATAAAAAATGGCTTTGTTGCCAAGAAAATGATCCTCAATTGGTGATGAATCACGAAAGGAAAAATTGTTAACTTACCAAGTTCTAAACTTGGAATGTTTTATTAAGGTAATATTCCTTAATAGGTTTTAACCTTTAATGGTTTATATGGATACATATGTGCATGTATCATGGTAATGCCATAAATCATGATATTATTTTGGTAATAATATTATGGTATTATTAAGGTAAATCCACAATCATAGAATTATTATCTCTTGGTAATATTAATAAGGGTGTTATTAAGACATTCTTAAATAATATATGACATGAAAAAGAAGGGAATAAATCATTGAATTTATTTCCCCGTCAGAATCTTATGTTGATTCTAATTTTTGTAAAGAAAATAAAACATTGAATTTATTTTCGTGGGGAATCTTGATGATTCTAATATTGTAAGGGAAATAAATTATTGAATTTATTTCTGTAAGAATCTTGTGTGATTCTAATTTTTTAAGGAAATAAATCGTTGAATTTATTTCTTGAGAATCAAACATGATTCAATTTTGTAAAAGGAAATAGATTTTTGAATTTATTTTTTGAGAATCAAGTATGATTCCATTTTGGAAATAAATCGTTAAATTTATTTCTTGGAAATCATAATCAATCTGTAAACTAAAATCTAGTAAATTAATTTATTTTCAGGAATTTAATTCGTGTCGTTTTAACGGGTTTACTTGATCTATTTTCAAACAAAGTGGACAAATCTATTTTAACGGAATTTGTTATTTAAGATAATGCTAGTTACTGAGTATGTTCGACAAAATCTAGAGCATAGAAGAACTTTATTTTCTATGTTAAAATTAAATTCTCAAAGCCTAATTCGATGCATGTTAAGAAGTGTACAATGTTTAAAAAATAGCTAAAGAATTGTGAGGGTTGTTGGACATTAAATACAAAATGTAAAAATCAGTGAAATTCATTGGAAATAATTTCAAACGTGGCAACAAAAGATGTTGCATATTTGGCCATGATAAACTCGGACAAAGATCTAAGGGATGATCCTCCTATTATTTAGAGAGGATAAGGTAAATTTTGTTACCACCTTCAAATGTTATTAAGGTAAATATTGCTATGGCAAACGTAGCGGAAGTAAAAAATTAGTGAAATTCATTGGAAAGAATTTCAAATGTGGCAACAAAAGATGTTGCATATTTAGCCATGATAAACTCGGTCAAAGATTTGAAGGATGATCCTCCTATTATTTAGAGATGATAAGGTAAATTTTGTTACCACCTTCAAATGTTATTAAGGTAAATATTGCTAAGACGAATATTATCATGGTAAACATAGCGGAAGTCAAAAATGACTTTAAACCGTAAATTAGGCAGTGTGTTCAAGAAACAAAAATTTCATGAGAAACGCCTCAATTTCCATAAGATGAGGAACAAGTCTTCGGACTATAGATCAATGTTATGACAATATTTTCTCATAACAATTGATATGGCAAATGAGTGATTGAAGGAAAATTTATTACCTTCATGATAGAACAAACTAGTGTTTTGCTTAAAAGCAAAGATGCTATAGAGGAATTATTCTCTATAAGTAGGATGTTGAAACCCAAACTTAAAAAATTGATTAATTTGGGGATAAAACTCTATGTGAGTAATGCCACAACATCCAAGGGTACAATGATTTTGAGGATAAGAATTGAAACTTCAAAATGTGTCTAATATGTGGGGGAAGTTATTCTATCAACTAATTACCTCTTCTCAAAGAGACAAGACACCATATGAGTTATGGAAGGAAATAAGGCCTTCCTACAACTACATAAAAATGTGGGGGTGTCTTGCAAAGGTAATATTTCCATTACCGAAGTAAATGAAAACAAGTGGACTATATTTTCATTGACTATGTAGAACTCTTGTGTACAAATAGATTCACAAGAATATGATAATGAAAACAAAGAATGACTCATTCTTTGAAAATATATTTTCTATATATTTAGGGAAGTTGATCCACGTTCAATGAACAAACTTTGGAGACTATCAATGAAAAATAGTCCATATGTTCAACAAAAGGTTGAAACTAAAACATAGTCATGATGACAAATAAGAGTGTGACAAATGTGTGTATTGTTATAAGTAATAATGAAATGATAAACGTACCAATGACATGTTAAATTCAAGATTTGACATGAAAGATATGGGACTAGACGATATGATTTTGGGCATCTAAATCAAAAGGTCAACTAAAAGTCTCATATTAACTTAGTCACACTATGTGGACAAGATTCTTGAGGAATTTGGCAATGATGATTTTGGTATAGCCAAAACTCTAATAGACACATGCCAACATTTGTCCAAGAACAAAGACCAAGGCATTGACCAAGTGGAATATGCAAGGGTCATAGTTAGTCTAATGTACCTCATGAGCTGCACTAGACCGGATATTGCTTTTACTGTGAGCAATTTAAGCAGATTCACAAGCAATCTAAGTGAAAACCATTAGAAAGCGATTGTGAAGGTACTGAGATATCTTGGATATACTCAGAACTACTAATTGCATTATTCCAAAGATCTTGCTGTTTTGAAAGGATACTTCGATGCCAGTTGGATATATGATATTCAATATACCAAGGGTACAAGTGGACATGTCTTCACTTTGGGATGTGGATTTGTGTCATGGAAATCCTCAAGACAAACGATCATAACCAAATCCACGATGTAATCTGAGTTCGTTGCTCTGGATAAATCCGGAGAGAAAGTCGAATGGCTTAGGAAATTTCTTGAGGATATTCCTGGATGGTCGAAACTTGTGCCCACAGTATGCATATAATGCGATAATCAAGCAATGATTGCTAGGGCACATAATTGTATGTACAACAGTAAGTCGAGACATATGCGTTGCCGACATAATAACGTTAGACAACTGATCTCAAATGGAGTTATCTCTATTGATTATGTAAGATCAAATGATAACGTTGCAGATATGCCAACCAAAGGGATAAATCGAGATCAAGTTGATAAAACATCTAAAGGAATATGACTATAGCCCATGGAAAATAAAGGTGCTATGTGAAGAAAAACACTACCTAGCTGACTGGAGATCCCAAGATCTAGGTTCAAAGGGACAACCTAATTGCATAGACTCGTCGGTCACTATGGGGGTACCCATCCCCAAGTCCGTTCCTATGATGTAAACAGTGACAAAAATAGTTTAGGCTAAGTAATGCTTTTAATGACCATTGTGTGCTTTGGCGAGCCAAGCAACATAAGTCACCTATGTGAGAGTGAAGTGGGGCCACTTCAAGGAGACTATTGGGCATAGTTCTTTCAAACTCTTGCAAAACCAGGCGATGTCCACGGCCATGTGGACATAACCATGAGAACACATACTCTTGTCAGAGAGGTAGTTGTGTGGAGTATATCATCGTTTACACAAACGACTGAATAGTTCAAGGACATCATATCTACTAGATAGCTAGTAAAGTAAATATACTTTAACAAGGGAAGGTTCAAAAGAGGAAACCTACCTATCCTATGCAACTTTCAATCATAGAAGCTATCACCACATCGAGTTAAAATGTTTTGATAAAATCACCAATTTCCTTCATGTGGGGGATTGTTGGAAAAATATGAGGAAATGGTAACTTTGAGTCATATTTCGAATGGGTAAAGGTGGAGATTCGAATAAGAACTCTATTGGGTCTTATTCTACTCCATGATACCTTTACAACAGTATCTCATATGCTCAAAACGATTGAGTAACGAATGAAAAATTGATGCTCAAAGGAAAATAGTTCTGAATTGAATAAGGAAGTGGAAAACCCCCTATCCCATATTGATGGGATAAATGGAATGGGAAGTGTTTATATACACTTACCCACTTTGTGATCATTGAATGACTTAGATTGAAACTGTGCCTCGTGCACAGAGGGCGAATCAATCCCATTCAGGTTGGGGCACACCAGCACGACATGGGCGACGCGAATGTCCGAACCGGTCGGGCCCTTCGTGGGCTTGTAGATATTTTTATTTTACCCACGTCGAATAATTTTTTCCTTATAAATGACATATCTTTTTGAATATTCTGAATTAAATTGGATAATTTTTTGATTTTCCATTTAAATTCGGATACTAAAAGGTAATGAGTACAATTCACAGAAATATTTCGGTTTAATATGGTATTAACATATTTTTTCCGAATTAAACCGGATGGAGATTTAATTACCATATTTTCAAAATATTTTTTTCTACATTTAACCTACCTCACTCCCTTATAAATTGAATGGCATTCCTTTGATTTATTAAAATATTCAAATCTTCAAAATATTTTAAAAAATATTTTGGAATTATTGGGGATTATTGGTCCAACTTCACGTAGACTTACAAAATTCCAGATACAAATTATAAAATGTTAGAAAAAAAATAGAGTGATTATAGGGAAGATGTAGTCATTTTCATGAAAATAGCGTTTTTTTGTAGTAGAAATTATTGAACAAGTTATCAAATTGTGCGCTGAGTGATGAACAAGAAGCTCAAAATGGAGAAGACTTTGATTATGATTTGTTTGAACGTTTCGAAGCCGTTGAAAATGACAGTTTCTTTTTGCAACGAACAATGTAAGAAGACTTCACCAAATGCCGAGTAAGGATTTGCGGCTATTTCTTTTTGCCATTTTTAGCAAATTTGAAAGCTTTTCTAAGACATCTCAGATTCCGTTTACATTTTTTCCTGTGTTTCATATGACTATGAAATGAATACCAGGAGCTTCCTTGTAGATTTGGATAACAAATATTTTTTTGGTTTAATCACCTATATTCGATTTGTTGATCGATTAATTTAAATCAAATTTTATAAGGGTTCAATATGGGACGGCCCTCTCAACTCAATTTTTTTTATTCACAAATACTTTATTTATCTATAATTAGATTTGATTAGTTAGATTCATTATTTTGCTATTTAACTGCACGAAAATGTGTAATTGATAGAATATAGAGGCCTTAACTTTAGGATTATTATCCATACACATGCAGTGAATTTTTTTTGTTTTCACGAGTGCCTTAATTTTAGGGTTTATGGTTTTTAATTTAGGGCTTTTAGTGTAGGGATTTAGAATATAGAGGTTGTTGATAGAATTTTGGGGTTAATGTTTAGGATTCAGGGTAATATTGTTAGGGATTTAGGTTTTAACCTATAAACCCTAAATTTTAACCTTAAACTCAAAGTTCTATCAACAACCCATAAATTCAAAATTACTACACTTAAACCCCTAAACTATAAACAGAGTCATAAATCTTAAAACTAAGACACTTGTGTAAACAAAGTTTCCACAAGTGCTTGTGCATAGAATAATTACCCTATTTGAAAACCCAAAACAATCTTGAATTTGAATGGGTAAATTACACTAGAGGTCATTTAGTTGTAGATTTAGTAACAAACATGTCACTTTTCTTCTAAAAATAACAATTGAATCACTCAATTATAGGTTAGGAACAAACAAGTCACTCTTCTTCTAAAAGTAACAATTCAGCCACTCAATTATAGGTTTAGGAACAAATATGTCACTCAATTAAAATTTTGTGACAAATAAGTAAATCTATCATTAAAATTGAAACAAAGGCTTAGTATAATAACAATTTTATTCCCCAAAACTTATACATTCTATTACTTTGGTCATAATTCGAAATAATTCAATAAACTTAATCCTTCATATTTAAAATTTTCATTAGTGAAGTGACTGTGTCTACTAGCAAATGACATTAAGGTCATAATGCGTCTATTCTATTAGTCTGTCAACTGTCCAATAATGAAGTGATTGTGTCTGTTGATTATCGGACTAATGGACAATAGCATGAAGTGTGGTAAGTGGTCGAACGGTGTGTCAGGATGATGCATTGTCGAAATTTTTAGATATGAATAGTTAAGTTTATTGAATTATTTTGAATGAGGACCAAATTAATAGAATACATAAGTTTTGGGGACTAAAATTATTATTATACCATGCTCTTGTTTCAATTTTAATAGCAAAGTGAGTTGTTTGTCACAAAATTCTAATTGAGTGACATGTTTGTTCCTAAAGCTATAATTGGGTGACTGAATTGTTACTTTTAAAAGAAGAGTGACATATTTGTTCCTAAACCTATAATCGAGTGACTCAATTATTTTTAAAAGAAAAGTGACATGTTTGTTCCTAAACCTATAGCTGAGTGACTGAATTGTTACTTTTTTTAACAAAGAAACACCAGCATTCATAACAAGAAACAAACATACAAACAAACAGAGAGGTACATGGGGATCGAGGAAGAACATGAGGAACAAGCTGAGAGGAAAACGACCCACCGAGCCAGAACAGAAACGATGGTCAAAATACGACCAGAAAAAAACACAACAAAAACACCAACAAAGACAAAGAAACTAAACAGGGGACAACAACAAATGACAAAAATGGAGAAGCCAACATCCATGAGACTGCACTGTATGTCTTTTCGGGGGTCGTCGGAGCATTCTGATGGTGAACGTGATGCAGAGAGAGCAACCAACAACAACGACACGATTAGATCTGAGAATTACGAAGGCTAAAGGGGCATGGGAAGGCGGAGTGAAGCCAGTACGACGACCGGAACACTAAGGGAGCAGATCCTCTCCAGCATAACCTTTCATGCTAAATAGACGGCCAAAGGACCAAGAAAAAACAATAAAAAGAAAAGAAAAAGAAAAACGACAAAAAACTGGATGAAGGAGGCTCTGCAAGGCTTCCAGTCACCGAAAGATAATCACCCAACCAAGCACCGAAACACCGAACAGACATCGAATTCCCTCAAAAAGTCAGAGCAAGGGGTGTAGAAGGAGGCTCGAACGACCCTGCTTTCAACCATCAAGAGGGGTCAGACGACACATCAACGCTGGCCGAAAAGTTATTCTGCCAGAGGGACCATGCCTGGCCACTGGCGGTGGTGGCTGGCGAAGAGCGGCATTGAAACTAGGGTTTTGTTTTGTTTAAAGAGAAGGCATATGGTTTAGAGAGAGATTTAAATTTGTTAACTTATCTTTATTAAAATGAATTGTTACTTTTTAAAGAAGAGTGACATGTTTATTCCTAAACCTATAATCGAGTGACTCTATTATTATTTTTAGAAGAAGTGTGACATGTTTCTTACTAAAACCTATAACTAAGTGATCTCTAGTGTATTTTACCCAATTTAAATTTAGCAATATAAGCAAGCGGAAAAATTCTAGAATGGGTGATACGCACTACTAACGCTACACACTATTATTATTTTAATTTTATATAATTACATATTTAGTATTCATTTTTTACATATTTTATCAATTTAATTATTACTATTAATACATTCAATCAACTTGATCCCAGTTCAAAATAATTGAACTATGAACATATCAGTTCTTTTATATTTAAACATTACATGTTTAATTTACTTTTCCAAAACCAACAAATTTACTTGATGAAATAAAATTTATCATGTTTGATAATCACCCAAAACCATACGAAAATCAAATTACTTTAGTCAATGATTTGTTTGCATATACAATAAGCTGGCTGTTGGGTGAGAGTCTAGGACTGTAATACCTTGTGAAACGGTTAAGTATAGGAAATTCACTTGTCTTAAATTGATAGATTTTTTAAATATTACGGGGTAAATTAGTTGAATGATTTTAAATTAAGACCAAGCTAATTAAATATTATAATAATAATTAAATTAATAGAATATATAAAAAATAAAACTAAATATATAATTATACAAAATTAAAATAATAATAATATATAACAGTGTGTAACAATAGTAGCGTGTCACCTATTTTAGCCTCGTCCTAACCAAGCTTAATATGTTTAGAACCATACAATACCAATATAGACAATGATCACGGTTTGTAAATTTTTGGATTCTTAATTTAAATTTGAATTTTACCATGTGTAAATTATATGCATGTTTCCTCTAGACTTATTTTCACCTGTCTTTGTCTAGGCCTGTTCAGTTTAATGTTTTATCTGGCCAGAGCACACAAGTCTAGCTGCTTTAACCAGGGGAAAGTTTCTGAATATGATATTTGATCAGCAAAGATCCGAAACCGGCCATGCAGTACGACATAAATCTAACATTCATCCATCTTATCAACAAATGCATAACTCACTCATTTGATTACTACTTCATCAAAAAGATCAACATCTACGTTTGACATAAGAAAAGTTCGAAAACTTAAATTGAAAAAAGAAATACAACTCAAATATGATGCTAGTAGGTAAAGATAAATGGATTCAAAAACACAGAATCTTGTCTAAAAGATGTCATACTACACCTTAATGGCATACTTCCTCATTGGGAAGTACATTTCCCTCTTCTTCTCGCGTTCCGTCTTCAACGATGCCTGGGGCAAGCAAGGAAACCAACATTCAGATACAACCAAACAACAGCCAAGGAACAAAAATGGTTCAAACAAGACAAGTTTAGAACAAAGAAATTAATATCTTAATTGGACCAATCATCCTTAGAACTCAGACATGAAAACACGTTTCATTAAAAGTTCTATGCGTTCAAGATGGATAAAAGCAGCATGACATCTGAAATGGCATGTTTTAGGGTTAATTAGTCCTCTGTTATTCCGATCTCAGATTTTTCATTTTTCTTCTATTTCTCTTAAGGTACCTATGTTTATCATGCGTATCCCACACATTCTGAAATAAGTATGTGAATATAAACCAGCCAAGTACATGGAAAAACTTGAAATGGTTCGAATATATAGCTATGTTGGACACAAATCCATATCTGAAACTCACGCCCGAATCCGAGTAAAATAGACATATTCAACAAAAGGTCGAGATATGCATCCGGCATTGTCAAAAGTGCGTCCATACCTGATGCTTGGTAAGTCTTCTCCTAATGGCTCTGGTCTTCTTCGGACGGAGATCAAGGGGTAAGAACTTCTTCTTCTTATATGCCTCCCTCAGTGCAGCCTTCTGCTTCTGTGAGATCACTGTCAAAACCTGAGCAATAGACAACCTCACCACATTTCTGCATCCATACAAACAAGAGACTCAGAACAACATACGAAAAACAACAAATTCAGAAACCAGAACATCGCAAAAAAACCAAATCAATAAGGTCAAACTAAAATATTCAATAAGCCATAAATGAAACTCACAGAAAAAACTGAGAAAGCCCAAAATGAGCAATTTTCAAACCAATATATAAATTAAGTCCTAAAGTGTTATTGGAAAGCTTAACCTGCCAATGAAATGATATAGATTTCGCTTCTCAAATAATCAACAGATGATCAAATTTGAGGGGGAATGGTATATGCCTAAAATAAACATCAATTCAAACATAATTTTTCCACATAAAAGTAGAATCATTTAGCTTCTCCTTCAGGAAAATACATTTCTTTGCATTCATCAAAACAATTATTGTTTAACATTTTACAGATCAAAACACATTTCGGCAAATCTATCATAATAAACATATTGTTTCAGAGATAGCAATTCAATACCACAACATAGCAAAAACAATAAAAAAAAGAAATCCTTTGCTAAAAACAAATGAATACCCATTTCCCCAAACAAACTAAGAAATCAAGTACCCAATTAACCATAAACTCAAGATCCACAGCTAACATACAAAAAAAGGGGTTAAAAAACAATACGAAAAGTGAGAGAAAATTACATCTTGGAAAGCTTGTTAGGTGCACCGCCAGTAACTTTAGCAACGCGAAGAAGAGCAAGTTCAGCTTTGAGATCTTTCAACTGGGCCAAAAGATCAGTTTTTGATTTCTGCCTCAACTCATGGACCTTGATTCTGGCTGTTTTTTTAGTGATTTACAAACAAAAACATGAAACAAAGATTAAAAGGCATGAAACATCCATTTTTAGTGTCTTTTCATTTCAATCTAAAGATGATATGTAAGAAAAACATAAGCATTTTTAATGCATTGGAAGAGTTACCCATTGCTTCTTTTGCTGTTCCTCTGCAGTGACTGCAATGACTGCTTCTCTCTGTCTTTTGAAAAATGTGACGAAACCCTAATATGAAAAGAAGACTAGGGCTTCAAAGAATTGGGTTTAAATCGGTTTATTTTGTGGTGTTTTATTGGGCTTTCAAGCTTGGGTTTTGTTTGGATTAAGACTAACGAGGAAATAAGGAACTTAGCTTTTTAAAGAATGCTTCTATGACAAATAAATATTTAAAATATATCAACTTTTTCATTTAAGTATTTAAAGTATATTTTTAACTAAAATAAATATTTAAAGTATTTTTTTTCAAAATAAGTACTTAAAAAGTATATATCATCTAAGATTGTCATGTGACATTAATTAAAACATACATTAGGTGCCTATTTTAATAAAAAAATACTTTAGGCACCTATTTTAATAAAAAATATGATTTATGTACCTATTTTGACGAAAATATAATATATGTATCTATTTTGGCCAAAAAATATTTTAAATATTTAATTTGACTAAAAACTATATTTTATATATTTATTTTGATCAAAAAATATTTTAAATACCTAAATGAAAAAGTTTATATATATATATATGTGCTGTATAAGCCTTTAAAATATAGATTTTAATTGAGGGTACATTTGGTGTGTGAAAAGGATATTTTTTTTTGGAACTACATTACACACATTTAATTTGACATAATTTTCTAATCATATATTCGTTAAATAGTCCTGTTCGCAATTAACATATAGTTTATAGCAGATTATATTAGTTGATTTGACAAGTGAATTATATTAATTGATTGTATAAAAGTGTTCGGTAAAATTAACTAATAGATGATAGTTGTTTGATTATTTAAACAAGTAAAATAACATATAAGGACAGTGTTATATTCAATATTTGTTTGAATAATTTATTAGTTATCAATATTTTGTATCCATTAGTATTACTTAGATTATGAAAAATAATTTTTTGATATAACATTACTGAGCATATTTAAAGGATCTATATATTAATTTATTATTTATATAATTATTTTTAATGCAATTTAATTAACTACTAAATTTAAATACAAATATGAAGATGTGAGAATAAAAAGTAAAAAGCATAAAGTATTAGTTTACAAATATCACAATGTAAATACTTGAGTTTCGAAGAATTAAAATAGCAAATATTAAATTTAGGTTATTTGAAGACTTTTTATAATTGTTAAGGGTAAAAAAATCTTTATAACTCTAATGTTAAAACCTCTATTTAAAAAAAAAACTCATATTAGCAGTTTTTTTTAAATTAGAGGTTCCACCCAATTCGCTATTTCAATTCGCTATTCACCAAACATTTAAATTAGCGGATTTGACTGATCAAACTTCTAATTTTGTCTCAAACATCTATTTACCAAACATGATTAATTATTTTTTAACTTTTTTCTAAAAATATCATTTCTTTTACTTTTTAGATATTAAAGAATTTACATTATTTACGATAAAATTACCCCCAAAATAGTAGAATTATTTCATTTGTATCCTTTCTTTTTTTCGATGCTCGTCAAATTTTTAGCAACTCCCTTATTTTTGGGACATTTTTTCAATCGGTTCAAATTCGATAAGGGACTTTTGATTATTTTTTTCATAAAACTTCAGTGAAAATGAAATAGTAGCATTCATATTGAAACGAAGAATAGAGATGTCATTTTTATTGGTAATAAAAAACCAATTGTATATGTATAATAATTTAATTAGTAATTAAAAATTGTATAGTATAATTTAACTCTAATAAGTTATTATTCTAATGAGTTAGAGTAGAGTAATTCTAAAAAAAGTTGAACATTTGTTTATTATAATGAATAATAATAAGTTGTCTCTTGAAGCGACAAAAGAAATATATATTTTGATTTTGAATTAGATTATTCCAATCAAATCCATTGTAAAGAATTGTAAAGATTAGAAATCAACAAAAGAAAAAGTAAGTGGATCTAACCCATTGAATCGTGACTATATCCACTATTTTGATATTAAAATTTGATAGAGATGAAATTGGAACAATAGATTTCTTTTTATTTCATATGTATTTGTTTATTTGGACTCCACAAGAATCTGTCGATATTTCCTATTCAATATTCTTGTTTCTAGGAATAAATTAATATTTTATTCATTTCTAGATAAAGAAAAACGTTTATTTCAAGTTATAACCTAAGAGCCTTTTTCAACATCTTATCTTTCCTTGATTCCAGAGCACAACAAGATCCATTTATATCTATATAGAATATATAAAATTTATTAGATAAAAACCTAAATCAAATCATGTCTTCACATATCAAATATTTCCATATCGATACATATGACACTTTTGTTCTGACAATGTGATGGAGAGTGAGTGTGAAAAAGAGACTTTCATTTTTTTCTTGGATTCTAGTGGAGTAATGTATTATATGAATAATATAGATCAATAATATAGACGAATAACATACTTTCAATCAAAATCAAACAAACATTTCAATAATTTCCATGTTCGTATTTCGAAAGTAAAAGGAATCCGAATGATAGGCAATTTATTAAAAAAAGAGTTCTTTCTAAATTTTCTATTTTGATGAACTAGCTCTTAGCAGAGTTCTAAATGGACAATGAGGGACAAGGAGCCTCCCCTTTTGTTTTTCGGTATTTGCTTGTTTTTATTTCCTTCCCTTTTTACTGTTCAAAGAGAAAAAAAGGTACTTCTTTTTTTAATAAGATCTTGCCTTAGTGTAGTCACATATTGCACACTTATCCCTTGTTTTATTTGAATTTCATTTATGCCATGCTTTATTGACTCATTTCATATCATGCATCAAAGAAAAGAAGTAAAATTCTAAATCGGCAGGGTATGCCCTTTTTTCGAAACGAAATACGAAGAAAAGTTACCATAGAACTCTTTGGATCATCTGTCAACTGCTCAA
Source organism: Hibiscus mutabilis (assembly GCA_019671005.1). Classification (NCBI taxonomy): domain Eukaryota; kingdom Viridiplantae; phylum Streptophyta; class Magnoliopsida; order Malvales; family Malvaceae; genus Hibiscus; species Hibiscus mutabilis. The sequence goes on from CM033745.1 coordinate 11,679,482, forward strand.
TGAATTACTTCTTTGGAATGGTAAAAAAAGATTACTTGGGTATCTTTTTTTTAATTAATATATGCCTATTTCATTTCATTTTTCCTTCATTTCTGATTATTTTCTTATTTTCAATAGGAATTTCGGTATCCATCAAAATAATCAAATTCATGAAATGAAAGAATTAGAAAATCGTAAGACTTGCCTTTCAATTATTTCAGATTGATTGAAATCAACGCAACTAAAATAGATCAAGCGAAGAAATAAAATTGAGATACTATGTACAGTACATATTTAACTGATATCGACATGTATGAAGATACATATTGTGGATTCATCTATATTAAGTATATTAAGCTTGTATCTTTATACATTACAATAATAGATATAGATAGTATGGTAGAAAAAAATATGAATCTTTCTACCATACTATCGAGTTTTATAGGATACTACTGATTCTAGTCCATTCATTTTATTTAAGACGTAAAATTGGAATCATTTTTTTTCTTAAATCCTTGATAAAAAGTCAAGTTTCATTTAAATTAATCACTTTGACTGACAGTTTTTACGTATATTATAAGTAAAAAACGGTAGGAACTAGAATGAACAACGTTGTAGCAATAAATGCGAGAATATTTACTTCCATAATTTCATTGTTTCGCAATAACTCGGGATTTAATCCCATAGAGATGATAAATTTGTCGCTTGTAAATTCAATGCAATGACTTACATTTCAATAACATCGAATCGGATCAATATCATGAATAACAATATCTAAGCTATCAAATCGATTCACCGTTGAGAATTGAATAGTATAACATAGGAAGATCTTTTATTCACACCGAATACAAAAATGGAACACGTCCTTGATAAATTTCAGACACTGATTAATCCGCACTATTTTTTTCTTTTTTTATGTCACATCGCACTTATAATATTTTATATGAATTCTTATATATCAATACTTTTTATTAAATAAGGACTTCATTCATTTAAACTAAATGAAAATACAACAAATAAAGGCACCAAAAATTCAAATGAATAAGCTTACAACGAGCCAAGCAGGCCTGGCTAATAGGGAGAGCGCCCTGAGCGACCGCTTAGGCCTCCAATCAGTCTAGAACCCTTAAAAATAATTATTTTTATTTTTAAAATTTATTTTTTAATTTATTAAATAAATAAATAAATTTATTAATAAAAAAAAAATTATCAACAATCAGTTGGTCTAGTGAGATGATGCACTAGATCCTTAAGGTCATTGGTTCAAATCTTGACGCTGTGAATGGAACAAATTGGGTTGGGAGGGTCGTCCTCATAATAATCTCTACAGTACCCGATTCGAATTAGTCAGTCAATGAGTTGAATACTGATGGTTAAACAAAAACAAAATAAAAAATAATTCTCTATCCTAACATTTAATTCTTTTTTTCAAATCTCAAAATTTATTTTTTTTCCAAAATTTAATTATCTCTTTACTCTTCTCCAATCTAAAGATAAAAAAATGCTACAATATTTTTAAAATTTTTTGTATTTAATGTCAAAATCAAGCTTCATATCACACTCATTTACCTACAATTTAATTTCTAGAAATTTTCATAACAAAACAATGCAAATAATGTATTTGACAAATTTTAATCATGTTTTATAAAAGTTTATTTTTAAATTTTTTTACAAGGTCCGAAAATATTCGAGACGGCCCTAAAGTCAAGTAAGAAAAATCAGATCATGGCCAAACATGGTGACTAAAAATCTTAAAAAAGCCGAAAAACAAATATTTCAAGGGACCAGACTGACGTTAACGGCAAAAAATAAGCGACAAAAATTTTTAACAGATAAACTCATCACTTCATCAAAGGAGTTTGAAGGAAAAAGAACAAAGCAATGAAAATTCAGCGAACCGCATAAAAACAAAATCGAAGCTAACCAAAAAGAACAACTTTCGTCTAAACCACTACCTTGCCGTCATAAAAGTTTCATTCACTCGCCTATACGTTAACTTTTGGGGAGGGACCATCATCAAACAGTAAGAATATTCTACAAAAAAGTCAGATCGAAACCAAAATAAAGATGAAAGAAATCCTACAAGAGAAAGGTGAAAGCACGGAGAAAGAAACAAGGGGTGGGTGCTGCTTAACAAGCCCTAGCAGCAGCACCCAAGCGCAAGAGAAAAGAGAAACTATTAAGGTCGAGTGCGAGGGAGAGAAACAGAAACTTTTTGAATCAAGTGAAGCAGATTATATCAATAATTCATACTATATAAATTTTAAACATTCATATTATCATAATATATAGTGTTTATATAACATTTTATGTTATCAGAATTATATAAACTATAATTTATTTAATTTTGTTTTTATTTATCAAAACATTAGAAAGTTAAATAATAAACAAGTTGGGGAAGAAACGAAAAAGGAGTAGAGAAATAGATTGAATTAGGACTTTACACAATTCCGGGAAAATGCAGAACACTCTCAATCAACAAGTATGCTCTTCCTAATTTGATTATTATTGAAGTTTTGAAAACAACTATGTTTTTCAAACATTGAATATCTTGAAAGAGTCTACCACAGTCATCAATCTTTCTTTCATCTTCTCCCATCTTCTCTCATTTGCTCCGGTTGTCAAAGTGTAGAATTTACCTGATAAAACATTACAGCACAATGTTATGTTACTCGGACTCGTGTGTGTTGGATAAGGTACGTTTCCAACACAGTTATTTCCGATTTTATCAAAGTTTTTCTATGTATTTAAAAGGTGTCCATGTCCAAAAATGTATTTTGAGAAAAATGAAGAATTGAAAAGACATGGTAACCAACTAACCATGTGCATACATACCATTTCCGATAGAAACCGCAGTGAGAGCATGTCGAGTGTAGCTTGGAGCCTGAGTGACAAACTCGAATGTATAATAAGCTTTTCCATCTTCATCATGCTGTGAGATATGTACAGAGCACAGCATATCAATCCATAATGTTTACTTACAAATTCTAAAAACTTGTCAAACAAGAAATTAATATCTATATGATTAGGATCCATGTCATGTTACTTGGACTCTGGTGTGAGGTGACTGTCGGATACGGGTATGTGCCCGTCAATGGTGTGCTCAACTTAATGTCCGGTACAGGTGTTGGACATGAGTATAATTTCAAGAAAAATAAAGAGAAGGAGTAACATAGATTAGAAGAGTATTTGACATTCAAAAGTTCAAAAGTCTACATAGCAATTCCTTGTGCTACAAATGATATGAAGACCTGTTATTCTGGATAGAACATTAATTCAAAAGTCTACAGATTATATGAATAGACCCATATGACATGACCTATTACGTGTCGATTTATATAAGATGTGAAAATAACATGAATACAACACGAATACGTGGACGGCTTCCTTTACTCTTAATACGATAAACATCTATAAATGCATGTCCAAACAACATATAATAACACAATCCCCATATCTATATTCAAATATATGTTAGATGCAGGTGTCCGACACCAATACTTTAAAAATAATGAAAAGTTGGAGCAACAAACCTCTGCTGCCTGAACTAGCTTTGTTTTCTGAGTTGGAGGCGCCAAAACCTTCTTGATTAGAGTCTCAGCAACCTGTGAGAATTAATTATGAGAACAAAGATCTCATTTCTTCCCCTTTTTTCAGTGTTCTGATTATAGATGATTTATATAATATAGAGAATCCACAGCAAACCTCTTGCGGAGATCCGAAATCTCGAATGTCTTGTTTGTTGGTTGGTATCAGATTAACACTCACACTTTCTAATGGCTCAATAACATCTTTGAATACCTTGTCTTGACCTTCAATAACTACTTCCTGCACACTTGGAAGTGAGACTAGTTAATTCTACTTTACGATAAACCGAATCCGAAAAGTTACTACTATGTTCCTCTGAATCGGATATAATAGCAGTATACAATACTTCCAAATCCGAGTAACATAGGTAATTACATGCACAAAGTTTACCTGCCACCCAAATGGATAGAGAAATGTGTATCCATCTTTCTTGTCTGTGACCAGAAGAAATCCCTTTTTAGTTTCTGCAGCAACTGAACCATATGAATGTGTTCTCTTAGCATATCAGTAAATTTTATTCAGAGAATCATCATATAGCATAACAGCATCCATGTTGACATAACAGCACGATACATAGATACAAATACATGAATATGAATTATGAGCACATAAATCCATAAATTCTTGAATAAGATTGTGATTTGTGACACGGAAAAATGTACGAACACGACATGAATACATAGATTGCCAAATATAGTTTCAATTCCACTGCTTCAAACAACATACATACATGCAGTAGGAGTTCGGTCAACAATTGAAACCAAAGGAGCAATGATTCCAGCAGCAATTACTCCGCGTCTCCCACAACTCTCTGCAAATTAAAAATTAAAGACGAAGAAAAAGAAGTTTACAATATAAGCATTGATGTATAGAAAAAAAAAAGAAATGCATAAAAAAATATCCACAAAAACCTATATACATTAACAATGAATCATCGTACCAAAAAACAAGAATTACAGAAAAGAGAATTAAAATTCACCTTGGAAATGAGAAGAGCTAGAAGCAGCAGCAGCAGCAGCTGAAGATGATAAATGTTCAGCCCGGACATGAAGAGAAACACTTGTTTTACAGCAAAGAAATGCACCATGAGAAAGCTTTTGCAATCCTTTCTGTTTAACCAATAAAGCAGGCAAAACCCTCCATTTATAATCCGACCAAAAGATGAAATACCCCAAGCTGAAAAACAAAATAGACGGATAATGTTGATGAGAAGATAAACCTGGGGAAAGGAATTAACAAACAATGTATGATGAAGGGAAGGCATAGAATTCTGCAAAGCTGCCATTGTTTTTTATATTCTGTGCTTCAGTTCATATGAACAATTGAATGAGCAGCCAGAAAAACAAAAAGAAATGAAAAACAGGGGGAAAAAAGAATGTGGGATTCTTCATTGATGCATTTTGTGGTTGAGATTTGTTTAGATTTGGATTGTTATCCGTTGAGAAAGAGTGCAAGTGGCTTTTCATTTCACACATATGTAAAGGCTTTTGAAGTCTTGAAGATTTTTGGACCCACCTTTAACGAGCTTATAAAACTCTCTAAACTATTTAGAGGGGTTTTTCCAAAATAAGCAAGACTCACTTTTACCATTAAAAGGAGCTTTGGTCATCTTTCCTAATAAGCAAGGCTCGTATACATCAAGTTGTTCGAAAACAAATGAATTCAAAAATCCATCTTAATGAAGTTTTGAAATACGTTTTTCACTTATGTGAACCAAGTGACAATGCCAAATATGAGTTTGATTAGAGTCATTTGTTTTTGATCTTTTCGTATTTATGTTGTAAATGGAATTCTCTTGATCCAAAATATAGAGGCCATTTATTAATTGTGTCACACCATAGAAAACATTATCGATATAAAAGAATAACAATTATTCTTAATAATTATCTCAAAACCAATATTGTTTAAACAAAAATTTGAAATGATTTTTTAGTCAAACTAGACACAAAATAACAATCCTCTAAACATAAATTAAGACTCTTTCTTGAGGCTTTGAAAGACACATTTCCTCCGAGAGTGAAATACTATGTTTCATAGGTAAGAATCCCATTTTTGATTCTTCCATACTAAACATTTTCATTACTTTATCTATGTATGTATTTTGACTGAGTCCTAGGAGTCGTCTCGATCTATCTCTATAGATCTTGACTCCTAATATGTATGTTGTCTCACTCAAGTCTTTCATGGAAAAACATTTTCCTAACCAGTTTTTTTTTTAAAAAAGTTGTAAGCTAGGTATGTCATTTCTTATTATCAGTGTGTCATCGACATACAATATTGAATATATGACAGTGCTCCCACTAATTTTCTTGAAAACACATGGCTCATCCTCATTTTTGATAAAACCAAACTTTTTGATTCCATCGTTAAAACGAAGATTCCAACTTTGAGAAGCTTGCTTCAATCCATAAATGGACCTTTGTAGCTTGCATATTTTTTTGGCATCTTTTGGATCGACACAACCTTTAGGTTGTGTCATGTACACACCCTCATCTAGTTTTCCATTAAGGAAAGTAGTTTTAACATCCATTTGCCATATCTCATAATCATAAAATGCAGCTATCGCAAGTAAGATCCATATGGATTTAAATATAACAACAAGAGAAAATGTTTCATCATAGTCTATACCATGAATTTGACGAAAAACTTTAGCGACTAATCGCCCTTTGCATGTTTGTACATTACCATCCATGTCCGTTTTCTTTTTGAAAACCCATTTACACCCTATGGGCTTAACCCCTAGAGGTGGGTCAAACAAGGTCCAAACTTGGTTTTCTAACATAGAATCCATCTCGAATTTCATGGCCTCTAGCCATTTCTCAGAGTCTGGGCCCTTCACTGCTTCTTGATAAGTCCTAGGCTCATCTTGATCCATGAAGAGAACATTACCATACAATGTGACAAGAAATCCATATTTCTCAGGTGCATTGCATTCTCTCAAAGATCTTCGCAGTGGTTATGTTTCCAAAACTGTTGAATGTTCCTCAACAACTTGCGGATCTTGTTGTTGTTTAATCTCTTGTTCAATGATATGTGGTTGATCTCGAATCTCATTGAGTTTAATATTTCTCTCACTTCTAAAAGGGGATCTTAGTGAAGATGTTTATATGTCCCAGCCCCCTGACTTTAAAATGGATGGTCCAGGGTAGGAGTGTTCAAAAGTATCTGATTCGACCAATCCGATCTGATTATCCGTTTATCTGATCTAAAAATTCAGACATCCGATCTGATTTTAAGTTTTTTAGATCAGATACATATCGTAATATTTTAAGTTTCAAATTATCCGATCCGATATCCGACAATGAACACCCCTAGTCCAGAGAATGTCAAGCTTGTGCGCAAGCTAAATAAGGCTTTATATGGCCTTAAATAGGCTCCCCTTAACTGGTTCATGAAACTAAATGATTTTCTTATGTTATTTGGGATTTGTTAATTTTGCAGCTTCTTTGTTTATATTTGCAACTGAGAATGTTTTTGTGTATGCAGCTGTATATGTTGATGATATCCTTATAACTAGTAATTGAGACATTCATATTGCTAGGTTCATTACAGAGCTGCGTGAGAGGTTCTCTCTCAAGGACCTTGGACAAGTCAAGTTTTTTCTTGGGCTTGAAGCGGCCAAGACCTGTGAAGGGTTGCTGCTCTGTCAGTGCAAATATATATTAGAAGTTTTGCAAAAGGCCCATCTTGACACCACTAAGCCTGTTGATACTCCTATGGCAGTTTCCCCCAAATTGAGCAAAGATGGTGGGGCTAAGTTTCGCAATGTTCAATTCTACATGAGTATTGTTGGTGCAGTCCAATACGTGTGTCACACACGCCCAAACATTTCTTTTGCTGTCGGAAAGGTTGCTTAGTTTATGCAACAACCCATTGAAGGCCACTGGGTTGCTGTGAAGCGTATTCTCTGTTACCTGAGGGGCACGATTGATTATGGCCTCTAGTTTTCTGCGAGTGGTGACTCAATAAGGGCTCTAGCTGCATTTACGGACGTCGATTGGGGCAGTGATGTCGACGATAGATGTTCCGTTTCTGGCTACTATGAAGCTCTCGAAAACAGCAAGTTGTGTCTCGCTCGACGAAAGAAGCTGAATATAAAAGTTGGTCGATGCAGCTGTAGAAAATAATGTGGTTTCAAGCTATGTTGTCTGATATGAAGGTCAATCTCCATGACTTCCCTGTAATGTGGTGTAATAACACCAGTACAGTGTCTATAGCAGCCAACTCATTGTTACATGCCCGCACAAAGCATGTTGATCTCGATCTTCACTCCGTTCGAGAAAAAGTTGGAGCCCGACAACTTGAGGTCAATTATGTCCCGACACGACATCAAATTGCAGACGTTTTAACCAAACCCCTTCCTGTATATAGATTTCAAGAACTCAGAAGACAGCTCAATGTTGAATCTGCAAAGAGATTTTTAGAAGAAGACAAAACATAGTGAATATTAGAAGACTCGAGATGGTGTAACCACCCTTTAACCTCTTAACAGGCTGCCCAACGACCCTAACAGATTGAACTAACTTTGGGCATTCTGTTAGGGCTAGATCAGTGGCTATATAAATCTTAGAAAGGCACTGGCCCAAGATTAATCCTTTTGGCCTACATTGTAAATATTTTTAGAATTCTCTCGAATATTGTCGTTTGTCTGAATCCTCTAGATCTTTTGATAACCGCTTTATATGCTTTACAGCTGTATGATTTTTATTATTAGTCGACTCCTCATTTTGCAATATCCCCAAATAAAGGAAGGATCTTTTGACGAGATAGTTTAAGGGGTTTGATCAAAAATTTTAATTTTTAGAGGTTTAATCAATTATTTTAAAAGCTTTGAGGGACTATAACGAGAAAGTTTTTAAATTTTTGTGGGTCCACTTCAATTTTTTAACAAGTTAACAATTATGAGGGGAATGTGCTGCCTCAATTCGGTTGCTGCTGTGTCATTTACAATATGCGGAATCATAGCCGGAACACTCAAGTTATTTGGATTCGACAAGAGGGCAACATGGTTGCGGATTGTATGGCTAAATTATTTGCCCCTTGTAATTTCAATACCACCATTTTTTTAGGACATACTTGATCTGATTCGAATTTTTGTTGATCGAGAAATTTTTTATCCCCTTATTTTAGAACTGTTTTGTCTTAGTTCTATGGTTTAGGCTGTCTTTCAATTAAAAACAATTATGAGGAGAATTAATTAAAAGTATCTTAAAGATTTAACTGTTCATTATAATTTTTAATAATTTTGAGAGCCTAATTAAAATTTCTATAAAAAAAAATATGAGTATAATACAAATTTCCCGAAGCATTAGGCCAAGGCAACCCTAATTATCGTTTTTATTTAGTCTCTTGGAGAGACTCTTTAAAGATTGAGCATCAGAGTTTTTAATTTACAGGTTCTACCCTAATTATAAATTATAATAATAAAATGCATTGCTTTTTTTGGAATAAAATATGATTTATTATCCCAAGGGAGCAGATAAAACTGCTACAAAAAATACATCAAATTGTTTTGGAAGTCTAAGAAAAGATTTTTTAGACTGTATAAATGTGTATATTCATCGTGTTATCTCTATCTATACGCTTGCCATGAGCTTTAATTTTTATATCATGCATTGTATCAAAAAATGTATTATTTTATTTAAGCTAAATTATAAAAATATATAAATAGTAATATTACTATTAAATGTTAATAAAAATACATTATTTTTTAAAAGAATATTTATTGTATTTTTAATTTAATATCTAACAATTACATTTTTTTTATTAACTTTACACACATACAACTTAGGATGTTTTCACTTTAGTCGCCAAAATTTTAAAACTTTATTATAGTCATTAAATTAAAATTTTATTTTTATTATGATCACTATCGTTAATTGTCATTAAAAATTGTTGAATGATATTAAATTCTTCTCCCTAAAAAATTATAACTTTCAAAATTAGTCGTCGGCGCAAAGGCCAAATTTCTAATGAACAAAACGATGGATGATTAATTTTAATGTTGGGAAAGATCCGTTTGACCAGAAAAATTAACATAGTTTGGTTTCAAGCTAATTTAATAAGTGATAGTGGCAGATCAAAAAGTTTTAATTTAGTTTTTAGTTTCTATCAGGATTTGATTGAGACTTGAGGAGATTGAAAGGTTTTCCAAAGACTTTGAACCAAATAAAAGAAATAGAAGAAGAAGATATTAGTTTCGGAGAAATCATTAAGTGGCAGGTAAAAACAACGACGAGAAAAGGCAAGAGCCTACTAAAAATTAAAGGTAATTTTTTTTGATTCGTCGCTGCTAACTGTTGGATCAACTTGAAAACAAACTATGTTAATATTTTGGCCAAATAGATTATTCTCACCGTTGGGATTGATAGACGATTGCTTTATTCGTTAAAAAATTGGCCTTTACAATTGCTATAAAATTGAAAATTTTGAATTTATTTTAAGGAATAATACTTTAACGTGTCACGTCAACATTTTTTAACTGCAATAATTTTAATATTATATTATAAACTTATAAAATAGACTAGACTCTAGCAAACACATTTGGTCGGTTGGTCAAGTTATTCATCTTTGTTGCTTTATTTTTCCTTACACAATGAGTTCCATACCCACAAGGAATACTTTCTTTCTTTTCTCTAGAATCTCTTTCTTCTCTCCTCTAGATAAGATTAGAATTAAATTTAAAATTTATCAAAAAAAAATGAACTCGAGTATTAAATGTTGAAGTTCGAGTATTTTAAACACGGCTAACTTTTTTGAACTAACATTTTTGTTTAAAATTTTAAATTAAAAATTTGAACATTAACATCTTTACTCAAGAAATAAAATTTGAACATTAACATCTTTACTCAAGTTTACTCTAACATGTGCTTTTAATTTCTTTTATTTTATTATAACTATCGGTAATTAATTTAATTAATTTACCCAAATTAAACATTGTAAAGAATTACGACCTCCTAATCTGTTTAAAATATTTTGTTAGCTCAAACACTCTGAATTGAGGGAGATTTTCCTTTGGAGAATGATTAAATATTTCTGCCATCAAGAGTCTACAACTTTGACTTTTGCGGAGATGGATGAACAGGATATGTCAAAAATGGGCTCTGAATGCACCCAATTTTTCCGCATCATCTTTGGTTTAAGTGGCCAACAAAATGATTTATTTCATCAAAACAAAACCACCATCTATGTTCTTAAGTTCACACGGATTTCACGAAAATAATTGAGTTAACTGCTATATATTGATAATTGATATATGTTAGAATTGGTTTTTTTAAGCTTAACACTAAAAGAATTTAACTTATGCCCTTTTTTTCTAGTTTAGTGCCTAATTTTTTTTCGGGTCACTTTAGTGCTTAACGTTTTATTCCGTAATTCAAATTAGTTTTTTCGTCAATGGCAGTTAAAATTTTTTCGTTATCTAATTATAACATGACACGTGTTATGTTTTTATTTATTTATTTAATTTCTAATTTTTTAATAATATGAATTTCTTAAAAAAACTTCAAAGTTTTAATTTTTTTAACCAAATCTTCAAATCATATCTCCCTCACCGTCCGGCATTCCCACACGTCGGCGGTTCACCATTCACCACCCAAGTGTCGGGTACCTCACTGTTTAACATCCATCACCCTCTAGTACTCGGTTAGAAGCCCAATCCATCTATTTTTTCTTCATTTTTAGATATTCGTCGACAAAGCAATAGACAGTTCATTCGTCGGTTTCCGACAATGGGATGATGGGGCTTTTAGTAGTGAGGGGCTGATGAAGATAAGGGTGATCGGTGATGGTTGAATCGGTGGTGGTAGGAGAAAATTTTTGGGTTTGAGTTCGGGAGTTTTAGAGAAATTAAAAATTTGTGGTTTTTTTTTTATAAAACTAAAGATTTTTTATTTTATAAAAAAATACAAATTAAAAAAATACTTAAAATATGACATGTGTTGTGTTTTTATTGGATAACAAAAAAATTTAATGTTTGTTACGAAAAAACCTGATTTGAGTTACGAAATGAAACGTTAGGCACAAAAATGGCCCGAAAAAAATGTTAGGACCAAGCTAAAAAAAATATAAGTTGAATACTTTTTTGACTATTAAGCCTTTTTTATTATTTTATTAAATTTAAAAAAGTTATTGCATTAATTATATTTTTTATAACATTATCTTAATCGACCTCAGATAGGATTAATTTTTTGTTTGATAGAATTCTTACCACCCATTAAACAAATTATTTCCATTCACAAATGATTACAAACATTTCAAATCATGTTGTCATTTTAAGAAAAAAACATTATCGTCACCATATCATGTTATAACGTTGTTCAAAGTACACAATAAGATATATTTAAGGTGTTTATAAATGAGGATAAATTATTGAAATTTAATTTTTTTGTTTAAATTTATTCGGGTCAAAATCTAAGCCAAGTTAATCCAAAATTTATAAATTGGGATATATATTTCGAATATACTTGTGTCATTATATAGTAATATCTATTTATACATTTTTTAATCATTTGACTGAGTACATATAAAGTACAAATACATATGCTCGAATTTAGACATCATAAGATGAGCATCATTATTTTTTTCATTGGAATTGTTCATTGTGTCTGATTATGAATATATTTAAACACATACAATCCAAGTTTTATAAGACTTCAATCCTCAATCATATGAACATTACAATATTTTTGGTTTGGCTTTAACTTCAATTATACCGAAAAGAAGTAACAATAAAATAAAGAAAACACAAAAACAAAAACACGCATCAATTATTTAATTAGATGTTTGGATTTTAATTTACAAATTAAATTGTGAACACTTGCATACAAAAACACAATATTTCACACAAATGTTTTTGAAATTATCATTAAGTCATTGATATTGTAATAAAAATTTATATTTTTAATTATTTTTGTGTGATTACAAAATATTATCTGTTTATTAATTATAGTCTTAACACTATACAAATAAAACTGTTTGAATTTAAATCACCTAAAAACAATAACATTCAAATTTGCATTAGAACCACTGATGTGTTCAAAAAATTATATATATTTTTTGAAACGGTGCTTAGTTGCAAAACTTGACAACTAAACTACAATTTAAATAATGTCATGGACAACTATTATGCCACCTTATTAAATAAATGAAAGAAATGATGTATTGAATCATATTAGTAAAACAAAATATGATTTCAACCTAATAAGTAGTCTTAATAAAAAACGCATAATATTTATTTTAATAGACTCAGGTTTAATCATTTTGTTTGTAAGATATATGTATATTGTCAAAAGGTTAAGAATATGTATAAATAATTTTTTTAAAAAATATGTATAAACAAATAATACATTCTAATCACCTTTGGAGTACTATTAGAAAAACAAAAGATGATTTAATAAATACAAATTAGCCTCATTTGAAAAATCGTCTCACATATTTTATCAAAATAAAGGCGACCATTTACCAAAGATAACATCATTTCCGATTGTTTATTATTTGGAAAAAACTTTGATATACATGTCGTGTAAACTTTAGTTTACACGTGCTTTTTAGTTTTAGAGGTTAGGGTTTTAGTTTAGGGTTTAAGGTTTAGGGGTTTAGGTTGTAGGGTTTAGAATTTAGTGTATAGAGTTTAGTTTTTAGGGTTAGAGTTAGAAATTTAGGATTTGAGTTTTTATAGTGTAAATACACATGCGTGTATCAAAATTTTACCCTTATTATTTTATATAAAAAAACTTCATAATATTAGTTGGATCTTCAAATTGGTTAAATATATGAATTTATTACATTAAGTTCTTAAATACAAATTAAATAAAGATAAATAACTAAATGAAAGTAGTATTCAGTTTAGATATGAGAATTTAGTTTTTATCTTTTAAATCTTTATCCACAACTAAAGATAAAAGATAGAGGTATTTATGGGTCGGGTTGAATATATGTACGAGTTTAATACACCTCATGATTGTTCATGTTCAACTCAAAATACGAGTAAAGTTTAGTCCAAGCTCGTCAATATATATATATAAATGGCTTACCTAAGCTTGTTTTCGACTAGTTCATATTGTTTTTTTCAATGTTTATATTATTTTTAAATTTATAATATTTAGTGATTTATATATTTTTCTTTTTTAAAAAATTTACGTTCTATACATAAATAACTTGGTATATTTTTAAGTTTATATTCTAATATTAAGTATTATTATAAATTTAAAATTAAAAACTATATATGATTTAGAAAATTTATATATATTTTTTTTATTAAAAATTTATTTTTATCCCCTAAAATTTTATAGGTTCTTCATTCTGATATGAAAATTATGTGATTTTCCTTGTTTGTGCAAGTACAATAAAAGCTAAGCCCGATACAATTAGATACCTCATTTTATAAATGCACTTCGTTGGTTTTGAAACAAGTAATATTAGGGATTAAAAGTTTGTATATAGAGCATCAATTAGCTTAGTGGCTAAGGATACTCTTGTCTTAATTTGTATAGGTCCGAATTCCGGCATGAAAATATAATATTTTACATTTAAACCAAAAAAAAGTTTGTAATATCCACTAATTATTATATTTGTTTTAAGTTTTTAAATGAAAGATCATTGGTTGGGATCAAAACTATGTATTTTATGTATGTTGTGTTTGTATTCATATTGTTTTTTCATTAAATAAAGATATATATTATATTCTCATGTCGAGATTTGAATTTATACAAAATCTGACAATATGAGCTTCTTTGACTATTAGGTCAATTAGTGGATGATATATGATATTTTTTTTTCATAAATTCCATAATTACTCAAATTAAAAAATAAATTGGATGTAATTCAATAAAATTGTATGTATTTATATTTTATTATCGTAGTGATTGGATTTGAAGGAAAGAATTACATATTTGTTCGTGTTTTTTGTGTTCAAAATGTTAGGAAATTTATATAAACTTTTACCCGTTGATAATGTTGTTCATGTAAAATTTTAACACAATCACATATTTATGTAATTTCAATCTATTTTATATTAGAAATTAAAATAAGTTTTAATGTCAAAATTTTCACGTTCAATTCATCTCATATTTTGGGGCGTGTCTAAAAAACGGCAATCATCTTGCGGTTATTGTACGACACCAACTGAAAATATTATAAAATACGGAACACAGAACTAAAAATGTTACATTGTTTAATAATATTTTCAGTTAGGGGTAAGTATCGAAATTTAATTTTGAGTATCGATACTTTTATCGTTTCTGATAACAATTTAAGTTTTTGTAAGTATCGATACTGTGTGAGACACAACTGGAAATATTATAAAAAATATAACATTTTCAGTTCCGTATTCTATAATTTATAACATTTTCGATTGGTGTCGCACTATAACTGTACTATTATTATACTGCACTGTAAACCTATCCTATATTTTGCCGGATTTATTATAATAAATCAATTTTGTGTGCGCTTTTTTTCTCTTTATTTAAATTTAAATTTAAATTTTTTTTGACGAGACATAGAGTAATAATTTTTTTCATTAAAAAAATCAACTTAATTCATAAATTAAAAATCCAAATCTGAATTTCGACTATAAAAACTGAATTTCGGTAGTCAAATTTAACGGTCACGGTTTACGCCTTACTCTCAACAGGGACCCAAATCACATTTTATAGCCACGTGTACGATAAAGATTAAGAAGTTCATTAATGAAACTATTACGGGGGTACAGCTTATAATTTCTCTCCTTCATATTTAAGGGTTAGAAAGCTCTGAATTTCTTTCTCAATGTATCCCATACTACTACAACAACTTTCACTTCAATTTTTTTTTTCTGGTTGATTATCTCCGGTGAGTTATAGCCGGGATGTCTCACCGGCGATCTCTCCGGAAAAGGTATTAGACTATAGACTCTCATTTATCGATATTTCCAGGCCTTTTATTCGCACCATTTGCTTGCAAAAAGCCTCTTTAAGTTGTATGTAAAAATCAGAGGAAAACGAAGGAAAATTGGGGTTTTAACTTTTAACCTATTTTTCTAGATAGAAAAATGTTATTCTTGGTCTCTTCTTTAAACCGATTAATGCATGGGAAATTTGTGATTAAAGTTCTATTGATTTGATTAATTTGTCCTTTCAACTTCTGAAGGTGTTTTGGTGGTTGAAAGAAGCTTGGTTTTTGATTGAGTGGAGAGGAGTCTGATTGGAAGTTAGCGATTTAGTTGCTCATGAGTTGAAAGTTTGGCGAGAAATGGTATGATCGCAACTCTTGTCGAAGATCTTTTTCTTGCATTCAAATGTTATGTTAAAGTGTTGGTGTTCTCTTGTTACTGATTTTGAATTTTTCCCTTTTCCCCCACACGTTTCGAGTATTTGTTTGATTTCATTGTTTGTTTACTTTGATCTATACTGTTTCTTGTTTGATTTGAATATTGTTTTAATGAATTAAATTACCTGCATGAGAATTTGTAATTGTCTGAGTCGAATTTTTGTTAGTGGAATGGTACTTAGGTGTACAAGAAATTTTAATTCATAAATGAATGTAATGAAGATAGTATAAATAAATGCAATGAATATAGTTTGCGCTTTGGATATGCATAAATACATGGTGATTTATGATAGGTCTTATCAAGTTGGAGGGTTGAGAAACCTTTTTTTTATGTATTAGTAAAAGCAATCATGATTACCGTATGCTTTAGAATTGTTGATTTTGGTGATTGATATTAGGTTCCTTTATTTCACAGTTTTAAGGAATTTAAATGTCCTAAGAAAAAGTAGTCAGTCTAATAAGTTGATTACATGTATTATAGATGCTGATAGTTGATCAATGTTAGGTTCCATTATTTAGAAGCTTTGAGGAATTTTGGTGTTGTAATAAATGCTGCCGTGCTGCACACGCCACACATAACCCAAATATGTAGATATATTTGACGGTTACTTGCTTAGTTATGAGGTGTATTGTGTGAGGTTTGGTTAGGTTGGAATCAAGGAATTTAAAGGTTTTAATAAAAGTAATGGTGCGAATTATGTCTTAGATATACAAATATTTTGAATTATGCTAGCTCCTCTGATGTTAGAAGTTTGAGGAATTTGAATGTCCGGATGAAAGCTGACCACAATTTGACGATCATGTGCCTTAGTATCTATATGGTGATTTATCCATGTTTCATTATGTTGGAACTTGAGGAATTTGTATTCTTAACGAAATCAATCTGATTGTAACATGCCTCAGATATGCAGTCATGGTGGTTTAAATTAGATTCAACCAATGTGGAGCTTTATCATTAGCAGTTTCTGGGACTCTGATATGCTGATCTAAACCATTTGCATTTATCAGCTGTTGGTTTTTTCTTTATTTTCCCCTTGTTATGCGCTAGTTGATATTTTGAGAGTCAATCGACCATATAAGGTGGGTAGTATTGTTCTAAAACAGAAAGGATTTTGTGGTTATTGTAGACTTTAACATCATTGAATATAGACAATGAGAACAAGATATAATATTAACCATTTAAGATAAGAACAAGATATAATATTAACCATTTAACGCAAAATAAGTACTTTAATAACTAAAGGAAGGAGATTCATAAAGTGATTAATTTCTTTGTTATGTCAACTGATTCTTTTGGCTCTATCTTTCTTAAAATTTAAATGCGAAAAGAACTTTGTTTCTCGTTTGACTCCATGAAAAGCATATCTTAACTGATTGCACTGCAGTATGTTTGTGCATTGCCATTATGCGTATCGTCTAATTTGTTGAGTTGCCCTTTGCTTAAAGTTTTGGACTTGTAAGCTTGACCTAAAAGTGTCCATACTCCATAGTAGGGTTCAGATACATACATCTTGTTAGAAATTTGTAGAAAATGTAAAAGGCAACAGCTTATATAATTAAGGTTTCTTTCTCTCTTATTTCCTTGACCAAACAACTGTACCTTCTTATTTATTGTTATAAAAAATTACACATACAATTGTATAAATGCATGGACATTTAGTGGGTTTGCACATGCTTTTCAATTCAGATGGTTCTCATTTCAATTCTATGGTGTGGGTGCTTATATGCATAATATGCAGAATCAAAACCATCATGATATCAACAACTATTTTCTTTAGTTGCTTTTCATTGTTTCATCATCATCCTTGTAAACAAACAAGCTTCTAGCTGGAAACAGCGAAATATGTACAATTAACAACTTGCTTGAACGAGGGAAGCTGCCTTCCCTTTGGGCTCCTGGTCCAATATGGTTTAGTCTTGTACTTGTATCCACTTGCTGCCTTTTTTGGAGTACATGTTAAGGTAAAATGAAAAAGAAGTAACTATTGAATTTTTCAGGAATACTGTAATAAGTAACTTGCAAGGTTGTTTATTTATACAATTTACTTTTTTCATTACTAGTCTTATTCTCTTGGATTTTAATTCTGAACCAAAGACACGGTGAGAAAAACTTGATCCCGCAAGAAATTAGGCCTTATAGCGAGAAATAAAAGGGAAGTTTTTGAACCTTAAGAAGTTGAACTGGCTATAGCCATTAAAGGAAGGTTTATTTGCTGTCCCTTGCAAGGTTGCACATGTATCATTTTGGTAACTCTTTGAAGATTTTAAATGCCGTGATATGATTCTAGAAACCTCCCTGATTAGCTATTTTGTTCACAATTAGCCTCATTATAAGCATACCTGTACAATGACCTATCTTGACAAATCTTATTGTCAACATCTAGGAGAGTAATGTTTCAAAGGATTTTTTTAGCTTCATTAGGATCTGATAGAAACTGGAACATTTATTATTCCTTATGAGAAGAGCACATCAATTGGAATTCAATTTTGTTCATGTAAGTATAAAGGTGAAACTTTTGGTTTTATCTTTTGATTATTTGTTTCCTTGGAGACCTATGTTTGTTACCAACTGATTCATATCCTGGAACTTATCTGATATCTCTGGTAGGCTTTGTTAGATTGACTTGGATAATCCTCTGATGGATCTATCAGACTTTAGCCTGTTTTCCACACGCACACATTCTCTTACTGATTTTAGCATTCGACATTTTGTGCTTCATTTAATACATCTTATATTTTTCTGATTACATGATTTCTTTGTGTTGTCATAGGGTTCTTATTTCACTCTTAGTTACTCTTGTTGTCATAGGATAATAAATACTCCCACTTTGATTATTTGTATTATTGATTTTGGTAGTCTTTCCAGCAGAAGAGTTTATGGATGCCGAGAGATAGTGCATGCCTAACTAATGGAGAGATGGGTTATGATGATTCTTCAAAATCTGAAACAAAGCGGGGTCATCAATGGTTTATGGATTCTGCTGCACCAGAATTGTTCAGCAACAAGAAGCAAGCTATAGAATCCTTTAACAGCTGCCCAGTCTCAGGAACTGCGGAAGTCAGTGTTTCCCCTTGGCCCAATGCTTCCTGTTTTCAGTCTGTTTCTGTCCCATTCGGTGACCAACTATTTGGATCTGAGCCCATTCGAACAGTCGACATGGTTGACAGGAACATTTCTTCTATTGATACTGGAACTATGAGTATGGGAAGAAAGGATTTTGAGGATCAGTTTGGTATTAGTTCATCTTCTGGTTTGCCTATGTCTCATACCATTCAAGATGCCTCTTCATGTCTCAGTTTTGGTGGAATAAGGAAAGTTAAGGTCAATCTAGTTGGGGATTCCAACAGTGGCGTGCCAGTTTTAATGGGGCACCCTTATAGCGGAGGAGTTAATAGCACAATTTCAATGTGTAATGTTTTTAGTAAAAATGATAATGCTATGTCGCTTGGCCCAACTTATGGTAGTGAGGATGAAAATACCATCTCAATGGGCCCCAGATTTAGTAAGGCAGATGCCAATTTTATTTCAATTGGTTACACTTTTAACCAGAGAGCTGGTGAATTCATACCTGTGGACCACAATTACAAGGGAAATGAGAGTATTTTATCAAAGGGTCAGCCTTTTGACAAGGAAAATGGCAATTTTATTTCTACTGGTCAGTCATACGAGAAGGGAGATGCCAACTTAATTTCATTGAACCCATTTTATGGCAAGGGGCAGGGAAATTTCATTTCAATGGCCTCTGCATATAGTAAACCGAATAAGAGTCTTATTTCAATGGCATCTTCTTTTGAAAAGGAAGGCGATAATATCTTACCAATGGGACCATCTTATCACAAGGCAGATTGTAACATCTCAGCAATGGCTCCTATACAAGACAAAGGGGAGTCTAATATTCTATCTATGCATCAAAACTACAACAAGGGTGAAAGCAATACAATATCTTTCGGGGGCTTCCATGATGAACCCGAGGCAAATCCCTCAGGCAGTATTATTAGTGGGTATGACTTGTTGATGACTAGTCAGAATTCAGCAGAAGCTTTGGAAGTGCCTTGCCAGCAAGTGTTGGCCGAGTCAAATAAAGATTCAAATGTAAATAGTACCCCAAAAGGTAGTTCTACAACTGATACCAACCCAAAGCATAAAGAAACTAAGACATCTAAAAGGGTTTCTCCCAACAATTTCCCTTCCAATGTCAAAAGTTTGTTATCAACTGGCATGCTTGATGGGGTTGTTGTGAAGTATGTTTCCTGGTCACGAGAGGTCAGTCATTTCCTATGCTTAACTTTTCACCAGTAGAATCACTTATGTAACGCTACCTTTTCATTGGCAGAAAAACCTTAAAGGATATATACAAGGGACTGGGTATATGTGTGGCTGCAGTGACTGCAAGTTTGAAAAAGTAAGCAACTCATTTGTAGCATTGTTTTAAGATACCAACCAAAAATGTTCTTCATTGCAAAGTTATAGGAAGAGAACTAGATTACTAAATCCGAGTATCATTACCGTATAATTCAAAATCTATCGTGCAGGCTCTGAATGCGTATGAGTTTGAGCGCCATGCTAATTGCAAGACCAAACACCCCAACAATCACATTTACTTTGAGAGTGGAAAGACTATCTATGCGGTCGTTCAGGAGCTCAAGAACACTCCGCAAGAGTTGCTATTTGATGCAATTCAAACTGTGACAGGTTCTCAAATCAACCAGAAGAACTTTCGCATCTGGAAAGGTAAAGTAGCTGTTTAGTTTAAGTGATTACTGGTGGATTTGGATATGGCTACGAGGATAGGATAGGATTCTCTAAGAACTCTTCAATTGCATGAAATTTTTTAAATATTGAGCATATTTGTATCAAACATATACTCATATTTAGCATTCAGACCCGATTTTGAGTAATGTGGTGGTCCAAGTCTTTATTTTTTGGGAAGAAGCTCTGTTGACTCATTCCTTGTTTATTTTTGGCAGCATCATACCAAGCTGCCACCCGTGAGCTTCAGCGTATCTATGGAAAGGATGATGTTGTGTCATCTTGAGATGAAGACTCAGCCTTTCAAATTTTGTGAGGTCGGTCAGATCTATGCATAGCAGCTTGTATCTTTGTACTAAACTATAGACTTGTTTTGGGATTTCAATAACTTACGCAGATAAATGCTGTAGATATCTAAGCTTTCCAAAATTCTCTAAATGAGACATTTGGTATTTTTGATTATCATATTTGGTATGAGATGCGGAATTTTAGTTATTCTGTGCATCTATTTTATTCATGATACAGGTACTAGTCCAACATGCTGGCTTTTTTTCTTCTTTTTCAGATATAGGTATTTATGTTCATGTTGAATACGGCCCGTATTTTATATTTACCCCATGACATGACATGAATCTGGATCAGACATAAATTTCAGGCATGCATATTTCAAACATGAACATAGGTCAAATGTAAATATTGTATACAAATATTTTAAACAAAATGAAGATCCGAATGATGATGTAATCATCAAGGGTCTTATTGTGCACACTAGCTCAATCCATGTAGTGGGGAAAACAAAACTCTGGTCCTTAATTAGCAGATATTAGTTGTGGTTTTTAAACAGGTTCAACGGTAGGGGTCACCTTGCTGCGGCTTAAATCCAGGACGGCATAATCTTTATCTGAAACAATTACAACTGCTCCAAGAACCCTATAATGCAGAATTATGAAGGTTTTAAGAATGCTCTATAATAGATCTAGATGGCAACCAGAATCTCATTTCTTTTACCATTTTGGTTGGACTTAAACAAGACACTTGTGTTGGTAAGTTTAAAAGAAAAGCAAACTCGATGGCTATTGTGTTCGAGCAACTTGAGCTATTGATCTAGTTGTCTTGTTACGTCCACAATCATGATAAACATAATTTAATTCATATTTTTTTTATATGGAGAGGAGGGATTGGTATATACCTTCCTAAGTATAGCACTTCGGATAAGATAAAAGAGCTCAAAATTGCAACAATCACCATGCTTAGAGGATTAAAAGCAGTCACGAAAACGGGTCCTCTGGTTTTCATTATTATTCCTTGAACATAATAAGCAATTCCGGAACAGACTATTCCCTGCAACCAAACGCCGGAGTTATTATTGTCGGGAAATATTTTGGGGATATTTAACTCTTTCTGCTCACTATTTGCAGTTGATATACAATGCAACGGATTGTTATAATATTTGTTACATCTGCAATTGCAATAAATATCATGAAAACAACAATTGAAATCTGTAAACGTTAGATGAATGGAGAATTTCGTACACCGTAGACGGCAGCTAAGAATTTAACATCCAAATGAACAGACCAGGCTGCAGCATTGCCAGCTTCCATTGCCAGTGCTACAATGCTTCCTTCAATGGTGCCCGCCACGCAGATTAAGGCTGTTAGAGAGAGCTCAGCAGGGTATGATTTCAGGGTAATTGCCTATAAAAACAAAGCACAACACCGGAGTGAATTAAAACCAACTCGGACTGAGAACTGATAGGTAAAGCCATACAACGATGCGTATATTCAATTAGAAAACAGATGAGCCATTCAAAATCAACAAAAAATCAGAGCAAACTTACTTGTAAAATGATAAAAGCAGCCCAGCAAAAGCAGCCAGCAGCGATCATGAGAGCGCCTTTAATCGGATCTTGCTCCGGTGGTGATGCAGTTGAAAGTAGGAGCAGGTTATTCGATTTGGCCCAGGGCAACTGCAACATTGGTCCATTAGTCAATGTCATCAGCATTGCTCCCCCAACTGTCACAATTGTGCCTAATATCTTTGCCTGGCTACGGACTTTTCTTATATTAACCTTCTCTAGCCTGCAACAAAGTTCCCCATACATCAATGGCTAACTCAACTTTCAAATAACAAATAAATATACTAGAACTCATTTACTCGAAGATCCAGGCAAGCAAAAATGCAAATGCAGGAAGAACATTGGACATGGCAGATGTGAAGGTTGCTGTGGTATACTTCATGCCAGTGTAGTATAAGTTTGGTCAATTGTTGGCCTGCATATGTCCCACGTTAATAAACTGAATACTGCATAGGAAAAACCAATTAATAAGATTCATGAAAACCAAACACTTTTACTTACTCCAATAAGCCTAGAATCAGTATCTTAATAAATATGGACAGGCTCATTTTTGGCCTAACTTTCCTGTAAAGTAAAATAATCACTCAAATGTGTCAGTTTATAACAAACAAGTATAATAAATAAAAGAGAGACAAGTTTAGGGTTTAGACCTGTCGAAAGCAAAGGCAAAAGGAGCAATGACAAGAGTGGCAATGGCATGCCTGTAGACAACCAAAACATGCTGGTTCATGCCTTGGTCTAAAGCAAACTTGGTGATTAAAGACATCCCTGAGAACCCAAACTGCAGAAATATTACAGCCAATGGCTTTGCATTCGCACCCGGGGAACTCATAGGCAGTGTTGGTTTCTTTTATAATCAGTGGTGAAGAATCTAGCACAATGGGGTACGTCTTATATACAAAGTATTTTTGGTGTAAATTATTTGTAAACCTCCACACGTCTTTGTATCCAACTCTGGGTGAATTGATTTAAAAAAAAACTCTGGGTGAATTGAAACTATTGTTGTTTGCAAGATTTTTGATAAAATCATCACTAACATTACATTTTTTTTTATTTTAGTCACCTATCGTTAAAAACTCACGAAAAAAAACAATAGTTTGGTGACTAAAACAAAAAAAACAATAGATTAATGATAAAAAAAAATATACAACATTAGTGACAAAAATAGAGAAAAAATATAATATTAGTAACGATTTTACCTAATATAATAGTTTGATGTCAAAACAGGAAAACGAAAATAATTTAACGATTAATAATGTTGTTTACCCTTACATATTAAAAGAGAAAGGAAACTAAATAAATAAATAAAGACTTGGTGGTATTTGCTTCAGTTTGACGTAACATCGTCGAGTCCGGACAAAACTATTACAAGGTTATTAATGAACAAAAGTCCTCTCTAACTTTCTGATATTCTTCTATGTCATTATCTTAAATTTATATTTTAAATATAAAATTTTAAATTTAAAAAATATATAATACCTTTAATTTTCTAAACTTTAATTTTAAATTTTAATCATAAACTCTAAATTTAACCTTTTAGTGTGGAACATTAATAAAGCATTGAAAAAAATAAAAAATTACTATTCGTTATTAATCATTTGTTTTTATTGCTTAAAAAAGAACTTGGGTTGGATTTTATTGAATTAAATTTATCTTTTTTCACATCAATATATACGACGAAATAAATAGAACCTTAAGTCATATACAGATTCGATATTCTCTTTTGAACCTAACCAGAGTTCAAATTTTAGCATATCTAAACACAACTTTCTTTGTAAAATAAAAAAGGAAAATATTGTTATGCTTCTATCCCTTTTTTGTGAATATTGATATTTTATAATTTCTTTGGTATATGCTTCAATCGTAAGGTTGAAATAAATGATTATATTTCTTACCGGTGTTGAGTGTAATGGTAACATATATTACATTTTCAATGAAAGAATTTGTGTTTAAATTTTAAAAATAATATTGTAGAAAAAAATATTTACGAATCTTGAACATAAATCATAAAACAAAAAGAGGAAATAATAGAAAAAATAATATATATATATTTCCAATTTGGTACAGGCCAATAGTTTGAGTATGTACCGACCCTCCATTCTTTGGAAAGATAAGTTTGAGAATTCAATACGTCAAAGTAAAGAATAGCTCATATGAATAATTGACCACAATTTCATACATGATTCCCAGTATTTGTAAAATTTCTTGATGAAAGTAACATTCTTCATCCTATATCTCATTTGACTGAGACACAAAACCTAACTTTCTTTGTACATCTTAAAAATCAATAAACCTCTTGAAGCTATTGAGTTTTTGAACTGAAAATTTTTATTAAATGATTATATAATATCCATTCTTTATTAATAAAAATGTAAAAAATTTAGCCGCTTTCTCTCTTTAGGATTTTTTAACCTAGCCGCTCTCTCTTAAATCTCTATCGCCTGCAACTTTGCTTTTCTTCCTTTGATTGGTGGTAGACAATCAATCTTAATATTGGTTGTCGACCACCGAGTCTATTATTTTTGTTTTTTTTGTTTTTTCATGTTTTAATAAGAATCTTTGCCTTTGTGACACGCGTTTCCTTTGTCCTTGTGACACGCTTTTCTTTGATTTTTTTGTGG
Source organism: Hibiscus mutabilis (assembly GCA_019671005.1). Taxonomy (NCBI): domain Eukaryota; kingdom Viridiplantae; phylum Streptophyta; class Magnoliopsida; order Malvales; family Malvaceae; genus Hibiscus; species Hibiscus mutabilis. Next base: position 11,704,581 of record CM033745.1, read on the forward strand.
TTCGTTTCATCTGTCCTTGTGGCATGATTTTCAACATACCTTAGCGACCGATTGGTGCTCATACAAAGGTCTTCACGATGCTAATCTCTAATTATGGTTATGTCATTGGTCTTAGAAAGATGGATTCCCACTCGGTTGATGATTGGTTGCTAATGTAATCAAACTTGGGTAGAGGAGCAATCTGCCTGATAGCTTGGTTTGCTCACCACTCCTTTTTCACCCCATAAAGCATCTCGTTTGGATAGAGATAAGGAGATTCAAGAAGGTTTTTGGTTTTGGTATGCTAATCTCGATGAAAGTATCTGTTTTTCTTTGCACCATTGTAAGAGACTTTTAGTGGATGTGTCCATTTTTTTGTCTTTTTGATGCATTGTATTGTATTATCTTTCATGGTGATTAATAAAATTAAGATGCTATTGTTTTAAAAAATTGTAAACAATTTCTATTAAAAAATGTAAACAATTTACTGTTAAATGAACCCAATGAGTGGTCCTAGTAAAAAAACAGACAATGTTCATCCTAGGACTGTAACACCCCAATCCAGATCCGGATCCGAAGTACTACATTTGGGTCACCCAAACACTAACCCATCAAATTCTTAATTTAAAACCATAAGTTTAGCCATCATTTAAAAGCATTAAACATCCATAAATCCATTAAAGTAAATAAGCTGCAACGACCCAAATTTCAAAATCTGGAGGTCGGTTTTTAATCGAAGCATGGGCTTCGCTTTTGGGCCAAGAGTTTGAGCCCTTGGGAGCCTTAGTGGGCCAATTGTTGGTCTTGGACTTGGGTTCCTGGTTTGGTGTTGGGTTAGGATGGAAATGGGAGGGTGGAGAAATAATTTTCCCCTTTTGAAGAATGGGGGAAGGGTAGCACATTAATTCTCTGCAGAAAAGCAAAAGAATGAGCTAGCACTTGTCCCCTTTGTCTTATACCTTCATCCACCCTCACCTTCTTGCTTCCACCTCAAAGTGAAATGTTGGATCTTTGTGTTTTGGGGTGATAATCCCGGATTTTGAGTGTTAGGTAAGTTGTTCAGCATCCAAGGATCTACATTTAAAGGTAAGGATCATCAAGTTTGGAGGAGGATGAGTTTTGGTGGTGGTCTAAGAGGATGAACGAGAATGAGAGTTTTAATCACATTCCTAGATGTTATATTCTTCCTTTTCACTCGTATTTTCCTTTTTCAGTGTTGTAATTTATTTTACAACACTTGGTTGTAATGAAAGAGGTTGGAGAGGCATCCAAAGTCCAAGGGAAAAGCAAGGCTTGAAGTGTAACACCCCTTTCTTGGCCTGGTCGAGAACCGGATCAGAGTATGTTACTGGAGATAGAATCAATTATCAGAATAGTATTTTAATCCTTGTTCAGTGTTTTAATGAACTAAAACCCATGAAATTTTTGATTCGGTGTCTTAAGACAATACTAGGTCTATACAGTGAAGTAATGATTCGATATAACTCATTAGTTTTGTATTTAGGACCAATTTAAAACCTTTACAAGTTTTAGGGACTAATCTATAAATTTAGTAAATTAGGGGTCCTTTACTGAAATTAACTATACTACCATGAATTCGACCCATAATCAGTGTACATATAAACTTTCATGTCAATTAGAGTCCATTTACCCATTCAATTAAACCATTCGTAAACAGGTGAACACTTTGTAAATTAACAGAATTATTCAACATCTTATAACCGAATTACCTGTATCGGCACCGATACTCGAGAGGCCATATTGGTACGCCATGCACATTTTATAAATTATCATATTCTAGTGACCAAATCTCGTATGTACTAGTACAGATGGACTAGTATCAGTACGCCATGGAGCCATACCGATGCAATTTTACAAACCTAATTCTAGTATTGACTTTTAGTACCGATACGCTAAAGTTCATATCGATACGCCCTGTTGAGCAGGTCCAAATATGCAATACCGTATCAAAACACCATCACCTGTATCGATACGCCCTGCTCTGCAATGATAAATTTAGTCTGGTTTTTATCCATTTTGACCTATCGAACAAATTCCATGAAATTTTACAGGCAAGTTAATAACATCACAATCTACTATCATGCCAAATTTCATAGCCATATGAATCCATTACTAGGTTTTTACCTTTTTATCCCAAATTTGCATGTTTTAGCACTTTTAGCCAATATCAAAACATCTTTTAGGGCCTTTAGCACTTATACATAACATAAGCAATACATACACTATAAAAGGGATAAAAGTGACTAGTTTAACTACTTTGCCACCATTCTAGAAGTTTGTAGGGATAATATACATTACTTTAAGCTTGTAATGACTTGCCAAAAGCCTTCAACTTCCCGATCTCACAACGATGACTCCTTTAACCTGAAATGCATTAGGCATACTTTGTCTAGTGAGGTAGTCATAAACAATATCATGAACAGTGATATGCATTCCAAATCATGTTTTGCCAATAACAATATTATAGATGATGCTCAATGACAATAATGATCATATTTCAACATTATTCCTTGGATCGAATCAAGATAGTGGATATGCAAATTCCTATGCCTCGCCAAATTAATGAATGGTATAGTTCCTCCGCCTCGCCAATTGACCAATAATACAAATATCCCTCCGCTTTGCCACAATAAAGGCCATAACCAAGGACCGTAGTCCACTCGCACCAATAAGCTTATGAATTCTATGGCATGCCAATTGTATCCAATGTCCTTTCAAATCCAAGGTTCAATAGCAATATCAATGTTCAATATTTTTCAATAGCAATCAATGATCGATGTTTCAATACTAATGTTTTGATAACAATACCAATCTCAATGTTCAATAACAATGGCTATGACAATGATTATAGCAATGACAATGTCGATGTTCAATGGTCAATATTCTATTTCTAATGCTTCAATATGTTCGATGGCAATAACAATGTTTCTATGCACAATAATTTAATACTACACCTTACCCATGCTTACCAATATAATCTCCTATGAGATTTGATGTGATATCCTTAAGCACAATGTTAGCTAGACAAAAATCAATTTTAATGAAATCGAGAAAAACACGTAGCCTAATCTCGAGACTCTGACTACACTCACCTTGCTTTTAAGAGCTTCTACGGCTCTCGGATGACAACCCCTTTGTTCCTTTGCTTGCTAAAATCCAATGATGAAGGTGATTGTTCACCTTGGTTGTTTTGAGCTAATCAAAATAAGATGGAACAAGGTTTACAATATTTTCAATAACCTCAATAGCAATATTGAACTACACAATCAATAAGGAATCTAGCTCAGAGTTCATATAGAACCAAGCTAGGGTTTGGAAATTCCTATAACTCGAATCCTCCATGGATTTAGTTTAAAATCAATGACCAATAGTTGAGCTTACCTTGTTCGAACTATAAAGATAGTCTAGGATCAATATTTCAATGGAAAGCAAAGCGTCATTTATCCATCAATGGTGGTGCTTGCTTGGAAGAATACAAGGGAGGTGTTTGCTTAGTCTAAGGTGAGTTATTTTTCTATTATCTCTTCTTTTCCCAATTTAGCTTCTAATAGCTAAAGCTTTCCTTCAAGTGAAGGAAATTAATATGAATATCCCACGTAATGGGTGACTAGGCTTAGTGAGGGGATAATCGCAAGGTTAGTCCCTCAAATATTTATAATTTATACTTTTAGCTCACTAATTTCATTTTCACAATTTAATCACTAAACAATTTTTCAATAAATTCAATAAGGTCCTTAAATAATAAATTGACCCAATTAGAGTCCAATATCAAAATAATTGACCACACGGTCAAAGTCAATGCAATATTTGGACTTTTCTGGTGTAGGGTTTCTGATCGCTGGAACCCAATTTTGACTAGACTGGTTTTTGGGGTGTTACAACTCCCCACCCCTTAAGAAAAATTCATCCTCGAATTTTACCTGGATTGGAGAGGTGATGCTATTATGCTCTCATCATCTCCTCTGGTTCCCAGGTTGCTTCCTTAGCAGCGTGGCTCTTCTAGAGCACTTTAACCAATGAAACGAATTTGTTGCGAAGTCTTTTAACTTCTTTTGCAAGAATCTGAACTGGTTCCTCTTTATAGGACAATTTTGATTAAATCTCTACAGATTCTGGCTCGATAATATACGAAGGGTTGGAGCGATATTTACAAAGCATCGATACATGGAATACACCATGGATATTACTCAATTCTGAGGGAACAATATCTGGTAAGCCACAGGGCCAAGCTTCTCAATAATCTCGAAAGGTCCAATAAATCGAGGACTAAGCTTTCCATTTTTGCCAAATCTCAAAAATTTCTTCCACGGTGAAGCCTTGAGGAAGGCTTTCTCACTAGCTTCATATCGTATATCCATTCACTTTAGATCAACGTAGGCCTTTTGTCGGTCAAAGGCAGCTTTCAAGTGATCATAGTGATGGTAACTCGTTCTTCGGTTTCTCAAAGTAGGCCAGGGCCCAACATCTTACCTTCACCGAGTACGGACCAACACAATAGAGTTCCGCAACACCTACCATACAATGTTTCATACGGTGCTATCTTAATGGAAGCTTGATAGTTATTTTTGTAGTCAAACTCAATAAGAGGTAGGGATTTTTCCCAAGATCCACCAAAATCAATAATGCATGCACGTAGCATCTCTTCCAAAATTTGTATGGAAGGGTTCAATAACCAATACAAATTTTCAATGATTCAAGGGAAGATACTCAATGATTGGCCATCAGAGTGAGGGTAAAAAGTAGTACTAAGGTTAAATCTGGTGCCCAGAGCTCCTTGCAATGTTCTCAAGAATCGAGAAGTAAAATGGGGATCTCGTTCAGAGATAATAGATTTCGGTACTCCGTGGAGTTGAATAACTTCTTTGACGTACAAGTCAACCAACTTTGGAAGACCATAGTCCATTCTAACTAGTAAAAAATGTGCTGACTTGGTAAAACGGTCCACAATGACCCAAATAGCATCGTGTTTAGCTAGAGTTAGAGGCAGACCACTAACGAATTCCATAGTGATATTCTCACACTTTCATTGCAGTAAATCTATGGGTTGCAATAATTCAGTAGGAATATGGTGCTCAACTTTAACACGCTGGCATGTAAGGCATTTAGACACAAAGTCGGTTATGGCTTGTTTCATGCCTGACCACCAATAAAGTTCCCAAAGGTCCTTGTACATCTTTACAGAACCCATGTGAACAGAAAAAGAACTTGAATGAGCTTTTTTAAGGATATCAGGGCGGAGAGATTCATCATTAGGCACGCAAACCTGATCACGAAAACATAAGAGTCCTTCAAAATTAATTATGAAATCAAGATTATCTTGCAACTTAGAAACAATAGATTGGAAATTGAGGTCTTGATCTTGCAGTGCTTTGATTCTTGAAACAATAGTAGACTGAACCTGAAGCTTAGCTACGAGACAACGATGCTTTCGAAGTTAGAAATGAGCATTAATAGCTCGATGAGCTACAATACAATAATTTTGTAATGAGTCGGTGCACTAAGCAATGCATAGGATTCAATGGTCATTAATGATACTTACCAGGAAGAGGTTTGTGGCTAAGTGCATCAGCAACAACGTTGGCCTTGCTCGAATGGTAATCAATAACAAGATCATAATCTTTAAGGAGCTCCATCCACCTACGTGTAACATACTCTAACCACCCTAGTAGGATTAGGTAAGTTACCACAATTTCAAACAATGAATCATACAGTCAAGGGTGGAGTGTTCAATTCGTTTTAGGTATTTCTTGCTTATTAAGTTACAATTCGATTAGGGGAGAACCATTTAAACAATGCATGATGCACCTATTAGATAAATTAGGACCCATAAAGCAATTAGATATCATGTTCAACACCAATTAGGACTTACTTGTCCTTCAAGCAAGCAATCGATTAGATGGATAACATGAAAGAGAAATTCAAGTTCCTAAGTAGCTATTATGCAAACCAATAGGTGATCACATCATTATTTAAGTTACCATAATCAATCATACATGCTTCCAATATTATCTATAGAATTCGGCTAGTTCCCTAGGTGATCAATGTGGTTCATATCTAAACATGTAGATTACTACATTTATCTATAGTTAACTAGCCAATTTCAATAGTTCTATTCAACCATTCATACATAATTCAACCATGGAGAACCAACATTAGACTAACAAGCAATCAAACTCAATAAAGTGCATACATGTTTATAATATACATACCATAAAATTTATAAGTCATAGATCAAGTTAATTTATACAAACCATAGCTAAATGACCATGAATATACATGCCTTAGGTGCCACCATCCTAAGAGAACTATAACAAAATGATAACATACTCTTTTGAGCAAAAAGTGACTTGTATGAGCTTAGACTTCAAGATAGTACCCAATATCAACCTGTATCGTAGAAATGAGACTTGAATAAGCAAAGCTTAGTGAGTAAGTTAAAGTTCAAGGCAAACAATACAATAAGTCTCAACTATGAACCATCAATTGGATGGTATAGTTCTCCCATCAATAGGGAACCATTCGAACAAGGCATACACTACTAGATGCATTGCCTAATTTTCAATCCAATACCAATACAAGGCTTGACGTTTAGACATACTCAATCATCCAATTTGATTAGCAATTAAACTCATCAGGTCATTTAAACACAATCAACGTTTCAACTCAAGCAATCTCATATAAGCAATGTTCAATCAATGTTTCAATGGCAATAGATCATGGGATTTGATTTTCCTTTACAATCAAGCAATCTCATATAAGCAATATTCAATCAATGATTCAATATCCATAGTTCATGGCATTCAATTTTACCTTTACTATCAATCAATGCAATTTAATGTAGCAATAGGTTCAATGTACATGAGTTATTAGTTCATTTTAGGTATATCCTCGAGAATCGATTACTCAGTCTAGATACTTGAGTCTCTAACCAAACTGCCGCCAATAAAAATAGTCAATATGGTACCAAGTACCTGGTCAAATCCCTTATACTGTCGCCAATGACCAATAACAATACTTCCCTCTTATTGTCGCCAATTAGGGACCAATGTCCCGGACCGTAGTCCACCCCGATAACAAGCTCTATAGACTCTATGGCATGCCAACTATATCTAAGACCGACTCGAGACCAAGGCTTACAATAGTTATCACTTTCAATCAATTAGAAGCATGATTCAATTCAATGTGCACATTTGTGCCAATATACCATTTCAATCGAATAGGGCTCAATCCAATACCAATATCAATGTTTCAATAGTCAATGAAGAAGTATCAATCAATATGTCATTCAACAATGAATTGAGTTACTTCTATCCATAACATCATGCTTCATTTCAATATAGTTCAATTACGCAATAAGCATATCATTACAATCAATGGCAATTCAATCATGCTTCACAATCAAGTAACCACTCAAAAGAGTACTTACCTTGCTAAAGCTCCATAGCAAGCTCATTATACAATTTATACTTAAGAATCAATAAGAATTACAAATAAAAAATAGACTTGGAGAGGTTACTGCCCTCTCCAAACATTAAACTACACTCCAGGAATTTTCTGAGCTATTGTCGATCCCGGATTGTAATCCCTTTCCCTCTACTAGCTTGCTGATCTAAGTGAGCCCCTTTATCCTCAATTTCCACTTGATCTAAAATTCATATAATACACAGTGTATTAGATACAATCCAGCAACTAATTGAGTCATTATGTGACTCCATACTCAAGCATACAATTCAATATGAACACCTAGACAGTTGCTGCCTGGCAGCATGTGCACTGCTTACTTAAATGCTCATATCTTTTATTTCGTACGTCAAAATTTCGAACCGTTTACACCGTTAGAAAGCTAAATTAATTGCCTTTCTAACCATATAGGTCTTGCATTTTAATCCTCTGCCAATTAATACCGTTTTTAACTTAGACAGAGCAATTTACAACACTGGACAGTTTGCACTGTCCCTAGTGTTTCTTCTCTACAATTCATTCTACATTCCAGAATTCAGTTATGTTTTCTCCTAATGAATTTAGACATGTTAAGGCACTGTCCATAAAAATTTCATTCTCAAATTCCATATATACAATTTATGGTGATTTTTCAAAGTTACTACTCAGAACAGAGTTTTCTGGGCAGATTACACTAGGTTAAGCATCTAGCTTCATAATTCATCTAAACAAGGTTTTAACATGTTTGTTCAGCATATATACTCATTCCTACATGTCTTGGCCAGTCCAATTATGTGTCCAACCTATAAAAACAGGGTAATTGAGCAACATTTTCAATTTGATTCATTATGACATTAATTCACTAGAATTTCCACCATCTACAATTTCAATTCACATATCAATCATCCATTCTAATCACCATCCATATTTTCCAGCATCTAGTATAACATTTCCACCATTAATTTGGCTATTGACAACATCAATTTCTCCTATTCATTCGAATGACATATCAATTTCATGAATTAATCAATCAATTGAACTTTTTAACTAGTTCATAGCATCAATTCACTATCTATTCATCAAATTCATGTAATTCAAGCAAGAACCCTAAATCTACATGCATCATTTGTATCTATAACACATTAAGGAAGAGATTTTACCTTCATATCAAGATTATATGAGTGTTAGCAACTCCAATTTCTCCAATTTCAAGCTTGAATGTATAGTTATGGAGTTTTTCTCACTCAAATTCCTTTTTCTCTCTTCCTTGATCATCTACACAGAAATGGGAGAAGAAGATGATAATGGATCATCCATTATCTCTTCCCAAATGACTAATTTATCCTTAATAATCCTTTAATTAATGACATGTGTAGGGGAATTGTAGGAATTTAGAAATTTACCATGCATTCTGTCATTTTGTTGTTTGTTTTGGTTTGGTCACTTATACAATAGGTTACTACTTTTTCATTTATAACATTCTAGTCCTTATTAACTAGATCTAGTATCTTGTTTTCAATCAATTAGGGATCAAATGAAAGCATTGTAGTAACTTCTTTTATACTAGTTTTGAGGATATTACACTACGTTGCCGTAGATTCAACTTCTTCTATGTCAATAGATATTTGAGACTTTTATGATTAGTGAAGAGGTAACATTTCTCTCCATAGAGATAATGTCTCTAGATTTTCAATACAAAGACAACTGCATCCAACTCTAAGTCATGAGTGGGATAGTTCATCTCGTGTGGCTTTACTTGTCTTGAAGCATAAGCAATGACTTTACCTTCTTGCATCAATACATATTCTAACCCGAGATGCGAGGCATCACTATAGACTGTGTAGTCCTTTCTGAAATCGGGTTGGGTTAGGACCGGTGCGTGAGTCAAGACTTGTTTCAATTGATCAAAACTCCTTTGTTTTTCCTCGGTCTACACAAATAGAGATTATTTTCTCATTAACTTAGTCAATGGGGTTGCTATCATAGAAAATCCCTTGACAAATCTTCTATAATTACTAGCAAGACCAATGAAGCTTTTCACTTCACCAATATTCTTCGGTGGATGCCAATCAATGATGGCTTGGATTTTCTTCGGATCTACTTGGATGTCCGAATCTGATACAATGTGCCCAAGGAAGGCAAATTCGGTGAGCCAAAACTCACACTTAGAGAACTTGGCAAACAATTGCTTCTCCGTAAGAGTTTGAAGCACAATGCGGAGGTGATCTCGATGTTCAACAATATTCTTAGAATAGATTAAAATGTCATCAATGAATACCACTACGAACTTGTCAAGATAGGGTCTAAAAACTCGATTCATTAAATCCATAAAAGTTATCGGTGCATTGGTTAGTCCAAAGGGAATTACCAAGAATTCGTAGTGACTGTATCTTGTACGAAAAATAGTTTTAGGTACATCACATTCTTTGACTCTCATCTGATAATACGCAGACCTTGAACCGATCTTGGAAAACCAGAGGCATCCTTAAGTTGATCGAATAGGTCGTCTATCCTTGGAAATGGATACTTTTTCTTGATAGTTGCCTTATTCAACTGTCGGTAATCGATACATAGTCTCATGGAACCAAATTTGTTCTTTACAAAAAGAACTAGTGCTCCCCAAGGTGAAAAACTCAGCCGAATGAAGCCTTTATCAAGAAATTCTTGAATTTGGGCTTTCAACTCTTTTAGCTCAACATGTACCATTCGATAAGGTGCAATGGAAACTAGGGCAGTCCCAGGTTGCACTTCAATGCCAAATTCCACTTCACGGGTTGGAGGTAAGCCCTGAAGTTCATCAAGAAAAATATCAGGGAATTCATACACAATATCAATGTTTGGCAACTAAGGTTCATCCCTGGCTTACAATGTCAAAGCATACAATGAAGGGTTTCTTGAATTCATCAAAGCGTTGTTCTCCTTACCAAGACCTCAAAGTTACAGCTTTCTCTTACTGCAATCTACCCAAGCTTGATGTTCACTGAACCAATCTAAACCAGTATAACATTGAACTCGTGGATTGGAAGTGCCAATAAATTGATCGGAAATGGAATTCCTTGAATCAATAAGAGACAATTCTTACACACAAGGCTCATGGTGACACAATCACCCAATGGATTGGTTACAGAAATTCTTGATACTATATATTCAAAGGACAACTTATATTTCTTAACTAAGACTGTACATATAAAATAGTGTGTAGATTTAAGATCAATCAATGCATATAAGGAATGCAAATACAATTCAATGGTACCTGCACTGATGTCGAGATCCTCCTCCCTACTCCTCACATGGTACATCTGGGCAGGGGCCTTCAATTCCTGCATGTTCGATGTCTTTCTGAAGCCACTAGGTCTCCTCGCGGCTCCCGATGATTGATGAGTCCTTAATATAGTCTCATTTTTGTATCTGTAGTACGAATATTTGCATTGTTTATTAAGTGTTTTATTTACATTTGTAGTTTTTTAGTTATTTCATATTTTGTTATTTGTATTTTAAATATGTTGCAATTTTAGTACTTTTATTATGTTTTTAGTTATTTTTAATAAAATGTATTTTTGTGTTAATTGCAGGCTTTGATACGTTGATATGTTGAATTTGGTGATTGCAATTATGACACAAATGAATTTGAATCCAAAGATGATCTTAGGTGAAAGGAATTGAGCAAATGCTTAAATGAAGAAAATAGACTCAATAAACTTGTACTAAATTTCTTCACTCAATATGTTGTACGGTTTTGATCATAACTTGAGTTCCAGAACTTGAAAATTGGCCCATGAGATACGGTTGGAAAGCTTATTGAGTCTACTACATTTTCAAAGTAATTTGGAAGCCAAAAAAATCTGGAAAGGCCTACAAGATGTTGAAAACCAGAATCTTACAAGTGATGGCACTATGATAGCCACTTTGGAGTGGTGACACCATGATAACCACTTTGGAGTATTTAAAGATATCATCAAGTAATTGAAAGACCTTTTAAGTGGATGAATTGGAAATACACTCTCCATTGTCCTCTAGCATCATAAGTTTCCTATAAATAGGCTTTAGTTTTGCCTTGGAAATCATCTTGGTAGCTTTGTATTTGAAATCAAGATCGCTTTTCTTTCTTTCATCTTTTAATTTTCTTTTTCATATTTATATTTTCTTTCTTATGTTTGGTTTTTGTAAACCAAATTTTATTTTCTTTATGGTTATGATTTCTTTCTAAGTCAAGTTGCTGAGGTGAAAAGATAAAACTCTTAGTATATACTAAAGGTTAGATTGAAATTCTCAAAGTATAACTAAATCATGTTAAATTAGTATATGTTGTTAAATTCTCTTGGTTAATATTCATATTGGTAAATTAAGAACCTTGCTTCATTATAGACAAGTAATTTGGCACAATAAATGCTTGGTTTAATTAACTTGATCTATTGTAGACAAAACAAATTGACATAATGAACACTACTTGTTTATTAATTTTGATTGCACCAATCCATATAACACCATATGCTATACCTTTGTATTTTTGACATTGTTTATTGCACATTAGACAATGGACTTTGGACTTTGATTATGGACATTGGACATTGGACAATGGACTTTCATTGCAAGACCTTCCGATTGGATTTCCCTTCAACATGTAGACTTCAATTGAGTGATAAAATGAATAAAAATTAATCTTAGTATAATACCAAGAGTGGACTCTCAAAACCTCATCATCTTTTATTTATATCGTTGTTTATTTATTTTTAATCAATTATCCTCTTTGAATTTTTTTTATTTAAGCTTATAATCTTGTAATTTCTAAACAAACTTCCCTGTGGATTCAACCTCAAACTAGTGAGAATTATTACTTGACAACAACCTGCACTTGGGTATACGACTAAAAAGAGTCGGTCAAGTTTTTGGCGCCATTGTAGGGGAAGGTAAGATTTAGAATTCAAGTTTATATATATATATATATATATTATTTTATTTTATTTAATGGACGATTTTACCGCCTATTTATGTGTATATTAATGTTTTATGTCTGTCTGGCAACGTGATTTTAATTCTCGTCGTTTGGTTAGAAATAATTTTGAAACCCTTTTTGGAAATTTGTTTGACACACCTCCAAATTCACCTACCATGACTGAAAATCAAATTGTTCTCAATGAAAATGAGAATCTACAAGTGCGCTCGATGCGTGACTACTTGCAACCCCCTCAAACTTCTTTACCTTCATGTTTCGTCTTCCCTCCAAATGCAAACAATTTTTGATTTAAACAGGGTATGATATCTTTAGTTCCTACTTTTCATGGCATAGAATCTGAAAGTGCTTATGCTTTCCTTAAAAATTTTGATGATGTATGTGTCACTTTTAATGACCAACAATGTTTAAATGAAATTATTAAGTTAAAATTATTTCCTTTTTCTTTAAAAGATAAGGCAAAAATTTGGCTTAATACGTTGAAACCTAGGTCAATTCACACTTGGCTGGAAATGCAAACTCAATTTTTAAAGATTTTTTCCAACACATAAAACTAATGCTTTAAAGAAACAAATTCAAAATTTTATTCAGAAGCCAAATGAAATGTTTTTTCAGTGTTGGGAACATTTTAAAGATTTATTAAAATTTTGCCAACATCATGGTTTTGAAGAATGATGTATAATAAGTTTTTTCTATGATGGTTTGACTATTGAAACTAAACAATTTGTTGAAACAATGTGTAATGGTGATTTCATGAGTAAACAGCTTGCAGAAGCTTTTGGTTACTTAGATCATTTAGCTGAAAATTCTCAATCTTGGCACACAGATAATTCTATAGAAGGATCTGCTAAATCTAATCTTGTGCATAATAAAGGAAAGTATCACCTTAACCAAGATGATGATTTAAATGCTAAGTTTGCTATTTTGTCTATGAGACTCGATGCCATGGAAACTAGAAAAATAAAAGAAGTCCATTCGGTGAAATGTCAAGAGAGTTGTGATATTTGTGAGATCATGGGACATCATACTCTTGAATGTCCTAACATTCCAGATTTTTAAAAAAATGTTTCATGATCATGCAAATGTCATGAATACATCCTCAAAGCCTTTTCTTTCTCCATATCCTGAAACTTATAACCTTCAATGGAAAAATCATCCCAACTTTAGTTGGCAAAATAATAACCATCCTCATGTACCCTAAAATCAAAAACCTCCATACAATTCATCTAATTTATATCCATAGGTAAAAAGTCTTGAGGGGACATTGCAAGTTTTCATGCAGGAACAAAAAAAATTTAATATTCAAACATCACAAGCTATCAATAAAATCAAGACAACACTTTCAACATTGACACCTGCGTTGCGCACTCAAGAAAAAGGTAAGTTTCCAGCTCTCAAGAAAAAGGTAAGTTTCCAGCTCAACCTCTTCCAAATCCTTCTAATCAATGTCTTGTTTCTTGTTCTAGTGGAAGTCAACAAGAAGTGTTAATTCTATCACAACCTTCTGAAGTGGTAAGAATGTCGATAAAACTATTCCATCCAAAATTCAAGAATTTTCATTTCCTTCAAAAGGTAAAGGTGAGAATAATGGTAAGTCCAAAAGCATTGACATAAAAAAAGAGAAATGTGTAATTCCTGTCCCTTTTCCTCAAAGATTACAACCAATAAAGAATTTGAACAAAAATGCTGAAATCTTAGAACTTTTCAAACAAGTTAAGATTAATATTTCTTTATTGGATGCAATCAAACAAGTTCCATCATATGCCAAGTTTCTGAAAGATATGTGTACTGTCAAAAGAAAACATAATGTGAAAAAGAAATAATTTTTAACAGAAACTATAAGCTCAATAATTCAACATCTTACCCCACCTAAATACAAAGACCCTGGATGCCCAACAATTTCATGCATTATTGGTAAAACTAGAATAGAGCGTGCTTTGCTTGATCTTGGTGCTAGTGATAATCTTTTACCTCTCTCGGTGTATCAACAGTTAGGTTTGGGTGAACTTAAAGCAATGCCTATTACACTCCAACTTGTTGATCATTCTATTAAAATTCCTCGAGGGGTGGCAGAAGATTAGTTGGTTCAAATTGATAGATTTTACTTTCCTGTTGATTTTATTGTTTTTTCCCGTTGATTTTGTTGTTTTGGATACAAGTCTTGTTTCAAATGCAAATGCACAAATTCCTATTATTTTAGGTCGCCTATTTCTTGCTACTTCCAATGCCTTAATTAATTGTAGGAATGGTGTTTTGAACCTTTCTTTTGGGAACATGAAGTGGATTTTATTGATGAGCTTGTTCATGAACAGATCAATATTTCTAAACATTATGATCCCTTAGAATCTCATTTTGTTGATTTTGAAATTGATGTTGTCTCTAATGTTTTACATGTTAACTCTTTAAAAAATCCTTTGTAGGAAAATGATAATCATTATTGGATACAAAAGTTTGGGAAACTTCCACCAATACAAACAGCTTTGGTATCATCAAATGATGAACCACCGAAATTGGATTTGAAGCCACTGCCATCTCACCTAAAATATTCATTTTTGGGTAAGAATGAAACCTTTCCAGTTATAATCTCTGCAACAATTGATGCACTCCAAGAAGGTAAGTTGTTAGAAAATTTTGAAACTACACAAGAATGCATTAGGATGGACCATATCAGACATAAAAGTAATTATCCCATTGATTTGCACTTATAATATTTATTTAGAAGAAAATGCTAAACCTTGTAGACAAATGCAACAAAAGCTTAATCCTAATATGAAAGAAGTAGTGAAAAATGAAGTCATTAAACTATTGGATAATGGAATCATTTACCCTATTTCCGATAGTAAGTGGGTAAGTCCTACTCAAGTAGTACCTAAGAAATCTAGAGTTATTGTGGTTAAAAATGAAAATAATGAATTAATTGCAGCTAGGACTATTTTTTATTGGCGTGTGTGCATTAATTATAGAAAACTTAACTCAGTAACTAGGAAAGATCATTTTCCTTTACCCTTCATGGATTAAATCTTAGAAAGAGTTGCAGGGCATGGATATTATTGATTTTTAGATGGATATTCTAGGTACAATCAAATTGCAATTGTACTTGAGGATCAAGAGAAAACTGCATTCACATGTCCATTTGGCACATTTGCCACAGAATGATGCCTTTTGGGTTATGTAATGCTCTAGCCACTTTTCAACGATGCATGTTAAGCATTTTCAGTGATATGGTTGTGTCGCAATCCTTTTTTTCTTTCAAAAAGTAGTCACAACGTTTAAAAAAAACAATATAACAGAGTCGCCACCAATCTTTAATGAAGGTGTGATTGGATCACCTAAAATGGATTATTTTAATAAAATCATTTTATTTTATTAAAACAACATTTTTGGTTTGCGAAAACACAAAAACGGGTTCGGGAGTCGGTTACACGTGGGGAAGGGTTAACACCCCTACGACGCCCAAAAATTGGTACCTTGTCGGTTACAAAAGGTTTTAAAGTTGGATTTTGTGAATCGATGTAAAGCTTAAATTATTGTCCGTTCATAAGTTTAATTTTATTTTAACGGCCTTACTATCCGAAAATGAACTCCAATCACCGCCAACACTTTTGGCGTTAACCCGTCATTTCCGTTTAGTAAGACACTGCATTATTTAGATTCCATTTTTCAAACAGACAAAGAAATTTGATTTGTTGAAGATTTTTTTTATTTTTCTCTAAATTAAAGTTTATTAATCCTAAAGAAGGTCAAAGTTTTTTTTATTCCTATTTAAGGGTTTAAATCCTATTAAGAGTATTTTATTTTTATGAAGAAAATTTTATCAAACAAAAGTTTCTAACTAAGGCTTGTAGAACTTATCCCTAAGGTTCAAAATTATTACTAAAAGGCAAACAAGACAAAAAGTTAAAGTTTTTTTTTTATTTAAATTTTAGGCTTGGATCAAATTTATGTTTTAAAGTTTTTTTTTAAATTTTTTTAACCCCTTTTTATCTTTTTTAGTTTTTTAAATTTTAAACCCTTTTTTGTGTTTTTTTTATGTTTTAAGAAAGATGTGTTTAGAGAATTTTTATTTGTAAGTTTTGAAAACCCCTTTTTTAAAAAATGGTTGTAATTAAAAAGTTGTTTTTTTTTAAAAAAATAAAAGTTTCTTTTATGTTTTGAAAAAAGTTTCTTAAAGCTTTTATTTGTTGTCTTTTTTATTTTTGAAAATTTTCATTAAAATTTATTCTTTCGCTTTACTTACTTTTTTCTTTATGAAAAGAGTAAAAAATTATTCTTTTTGGATTTTGAAAGCTTTGTATTTTTTTGAAAGTTAAAACTTTTTATATATTTTAAAGAAACTCGTTTTTTTAAAAAAAACTTATTTTATTACTTTTTTTGTTTGTTTTTAAAAAACCCTTTTATCTCAACAACATTATTTTTGTTTTTTAGAATGACATGGATCAAACAAATTTCCATTATAAAAACATGAACAAAGTTGAAAAACAAATTATTTACTATGTTTTTTTTGAAAGATTATTATTATTTTTCGAATCAAAAGTTCAACAAAAATAAAGAAAAATTACCCAAAACACAAGATTCAAGCTCCTAACATCTAAATGCAACTTAAAAAATTAACAAAAATTTAACAAGACAAAACAATTTTGAAATGTAAAGAAAATTATACCGCAAGTGGAGAATTTGCGAGCTTCTTCCTTTCGAACCGATTCCAAATGCCACCGGAAAGAGCTTGTTTCTTCTTCAAAAAATTGAACCGGAGTAGCTCAAAACTCAAACAAATTCTAGCAACTTCAAAAAATTTTAGAGAATTTTTTTGGGGTATTTTCGGATGAATTTTTGTTGTGTGTTGAACAATGCAAAATTGGGCACTATTTATAGGGTTTGGGGGATTGTGATTCAAGGCAAAATGGGGACAAAATCCCCATTTTCGTTCCATAAAATCATCCAATCTGATCAGAAATCCTTTGACTTGTTGAATTTCATTTGATTTGGCTCCAATTTGGGAGATTTTGCCCCCAAATTAAATTAGGGTTTGAACCATTTTCCCCTTCAATTGATGATCTACTGGCGACGACAAGGATGGGGTCGTCGACATTGGATTTAGCCGACCGAGGCGAGTCGACCGGCACCAACCACGGTGGCCGTCGTGGCCTAGGGGCGGCGGGATTAACACCAGCAGCCAGACCAATCGTTTCGGCTAGGGATTTGGGGGAGATGATCCCTCGCGTGTAGTGTAGTGCTGCGGTGTGTCATCTCCCCCCCTTTTCCCTTTTTTTATTCGATCCAAGGCATCCATTATTTCACCCCTAGATCCAACGGTCTTGAATAAACCTGAAAAAAACAAGATAAATGGGTTAGTTTGGCCCTATTGAATTAAAATAGATTTTTATTTATTATTTTGGGATTTATTTAAATGGTCCCTTACAAAAAATGGGTTAATTATTTATTTATTAGACATTGGTCTTATGAACCCCTTTTTCTTCCTTTATTTTTTTAAAAATGGGTTTATTATTATATATATTTTTACTCTAAAGAAAAAGGTCTATTATTTATTATTTTTTTGGAGATGAGTTTTATTCGGACGGTTATTATTCATTTTTATTTTTTATTTTTTGAAAGTTTTTATTATATATATTTTTTATTTTTATTTTTATATTATCATTATTTTTTCCTTAAAAAAGGGTAAAAATTAGTGACAACAGTTGCCCCTTCTTTGCTTATTCTAGTGAAATAGGGATATAGCAAAGAACATGTGGCACTAATTTTCACCATTTACCAATTTTCCATTCAACTTCGTTCTTCTTATGCCCGAACGAGTAGGCAGGTTCTATTCTCCAAATGCCTGAATAGATAGGCGGTTCTATTCTCCGAATGCTTGAATAGATAGGCTGGTTCCATTATCTTTTCATCTAAATGGATAGACGGGTTCTATTCTCCATATGCCCGAATAGTTGAGCACTATTCCATTCTCCTTATGCCTGAACGGATAGACGGGTTCTATTCTCCATATGCCCAAATAGATGAGCACAGTTCCATTCTCCTTATGCCTGAATGGATAGACGGGTTCTATTCTCTATGTGCCTGAATAGATGAGCAGGGTTCCATTCTCTTTACGTCCGAACGGATGGACAGGTTCTATTCTCTGAATACCCGAATAGATCTCCTTATGTCCGAATGGATGAACGGGTTTTATTCTCCGAATGCTTAGATTGTTTCCATTCTCCTTAAACGATCACCTATACTGAAGTTCTTTTGTTTGAAGAGTTTCGCATACTTAATATGATGTGAATGCCCCTGAGGATGTCTAAAACATGAATGCATGCTAAGTTTTAATCTCTTTCTTAGCTTGTTTTAATTTAGACAAACGACCATCTTCTCAGTCTCTGCTTTGTCATTCAAATTCTTAGTATCTCTTTGCTTTATCAAGTGATTATCTTCTACTTCACCAATCTTTGAATGGTAGTGTTCTTCTTCTATTCCCATTATTTGTATCTCTTTGCATAATTTCTCATTTAGTTCAGTGATCTTGTACTCCTGATGGAAGAACTGGCTTCTTCAATTCAATATTTGTACCTCTTTGCTTTATGGAAAACATACTCTTTCGCAAATTCAACTATCATTGTAGTTGATACATCAATATTGTGTGAGTGAGTTTCAAGCGGTATTGTGTATGACAAGGCCCTTTTGAGGATCTTCATGAATTCTCGTAAAACATCTTTGAATGATACGGTATTTTAACCTTTTTTCCAGGCTTATTATCAAAGCTGTTGGGTATCAATTGCCCCTGATCATAATATGCCCCATATTCGAGGCTTAACAAGGAACCATGTTATAGTCCATATATTCTTAAATCATTTCCAGAGTAATACACGAAAATCTCTTGCATATTTTAATGATGTCTAAACCAAAATGATCCTTAACCCAATAAAAGATGTTCATGTAAAGGGGGGATTCAAAGAAGAAAGGCTTAAAAGAAGAATTTCATTAATGTCGTGGCAAACATGAAGGAAAGTACAAAAGAAGGGTCAAAAGACCAGTATCTAGATATCAAAGGCCCGAACTTTCCTCGAAACAACCTTGAGTGATGCCTTTGTCGAGAAAATTTCATCCACTACAACGATGAATGAAGATATGAAATTCCTTCTGAATATCCAGGCCTCTAAAGGGATTATTTGTTGTCTGCCATAATTCGAGCCGCTCTTTGCGGGTTTTCAACTCGAATCCTCCTTTGGTTTTAAGACGCCCTTTGCGGGTTTTCATCTTGAACCCTCATTTTTTCTTTCTCTTTTCTCTTTTTTCTTTTTTCTTTTTTTCTTTTGCTTTTATAGTGCCCTTTACGGGTTTTCGTTTTTGATTTTTTTTCTTCAATTCATGCGTAATATTTCTTGACTGAATCAAAATTCACCATATTCTTGAGCTCGTCTCCACCCATTTCAGCCAGATTAGCGCCCCTCCATCGAAAGCTTTTGATACCACATATGGCCCCTCCCAATTAGGTGCCTATTTTCCTCGCGAATCCTTTTGGATTGATGACATCTTCTTTAGCACAATATCCCCTTCCCTAAACTTCCACGGTGGACTTTCTTGTTATATGCTCGTATCATTATTTTTTGATACATCTGGCCGTGGCAAATTGCTTTCAACCTCTTTTCATCAATGAGGTTTAACTGGTCATATCTTGTTTGAACCCATTTGGCCTCCTCTTGTTTTGCCTCCATCAAAATATGGAGTGAAGGGATTTCAAATTCAATTGGCAGCACAACCTCCATTCTATATACTAATGAAAACAGTGTTTCCCAGTGGAAGTTCGTACAGCCGTTCTATAAGCATACAATGCGAATGACAACTTCTCATGCCAATCAGTGTAAGTGTCAGCCATCTTTGTGACTATTTTCTTGATATTCTTTATTTGCAGCTTCAACATCCCCATTCATCTTTGGGTGATATGTTACCGAATTATGGTGTTTGGTCTGGAACTGTTCATAAACCCCATCTATCATCTTGTTATTTAAATTGGATGCATTGTTGGTGATGATTCTCTTCGGTAAGCTATAGCCACAAATGATCTCTTTTTTCAAAAATTTGCAAACAACCGACCTAGTGACATTCGCGTATGAGGCTGCTTCTACCCATTTTGTGAAGTAGTCAATAGCTACTAAGATGAACCTGTGGCCGTTCGAGGCTATAGGGTAAATCTGGCCAATTACATCCATGCCCCACATTGAGAAGGGCCATAGGGGCAGCCATGACATGAAGTGGTAGAGGAGGCGCATGAATCTTATCTGCATAAACCTGTCACTTGTGACATCTACGGGCATAATTGATGCAATCTGTTTCCATAGTGGACCAATAATTTCCAAAGCGCATAATTCTCCTAGCCATAGTAAAGCCACTAGGGTGAGTCCCACAAACCCTTTCATACATTTTTTCCAAGATCGTTTGAGCTTCTTTAGCGCTTACGCACTTTAATAGCACTTGATCTCGACTCTTTTTATATAGAACCTCGCCATCAAGGACATAGCCTGCAGCTAATTTCCTGATCGTTTTCTTATCATTATCAGTTGCCTGTAATGGATATTCTTGGGTTTTCATATACCGTAAAATGTCATGGTACCATGGGAGACCATCCGCTTTTTCTTCCATATTGTAGCAAGGAACCGGGGATTCTAACATTTGTACCTTGACTGGCATTATTTCAGTACCTTCACTAGCCTTGAACATGGCAGCCAAAGTAGCGAGGGCATCAGCCATCTGATTATCCTCTCTCGGGAGATGCCTGAAGGTGATTTCGTCGAACTCCTTGATTAGTTCAAGAACTAGCTTGTGATACTTGATTATTTTTGCATCCTTGGTCTCACACTCTCTGCGAATTTGGTAAATAACCTATGTAGAATCCCCGAAACTCTTAGAACTTTGATCTTTCTTCCAATGGCCGCTTGTAAACCCAATATACAAGCTTCGTATTCCACCATGTTATTGGTACATAAGAATTTTAACCTACAAGAGAAAGGGTAGTAATTCCCCTCTGGCGAAATTAAGACTGCCCCGATGCTATGTCCCAATGCATTTGTAGCTCCATCAAAGTTCATCACACAGGATTTCTCTAGGCTATTATCCTCGTCAATCGAAATGCACATTAATTCTTCATCAGGAAAATTAAAGTTCAAATCCTCATAATCTTGCCAAAAAGTCTGTTATTGCACTCCATTTTATTGCTTTCTAGCTCACATATTGGATGTCAAATTCCGAGAGTAACATTTGCCAACATGCCATTTTTCTTGATAAGGATGGTGCCTCTATCATGTACTTCAAGAGGTCTAACTTCGATATCAGCCATGTGGTATAGTATAACATGTACTGCCTAAGCCTTTTGGCTGTCCATACCAAAGCGCAACACAGTTTTTCAATTAGGGAATATATGGTTTCACAATCTGTGAACTTCTTACTTAGATAATAGATTACTCTTTCCTTTCTCTCAGTTTCATCGTACTGCCCCAATACACATCCCATTGAGTTTTCATGAACGGTTAGGTACAAGATCAAGGGCTTCCCCGGAATAGGCGGTACCAAAATAGGTGGATTTGTCAATTGCTTCTTGATCTCCTCTAAGGCCACTTGACATTCTTCATTCTATGTTCCCAGATTATTTTTCCAAAGCAATCTAAATATAGGACTACATTTTTCTGCTAACTGGGAGATAAACGGGCAATGTAGTTTAACCTTCTGAGGAGTCCTCGAACCTCTTTTTGTGTTCGAGGTGGAGGGAGTTCTTGGATGGCCTTAAATTTTTCTGGATCGACTTCAATTCCTTTCTCACTCACAACAAATCCCAACAGCTTTCTCTATCACACTCCAAAAGTGCATTTGGACGGATTGAGTCTTAACCGGAATTTTCTCAACCTTTTAAAAAAATTTCCAAGTTTTTGATATGTTCCTCTTTTGAGCGGGATTTAGCTATCATATCATCAACATATACCTCTATCTCTTTGTGCATCATGTCATAGAACAAGGTTACCATGGCACTTTGGTAGGTTGCCCCCACATTCTTTAGACCAAAAGGCATGACTTTGTAACAAAAGGTTCCCCACCATGTTACAAATGTGGTTTTATTCATATATTCTGGGCATATTTTGATTTGGTTGTACCCTGAGAATCTATCCATGAAAGAGAAAAGAGAATGCCCTGTTGTGTTATCTACCAGCGTGTCAATGTGCGGTAATGGGAAATTATCTTTAGGGCTTGCTCTATTAAGGTCTCGATAATCAACAGACATTTGTATTTTCCCGCCTTTTTCGGGATAGGGACAATGTTAGCCACCCATTCAGAATATTTAACCACCTCAAGGAAACCAACGCCATACTGCTTCTTCACTTCATTCCTAATTTTTAGGAGCATTTCAGGCTTCATCCTCCTTAGCTTCTGTTGGACGGGCTTGCATTCGGGCCTGATGGGAAGTTGATGCATAACAATGTCGGTGTCTAAACCAGTCATGTCTTGATACGACCAGACAAAAATGTCTTTATATTCTTGTAGGAGCTTGATCAACTTGTGTCTAGTCTTAGTGGTGATAGAAGTGCCGATCTTCACCTCACGCCTTTCTTTTCCAGACTCAAGATTCAGAATTTCTAACTCTTCCTCATGAGGCATAATTTGTTTCTTTTTGTTTTCTAACAACCTGAGCACCTCGTTAGGTAGTTCATATTCTTCTTCATCTTTGCATCATTCGACCTCTTCTAAACACATGGGCAACTTGAAGTCAATTTCTAAATTAAATTCGGAATGATTTGTACCATTGATATCTGGAAACCTGAAATAAGTGGAATATATATGTATACAACAAAAATGAAAAGTCAAACAAAAGAATGAAATGATAGTTTTTTTGTTTTGGTTTTTACTTTAATTTGCTTTGGGCTTGTTTACGGTGTTTTAGTTAAAAAAGAAAGTCCGCCACATAAGATTTATTGGAAAACATCTTTTTATTGATATAAGAACCATAATGGTTTTTTGACATTGACCTTTAACAAGAGATCTCTAATGCCTCTAGGTCTAAGGCAGAAGAGTTAGTTTCGAGCATTACTCTATGGATAACCTAAAAGCTGTAGGAATTTCTTCCACAGTCCAGTTGTTCAGCTCCGAGAAGGGGCGTATCATGGAGAAGTACTTGTTTTCCTCATACTCATCTGATATGGCTTTAATGTTCTGCTCTTCAAAAGCTTTCTCTAGTTTTTTCTTTCCTTTCTCCTCCTCTTCATTTGTAGTGTCGGGATTCATGATACCTCATGACCTGAAACTGTGGCTGAGTGGTGGGAATGTCATTGACTCCCATTTAATTTCTTCTCCGCTTTGTCTTGCTTTTTTCCTGCCTCTCTCTTATCGTTGCTCTTCTCTGCATTGGGTTGGGCTTGTAGCCTAGACCAAATCGGTCTCACTTTTTTGGGATCATCACGGGGTATGGCCTCCCCTGAAGCTGCTTGCTGAGGCCTTTCCCAGCCTTTACCTATTTTCCCAAAGTCTGCTTGACTTGCATCTTTACGTTATTTGACAATTCTGGCTCAGGGACCTTGTTTCCTTTAGTGACAAATGTAGCATTAAAGAGCTTAAATGTCCTGAAATGACACTCGAGTGCACCTTTATCAGCTTCTATATAAGGGGCGCTAGTTGATACCGAGGCGATGATATCTTCTTCGGCTCCAACTATCACTAGTTGGCCGTCAACTATGAATTTTAATTTCTGATGCAAAGTGGAGGGAACAACTTCTGCAGTGTGGATCCATGGGCGCCCCAACAAGCATCTATAGGTGGGCTTGATGTCCATCACCATGAAGTCTATTTCAAAAGTAGATGGGCCGATTTGTAGGGGTATTTCTATTTTCCCCAAAACATCCATTTGGGTTCCATCGAATGCTCTCACAGTATATTGGTATGCAGTCATGTGAGAGCAGTTAACCGACAGCTTCTTCAAGGTATCCAAAGGTAGTACATTCAATGTTGACCCGTTATCAATAAGAACCCTTGGCAACACGTGCCCCTTGCATCGAGCAGAGATATGAAGGGCTTTGTATGATCCCCTCCCAATTGCTGGAATTTCTTCATCATTAAATGTGATGAAATTATTCACTGCAATATTGCTGACCAACTTGTCCATCTTGTCAATCGTTATCTCTTTTGGGATAAAAGTCTGATTTAGGATCTTTAAAAGGGCATCATGGTGGCCCTTTGAACTTAGCAATAGAGATATCATTGAAATTCTTGCCGGGAGTTTATGCAGCTGCTCCACCACACTGTACTCACTATATTTGAGTATCTTTAAAAATTCTTGAGCTTCTGACTCTTTCACTGGCTCAAGGCGAGTCCTAGGTTTCTCTATAAAGAAATCTTTTTCTCCCTCGGGTTCTTCAGTTGCTACCTTCCTCTGGGTAGCATCCCTATCCTCAGCCTCTGGTGACGAGTAACATCTTCCACTTCTTGTAAAATTTCCCACCTGATTAATTGGTTCTTCTTCTTTTCCTTCTCCAACTGACGTATTTTCTGGAGCCGTTACACGAGCAAGCATAATTCCAAGGCACTTGTTTACTGTCCTTATATGGAAAAGGGGTAGGTGCCTTTATAACCAGCTTCAGAATTGTTCCCTTCTCAGGCTCAATAATTCTAACCTTTGTCTTAATTACTAAGGGCTTCATTCCCGCATAGTTCCTTCTTGCAGGTCTTTCATCTGAGGCGCATACATCCAACGTACAACTCTTTTCTTTCTCTTCAAAGAACTCTAGTCTTTGTTGTCCATCCTATCTTGGACCAAACTCCTAAATTTAGAACATCTTTGAATTTCATGTCCTCCCATTTGATGGTATTCGCAGAAAAACTTACCATTCTCCTTCAACTTCCACGTCTCATTTCCTAGCAGTCTAGCCTTCACCATTTGGGCCCATACCCATGCCATAGGTGTCTTAACTTCTTCAACATATTTCTTAACCATCTTGCCTTCATATTTTTCCACTGCATTCACTTCAGTTTTCTGGTGGTTAGGCAGTGGGTTATCTTTCGCGTCTGAAGTATCAAAAGATAACATGCCTGACTTTCTAGATCATCTACTACCCTCTTAAAGGTAGTGCAGTTCTCAATAGTATACCCCCTGTTACCAGCGTGATATTCACATTGAACCTTCTCATCATACCATGGTGGGTATTGTGGAGAGAAGGAAGGAACGTGACATGGTAACACCATCCGTGCTTCAACCAACTCGAAGAATAACTTGGCATACGTCATACGGATAAGAGAAAAATATGGCTTCTTGTTCTCCTAGTATTTTCGTTCATCTTTTGGTAAATTTGAAGCCACAGGTTTGGCATTCTAGGCAACATGCTTATTAAGGACTACCCCTTTTGAATAACTAGAGTTGTAAACACCTGTCATACTAACTTCATTATCTCTTTTCTTATATGGTTTCTTCGCCTCTCCTCCATCGAGCTTCCCGCTCTTAACAGCTTCCAAAATTAGTTCCACATTTATTAACATGTCTGTAAAACTCTTCATCGCATGATTGATCATACGATCATAGAAAGTGCCCTTAAGGGTTCCCACAAACGTGGGAGTTATCTCATTTTCCAGTAGTGGTGGCTGAACTTGAGCGGCCACATCCCGCCATCTTTGAGCATATTGGCGGAAGCTTTCATTATGTCTTTGTTCCATCCCTTGCAAAACAAGCCTATTTGGGACCATATCAACAACATGTTTGTATAGTTCACCGAATGCCCTCGACAAATCCTTCCAAGTTCAGACGTTTTCTTGGCTTAACTGATTGTACCAGCGAGTGGAAGATCCAAACAAGCTATCCTGGAAGCAATGAATGAGGAGTTTCTCGTTTTCCAAGTACATCGACATCCTGCGACAATACATGGTCAGATGAGCCTTGGGACATGTAGTCCCATCATATTTATCAAGGTCAGGGGTCTTGAACTTTAGAGGAATTGTCAAGTTGGACACCAGACTCAGGTCTCTAGCATCTACACCTCCATGGTTGTTCCCTTCTTGGAAAGTCCTAATGATCTCCTCTAACTTGTCACAACGATCTTCAATTTTTTTGTTCATGTTGACCTTATCAGCAATTTCATCAAGGTCTGAGACCTCATGATCATGCACTATTCCAAGGTTGACCACTGGCTCAGTTTGTGCACGAGCAGAAGATTCTGCAAAGTTGAGCGGGGATTTGACCTTGAACGGGAAGGCATCTCTTGGTATTCCAGGGTGAATCCCCTGAAAGTTTGGTAAAGTGTTAACATTTTCTGGGTTATCTTGAGCATCAGGGTCTCTGAACCCTAACATGGTCGTAATCTGACCCACCATCTTCCTGTGCGCCAATTCATTCTCATGCTTCAAGTCACTCTCAATCTTATCCAGCTTGTCCTGAGTACTCTTGTGGTTGATTTTGAGAGATGTCATTCCGTCTTCAGTACTCTTGTCCATCGCTCTGGTTTTGGAACGGGTATCGTATTTGTGAGTTGCTATTTTAAATTTTTTGTTTTAATAAATTATTTCAATTAAATTCGTATGTCATGTATGCAATGATATTAATCTAACGCAAAGCAAACAAAAGAAATGTGCAAAAAAGGAAATGCGTGAATGCAAGCGAAGGACCATTGATTCCACAAAGTAATTGCTCATAGACCAAACTTTTTATTAAATAAAACAGTCTTTATTAATATAACTCTTTTTTTACAAATATTTTTCTGCCCGAACACCCAATTCCTTTATTTCCTCTATCAGCCACACGAGTCTTGGCCCCACCTCTCCAACTGGCCTGGCATACCGACGAAGAGCCATAGCCTCTATAGCTAACATCACCACGTGTTTAGCCACATCCTGGACTTGGGTCATAACGATTCTGTCAAACTCATCACGTTCTTGGAACCTTCTAGTGTTGTCCCTAAGCCGAGTGAACCAATAGTCATTACCACCCTCATTGATGTCTTCTAAGACCATAATCTTTGTTCTGTACTAATGGATGGTGTTTTCCATAACTTTCACTTGCTTTTTCAAAGTCTCATTTTCCGCTTGAGTAGCCTGAAGCTCAATATATGTGTGATGGTTCTGGAGTGCATACAGAGAATGGCTTAGTTCTGTTACCTTGGCCTGTAGCTCGGAAACAACAGAATGGCTCTATCTCAACTTCTCGTGGGTTATGTCACATTGAGATTGTAGCTCACACAAGCGGATTTTGTTGTCATGGGCTTTCCTCTTCCAAGCAGCTACATTCTCTTTCCCTTCTTCATGGGTTTGCTTTCTCTTTTCATTATCAACTACTTGTTTGCCTTTCTTTTTCTCTTCAGCAAAGTCACGCTTGTATTTCTCAATTTCTCGTCTACCTCGCTCTTTCTCTTTTCCCACGGCCTGTTCTATTTATTGTCTCCACTGCTCTGGGGTTTTCCTCAAATCAGCATATAGAACCGTAGCCTGGAACTTGAGAAAATCAACTATATGTACCTCAAACTTTTCCTCCAAGTTCTTGTACATCTTCATCACTCGATCTGTCTCGCCTTTGTACTTTTTCAACTCCAAGCTCGCCTCATACAGGTCTCTCGTGTGTTGTTCTTCTAAGGACTCCATCTTGTCCTTGATCTTTTTGAGATCAACCCTTAAAATATCATCTTCAGATGGGACTACCTTCAACTATTCTTCTATAGGCTTGGCTTGGCCAGTGGGCGGTGGAACCATGTCATTCACCCTCATGCGTCTCCACACATCATAGTTAGGAGTAAATGTACGATCTCTACCATGTTCCATTTTCATACGATAGCAGTGTGTCCATGAATCATTAATGGTCCGAACCTTTTCTCTAAACTCCCCCTGAAACTCGAATTCTGTTGAATCAAGGCCTGGTGTGAAAGGAACAAACTGGCGAATATTGTATTGTCGCAATACGAACAAAAGAGCACAACCGATTCCAACCCATAAGCCCAACAACATAAGATGATTATAATCCCCACATTTATATAAAACTTGGGTATGTCCCAGCCATGGAGCCCTCCAAACGATATCTTGATCACGACGGTCCCGGAAAACCTCAATCCATTTCTTCCTTTTCAACACCGACCATTTTCCTTCAGAAACTCCTGAAGTGGAGAGAATATGTTGGGAAAACTCAAGGCTGGGCATTTCCAAAAGTGGCTAAGGGCCCAAACCTAAAGTAATTGAGCACATCCTCTGAAACGCACACCCTCCAACTTCCGACACGAGTTCAAGGAAATGAAGGTTTCGGCAAGCACCACTGGAACTGGATTGGTTTCTCTCTTCAACTGTTCAAAAAGATCTAGCATAGCCACATCGATTATGCCTAACGTCCTCGGGAAGATAACTAAACCATAGATTATGGTAGGTCCACCCTTTTTCTCTCTATCAGGATGATTGGAAATTATGTTTCGGATGCTTTACCATGGGAAAGAGAAACTGCCCCTATTTCCTGTATCAAGCCCTTTACCCATCCTTTACCCATACCGGTAAAAGCTTGGAGCCTCACATGAGCGTTCTTGTTCTTGGGCGGCTTAGCATAAACCCAGTCCCTCTTTACTTCGCGTAGGTTTAAAAGTGCCAAATATTCTTCAAATGTAAGCATCATATCTTCACAATTGAATGTGAAACAACAATATCCATGATTCCATAGCTGAATTAGAGCTTTAAGGAACGGTTTATCTACCTCCACATGCAACATATATGCTATGTCACCGTTGGTGTGAAGGAACAATTGTTTAGTTGTGTGATCGAAATGCTCCCAAATTTCCCTTAGCTCTTGAACATTATTCTGTTTGACACTGATATGGGCATATTCTGAAGTTTCTGTCACATAATCACCTTTTAGACTATCCCTGTATACCTCTTGATTGACCCTGGACCAGTGATACACATCCATACTGTCCTATTCCTTATGAAGAAGTTTCTCATCCATGGTCAAAAAGTTTCCTCTAACCGAGAAAATGTCTTAAGAATCAACCCCTTCTAGGAATGAAATGATGATGAAATAGACAAACATGCAAAACAAGCAAGCAAGAAAGGGACAAAGGATTAGTTCATTCAACAGAACAAAAACAGAACAAGAGAAGACAACCTAGGCTTTCCGCAAGAAATGATCTTGACCAAACTCTAAAACCTCGACTTTTCGCATGGCTCTAAAAGGATGGGCTTCTAGATTCTCACACTGGTTTGGTTCTAAAAGGGTTCTCAAATTGTCTTTGCTGTCCCCTACTAAAGGTAGCAAGGCCCATGATTCTCGCCTATTATAGGCTTCAAATGAATCAGGTTCAACTCAGGGGAACTCATTCCTATGCCCATACTGAGGATCAATATCCACACGGGGACATAGAGCATGATCCCCAGAGGTACTTGCTAGGCCCATACGGAGAATCGGTATTCCCATGAGAGCAATAGCATTTTCCCCTTACTTAAACGAACGGGACAAAGATCGAGCTTAGATCTTGGATTTAAGTCTTAAATGCGTAAAATAAAATTAAGCATATAAACAGACAATTAAGTTAAGCTTTACTTAAATTCGCAAATTCCAACATTAAAACAAGATGTAACCGACTTGTGGTCCGGCTCTTTTTTTTTGTAAAAACAAAAAGTAATCCCCAGCGGAGTCGCCAAGCTGTCGCAACCCTTTTTTTCTTTCAAAAAGTGGTCACAACGTTTAAAAAAAACAAAAAAACAGAGTCGCCACCAATCTTTAATGAAGGTGTGATTGGATCACCTAAAACGAGTTATTTTAATAAAACAACATTTTTGGTCTGCGAAAACACAAAAACGGGTTCGGGAGTCGGTTACGCTAGCACCCCCATTACGCCAAAAAATTGGTACCTTATCGATTATAAAAGGTTTTAAAGTTGGATTTTGCGAATCGAT
The DNA here is from genome assembly GCA_019671005.1 of Hibiscus mutabilis. Taxonomy (NCBI): domain Eukaryota; kingdom Viridiplantae; phylum Streptophyta; class Magnoliopsida; order Malvales; family Malvaceae; genus Hibiscus; species Hibiscus mutabilis. Next base: position 11,734,852 of record CM033745.1, read on the forward strand.
GTAAAGCTTAAATTATTGTCCGTTCATAAGTTTAATTTTATTTTAACGGCATTACTCTCCGAAAATGAACTCTAATCACCGCCAACACTTCTGGCGCTAACACGTCATTTCCGTTTAGTAAGACATCGCATTATTTATATTCCATTTTTCAAACAGTCAAAGAAATTTGATTTTTTGAAGATTTTTTTTTATTTTTCTCTAAATTAAAGTTTATTAATCCTAAAGAATGTCTAAGTTTTTTATTCCTATTTAAGGGTTTAAATCTTATTAAGAGTATTTTATTTCTATGAAGAAAATTTTATCAAACAAAAGTTTCTAACTAAGGCTTGTAGAACTTATCCCTAAGGTTCAAAATTATTACTAAAAGGAAAACAAGACAAGTTAAAGTTTTTTTATTTATATTTCAGGCTTGGATCAAATTTATGTTTTAAAGTTTTTTTTAAAAAAATTAAACCCCTTTTTATCTTTTTAAGTTTTTTAAATTTTAAACCTTTTTTGTGTTTTTTTTATGTTTTAAGAAAAATGTGTTTAGAGAATTTTTATTTGTAAGTTTTGAAAACCCTTTTTTTTAAATGGTTGTAATTAAAGAGTTGTTTTTATTTTTTTAAAAAAATAAAAAATTTCTTTTATGTTTTGAAAAAAGTTTCTTAAAAATTTTATTTGTTGTCTTTTTTTTGAAAATTTTCATTAAAATTTATTCTTTCACTTCACTTACTTTTTTTCTTTATTAAAAGAGTAAAAAGTTAATTCTTTTTGGATTTTGAAAGCTTTGTATTTTTTTTTCAAAGTTAAAACTTTTTTATATTTTAAAGAAACTTTTTTTAAAAAAAAAAAAACTTGTTTTATTACTTTTTTGTTTGTTTTTTTAAAAAAACCTTTTTATCTCAACAACATTATTTTTGTTTTTTTAGAATGACATGGATCAAACAATTTTCCATTGTAAAAACATGAACAAAGTTGAAAAACAAATTATTTACTATGTTTTTTTGAAAGATTATTATTATTTTTCGAATCAAAAGATCAACAAAAATGAAGAAAAATTACCCAAAACACAAGATTCAAGCTCCCAACATCTAAATGCAACCTAAAAAATGAAAAAAAATTAACAAGAAAAAACAAATTCAAAATGTAAAGAAAATTATGCCGCAAGTGGAGAATTTGCGAGCTTCTTCCTCTCGAATCGATTCCAAATGCCACCGAAAAGAGCCTGCTTCTTCAAAAATTCGAATCAGAGTAGCTCAAAACTCGAACAAATTCCAGCAACTTCAAAAAAATTTAGAAAATTTTTTTGGGGTATTTTTGGATGAATTTTTGTTGTGTGTTGAACAATGGAAAATTGTGCACTATTTATAGGGTTTGGGGGATTGTGATTCAAGGCAAATTGGGGACAAAATCCCCATTTTCATCCCATAAAATCATCCAATCTGATCAGAAATTCTTTGACTTGTTGAATTTTATCTGATTCGGCTACAATTTGGGGGATTTTACCCCCAAATTAAATTAGGGTTTGAACTCTTTTTCCCCTTCAATTGATGAGCTACTGGCAACGGCAAGGGAAGAGGTCGGCAGCATTGGATTCAGCCGGCCGAGGCGAATCGACCGACACCAACCACGGCGGTAGCCGTGGCCCAAGGGCGGCGGGATTAACACCAGCAGCCAGGCCAGCCGTTTTGGCTGGGGATTTTGGGGGAGATGATTCCGTGCGCGTGCAACGCACGCATTGGAACGTGGCTGCGCGGGCTCTCCCTTTTTCCCCTTTTTTTATTCGATCCAAACCATCCATTTTTTTACCTCTAGATCCAACGGTCTCGAATAAACCTGAAAAAATAAGATAAATGGGTTAGTTTGGGCCCCTTGAATTAAAATAGATTTTTATTTATTATTTTGGGCTTTATTTAAATGGACCCTTACAAAAAATGGGTTAATTATTTATTTATTAGACATGGGTCTTATGAACCCCTTTTTCTTCCTTTATTTTTTTAAAAAAATGGATTTATTATTATATATTTTTTTACTCTAAAGAAAAGGGTCTATTATTTATTATTTTTTTGGAGATGGGTTTTATTCGGACGATTATTATTCGTTTTTATTTTTTTGAAAGTTTTTATTATATTTTTTATTTTTATATTATCATTATTTTATTATTATTTTCCTTAAAAAGGGTAAAAATTAGTGACAAGAGGTCGTACGTATTCTTGAGGTATTTATGGATGACTTTTCTGTTTTTGGTGATTCCATTGATGATTGCTTGTCAAATTTAGAAAAAGGTATTGATTAGATGTGAAGAAAAAAATCTTGTTCTTAATTGGGAAAATGTCATTTTATGGTTACTAATGGTATTGTCTTGGGTCATGTTGTTTCTAGAAAAGGAATTGAAGTAGACAAGTCTAAAATTGATTTAATTTCCAACTTGCCAACACCTAAGACTGTAAAGGACATTAGGTAATTTTTTCGACATGCAGGGTTTTATAGGAGATTCATAAAGGATTTTAGTGCAATATATATGCCATTATGTAATCTCTTATTAAAAGATAGTGTGTTTGAATAGAATGAAGATTGTGAACATGCTTTTAAAAAACTTAAAAACATGCTAATTTTTGCTCCTATAATGAGACCTCATGATTGGACTTTACCATTTGGAATTATGTGTGATGCTAGTGATTATGATGTTGGTGCTGTTTTAGGACAAAGAAAGGATAAAAACCATATGCCATATATTATGCAAGTAAAACTTTAAATAGTGCTCAAATGAATTATTCCACTACTGAAAAAGAATTACTTGCAATATTTCCATTGGATAAATTTAGATCTTACCTTGTTGGATCATCCATTGTTATTTTTAGTGATCATGTAGCTTTAAAATATCTGCTTTCCAAAAAGGATGAAAGCCAAGGTTAATTAGGTGGATTCTATTACTTCAAGAATTCAATATCACCATTCGAGATAAGAAAGGAGTAGAAAATATAGTGGCAGATCATTTATCAAGACTTGTTTGTGATACATCTTTTGAATCCATACCAATTAATGATACTTTTTCTGATGAACAACTTTTAAGTATTTCTGTTACACCATGGTTTGCTGACAATGCTAATTATCTTGCCACATGTAAAATTCCTTTTCAATGAGATATTCAAGATAAGAGGAAGTTTTTGATGTAGCGACTATTTTTGTGAAAAGTTATTTCCTATGAAAATTTGGAGTCACCACCGATCATTTTAAAATGGTAGACTGGACAACGGAAAATAAAACCAAAGAAAAGTTCGGGTCCTATAGTTGGTTACGTATGGGGAAGGATTAGCACCCCCACAACGCCCAAAATTGGTACCTAAATGTTCGCATCGTATTTATTAAAGAATATAGGAAGCTGAGTTAATTTAATTTTAATTTCTAAAATGCATGACAATTTAAAAATTACCCTGATATTCACGATAGTCAAAGGAGATGACACTCGAAGAATGGGATGCCACTCCCAATAGAATACCGGAACAATGGGGCCTACGCTAGATGTAACAGTTATATGTATGAACAATTAATTCGAAGCAAAATATATTAAATTACAATAAAAATTTATTAACGAATCCAAATATGACATCAAACTATAAATATAAACATATATAAACAATATACAATGTATTATTATACAATATACTAGTATGATCATAAAAATACCATATATAATATAATAACATACAATAATAATAATAATAATACCAATAGTAATAGTAATAGTAATAATAACAATATATTAGGGACTAAAGTAAAAGAGAAACAAAATCAAAGAACCAAATCAGAAGCAAAAAAGGACCAAATTGAATGATCTAGACAGATTAAAGGGACCAAGGAGATGAATAGTTTAGGGCGGAGGTCTTTATTATGCTATTTTTCTAATTTAGTTATTATGCCCGGCCTAAATTAAAATGGAATAAAACTTAGTTATTTAATTAAAAGGAAAATGGAACAAATTATAAGCTTTTTAATAAACAGAAGGACTATATATGTAATTATACCAAGGAGCAGAGACAAAACTTAAAGAGTTTGGGGCGGAAGGACTTACAACGCAATTTTCCCACTTTTAGCTACTTTATAACCTAAAATTTTAGAATCAGATTCATTTTCCCCTTTCTTGGCTTAATCGGCCGCTCCCCTCTCCCCATTTCTCTGGTTTTTTTATTTTTAGAACTCTAGGATAAACTAAATCAAGCCCCCCTTTTTTTGCACTTAAGATTAATCGAACCCCCCTTTTATATCCAATTGAAGTATCAGAGGCTCGAAGTTGGCCATGCACAACGGAGATGATTTGAGACCGAACCTAGGTAAATCGCCCCACTTTTTTTGTGTTTATATTCGAATGAAACAAGGAAAAATGGTATACCTTCTTTTTTCGCACTCTGAAACTTGGATCTGGAATTTTTTATTTCTTATCCTCTTTTCTTTCTTTTTTGTTCGAAAAGGATCCCCTCAAATTATAGATCTTCGGGTTTTATACCTGATTTTACATATATAAAAAATATAAAAGAAATCATTGTATTAATGTTGATTTGCCTAGTGATGATATTAGGGATAATATTAATCCTTATTCTCTTGCTTTTTATAGGTATTTGGGCGGTGGAGCAGACATGGCAGGGCGGTGGCGGGCCAAGACAAACTAGGGTGGTGCTCGTGCAAGCGACGACATTCGAACATCCGATGCGTAGCTTGCACGCGCCAGTGGAATGTGGAGAGGTAAAGGGCATGCGGCGGCAACTGGGAAAATTAGATTAGGTTTTGGTTATAATTAGGGTTTGGGGTATTTTGGTATTTTGGGTTATTTTAATATCCGAGTCAAGTTAGCTGGGTAACTAGATCGGGTTATGGCTATTGGGTCTGAATTCATTGGGTTTATATTTGGGCCATGTATTGGGTTGTAATTGTGAATAATAATAATTTTTATTTGGATCTGGCTTTAATTTTGGGTTTGGGCCCGGACAAAATGGGTTATTACAGTTGCCCCTCTTTGCTCATTACTGTGTCACAAGAATAGAGCAAAGACAAAAGAATAATCATTTTCGTCCAGCTGAGTCTGGGTTTCTTTTTCTGGCCACCACCTATTTTTTGGGCTTCAATTGGTCCATCTGACCACTCTTGGAGGCAAAATCTTCAAAATAGGAGGATCTATTGGGGAGACACAATCTTTAAACTAGAAATTCGAGATCGCAAGTTCTTCCTATATAGAACTGTTCTCTCTTCTTCTGAACGATTCCTTGGAAAAGCAAATTCTCCCTATATAGAATTTTAGCTTGTCCTCGATAAAGTCTTTGAGTTGTATGTCCTTCATATATAGAACTTTTCGCTTTTAACTATTACGCTGCGGGTTCTCCCTATATAGAACCTTTTGTGTCTTGGATTCTTCAAATTAAAAGTTATCCCTATATAGAACTTCTAGTCTTGAAATCTTGAAGCATGAGTTTTTTCTATATAAAACTATTTACTTCAAAGTCTTTTCAGCTACAGGTTCTTCCTATATAGAACCTTTCGCTTAGAGTCATGAGTTCCTCCTATAAGGAACCTCTTACTCTAAAATCTTAGGACTACTAGTTCTTCATATATAAAACTTTCGTCTTGGAATTTTAAAGACGTGGGCTCTTCCTATATAGAACCTTTCTTCAAACACGGCTCCCTATTTTCTGATGGCGTGTGCCCCAAGAATTTCTGATTCTTCCCAAAAGGCTGGAGAAATGGACGTTCTTGGGATAATGCCCCAATTTCTGATCGTCTTGGCATCAACAAAAATGAAATATCATAATTGGGCGAGTACAAAAGACTCTTGATACTTTGTTGGTAACTGCTTCATCACTTGTCTGTTCAGAGATTCAGAGCTTCGAGTTCTTCCTGTACAGAACTGTTTACTCTTCCTCTTTCTAAAGCTTTTGAGCTGCAAGTTCTTCCTATATAGAACTTTTAGCTGACCTTGGCAAATTCTTTAGGCTACAAGTTCTTCCTATATAGAACTTCTCCATCTTCAAGTTTTAGAGTTACAAGTTCCTCCTATATAGGGCCTTTCGCTTTCTTTAGATGGATTGTTCGAGCTACAAGTTCTTCCTATATAGAACTTCTCGCCTTGAAATCCTGGAGCATGAGTTCTTCCTATATAAAACTCTTTCTCTCTCTTTTCGCTTTTCTTTCTCTCTTTTTTCTTTCTTCTTTTTCTTTTCTTTTCTTTTTTCTTTTCTTTTCTTTTCTTTTTTTCTTCTTTTCTTTTTCTTTCTTCTTCTTCTTCTTCTTCTCTCATTCTTTTCTTTTTTATTCTTTTTTCTTCTTTTTCATCTTTTATTCTTTTTTCACTTTTTTTTCTTTTTCTTGAAATCTAGAGCGGTGGGTTTTTCCTATATAAAACTCCATGTTTTGAAGTTTTTGAGCTACAGGTTCTTTCTATATAGAACATTTTGCCTCGAAGTGTTAGAGCTGTGGGTTTTCCTTATATAAAACTCCTTGCTTCGAAATCTTAGGACTATCAATTCTTCCTATATAGAACTTTCATCTTGCAATCATGATTTCTTCCTATATAGAATCGTTTACAACAACAACACTCTATTCTCTGATGTCGCAAGTATCAGCATTTTCTATCGTTTTCTGCAGGCTAAGGACAGAAACATTCAAAATTATGCCCCAATTGCTGATCATCTTGGCACCATTAATCGAATATCCTGGTTAGGTTTGACTCTTGCTTCTTTGTTAAGATCTGCTTCCTCAATTGCGCAAACCTAATCTCTCTCTTGTTCTTAAGTACCTGTTATGAAAACAGCCAATATATCCCAATAATATGAATTAGCATGCTCCTAATCTTAGGGATGCCTATCTTATATGATGCATGAATAATGATATCTCGATATTGTTTTGATGTTTTCGCTTTGATCGAGCGATGTCGATTTTCTTGTTATTTCACTCTCTTTTCTTCTTCTTGTGAGGGCGACACCTCATCTCACATATGGGTTCAACCTTTTGACATTTTCTTTTGAAATCGAGAGTCTGATTCTGTTCTCAAGCGTCTTTCCAAGTTTTTACTTTTATTTTCCCAATGTGCCCTTTTCGAGTTTTCCTCTTTGTTGTGTTTTTTCCTTCTCTTCTCTTTTCTCTTCTTTCCTTTTTCTCTTTTCTTCTTTTCTTTTTTCTTTTTGGATCTGAAATTTTTTGTGTAACCTTGGAATCACGAGTTCTTCTGGAACTTTTCACTTTTCCTCGGTCAATTCTTCAAGCTACAATTTCTTCGATGCCTCGATTTCTAATCGTCTTGACATCAAAAGTAAGCCTAACATCATGCCTGAAGGACTTAATAATGGATTCACGCCAAAAAGGCTACCAAAATCCCTTAAAATGATGCCCCAGTTTCTATCCGTCTTTTTAACATGAAGTTGCAGATCAAAGTCTTTACTAGTCTTCAAATACCATTCTTTTGCACATCGTTGCCCTGTTTAACCCTGGGCTCAACTATTTTCTTGTTTTTGACCTAACATGCATAATCTTAATTTGTCTCAACATTAGGGTAAGCAAAATGCCCCAACTCTTGAATTCATTCTTTGAAATTTATCTTTCACTGCCAAACTCAATTACAGTATCCTGGGGAAACCGACTCTGGGTCCTCTGATCTTCTTATCATGCACTGTTATTATTTCTTGCGGTATTACTCCATCGATCCTGGGCACAATTAATTTGTTGGCACTAACCCATCACACAGAGTCTTCTTCCATCTTCAACCTTATAGCGAGCAAATGCCTCAGATCCCTAAACTTTTCTTGTGTTTGAAGGTATTATTTTTATCAAGGTCCATTCTTCATTTCTTTGAACGCATCAATGTGTTATGGCAGAAACCTTCTTTAAGTCCCTAAACTGTCTAACACACAAATTCTTGCCATCACCCTCATCATAATCGTTGACGGGCTATTCCTCTGTATTAGGTTGATCATTTGCAACCACGACCTCATATTCTGAAGCATATCCTTAAAGTAATACATGGAAATCTTTTTGCTTAAAAATGTCAATTTGCTGATCATATTTCCGATGAAGTGTGTTTTTTGGATTAACATACAAGACCTTGAAACCAAGATCTTAATATAAAAAAGAATAAGAGCCCTGGATATCAAGTGCAAGAGCGTCTCAAATTTAACCTTTCGGTGATCATTCCAAGCATAGCTTGTACCTATAAAGACTCTAAGTGTTGTGGTGACTTTTGAAGCCGTGGAATTCCTCCTAGATCACTCGGTTCATCCTCATGATTACCGCATTGCTATAGAAGACTACTCATTCTTGATTCTCATTATTTAATCTATTCAAAAAATAGACCTTCTTAACCATTGGAGTGCAAAGATATCATTATAATAATATAATTATAGGTGCATGTGTATGTTGCCGGTTATACTCTTTATTGAACATGTCTATTACCAGGCTTTGAACATGCCTATTACCAGGCTTTGAACATGCCTATTACCAGGCTTCAGATATGCCTGTTACTAGGCTTCAGATATGCCTATTACCACACTTCGAATATGCCTATTTCCAGGCTTCGAATATGCCCATTACAAGGCTTCAAACATATGAGTACTTTTTCTTTCTTTATTTATTTTATTTTTATCTTCTATATATATTTATATTTTAGTTATTAGTTACAATCTATTAGTGCCTAGAAAACCATTCTTAGAATTTCAATTTCAAGCAACTTCTACATGGTTAAACTTTAGAGCTTTTTATCATCAAATGTCATCAAAGGAGTAGTAGTATTGCTTTACCGACCAATGCCTATTAGGGAGGAAATCACACTTCATCATTATCACAATACTTAACTAATCTTAGAATCAATATCACATCGTGCAATTGATATCCAAGGACCTACAAAGGCAAGAAGAGATATGTATATATATGATTTTAAGGCCATTGTATGTTAAGAAAAATGCATCTTTCATTGGAATGAAAATCCCCAAACATGACACATGCCCTTTTACAAAAAGATCTTTGCTACATTCGGGCCAAAGGTGGCAAAGTTGATTCCATGCATTACTTTAAAAAGAGTCCTAGATGCAGGGATGTCCTAACAAGCTGACATTTGTAGTCAAAACACGAAAGGAAAAAGGTGGGGCTTCAGTCCGTCTTGGGAGTAAAAATTTATTTACTCTAACCCTTCAATACTTCAACTATTGTAGTGCTTGATCCCTTCACTCTTGCACCCACTGTTTCACCATATCATGCGTCAGCTTCCCATCACGAGACAGTTTCTCTATCACTTCTTTCAAAATCCAGCATCTTTTAGTAGGGTGCCCTGGTGCCCCCATGTGGAAATCACAAGTATTGCCTGGATTGTAATTAACGAGAGATAGATCTAATGTTTCCTCCATTGGTGTGGGAACGAGGTATTTCCCTTGTATCAATAGGGGAATAAAATCGAGATAGGCATCTTGAAAACCTTAAGAGGTTTCTTCCCTTACACCCTTGGATGTTGCTCCTCGGCCAACTTTATTTGGATTCTTCCTTTTTCGGTCATACCTTCATTCTTTTTCCCTTTAGTATCCTGATGGATGTTGGCTTCGATCAGATCATTGATATGTGAATTGGAGGAATAATTAACATGTAGGAGATTCAAATATGGGTCTGAACGATGAGAGACATGGCCTTGATTCTCATTCGTTGCCAAAAATTTTGACTTTCTGACATACGTTGATTATTTGTTAAACTTAGGTCTTCCATCCTAAAAAGAGAGTATGCCTTCATTGATAAATTCATAGACCTTGCCTTTTAGAAACACACAATCTTTTGTTATATGGCCATGTCACCATGATGATATCTGCATGAAACCCTAATACCAAACACATCAGGATTGAAATAAGTGTATCGTTTTGGGGGAGGTAGCCTTAGGAGTTTATTTTGAACTAACAAGGGTAGCAACTCAAAATATGGCATCGGGACTAACGTCTTCGTCCTCTTGCTAATCCTTTTGGCATTCTCATCATGCGTTTTAGTATTCCTTGGTCCTCTTTTCCTTGACTGAAATTTATCTCCCTTCAAACGTCTTTGTTCTCAAGATCTGTTACTTTTGTGGACTTTTCCTGAACCATCCCTGACTTCTCAAGTGGATCCAAAACAATATTCTCCATGGAAGAGTTGAAAATTTGATAATTGTTTACACTTTCAAATTTTGTTGATGAAGGCAATTTTGTTTCGCCTACCTTTTTATCACGATAATATGATCATCCTCTGATTTCATAATGTTGGTTGCGGTTGGAAAATTAATCTTCAGACCCGGGCCCGTTGTCTCAAACCCCACCACCCTGTGATCTAAAAGTTTCTGCACTTTACGTTTAAATTTGACACATTTATCAATAGAATGACCCTGAATACTCGCATGAAATACACAATGGTCCCTTTCCTTGAACCATCTTGGATAGGGAGGCGACAGGGTTTGAAAAAACAAGGTGCAAAGCTTCTAGAAACTTTGAAAATATCTCCTGGTAGGTAAGAAGAATAGGACTAAAGTGAAGGTCCTTCAATTTCTTGTCTTTCTCTTGAGAACTGGAAGCAGGATTAGTCATCAGCTGATGAGATTCTAGGACAGTCGACGCCAAATATTGATTTTACATTAGATGAGGTGAAAATCTAGTCATTGGGGTAGCTAACATCTTTGTCTCTTTATTGTTTCTCAGATCTTCTTCATTCTGCGAATCTATCTCTTATGAACCTCTCTTTGTTGGTTGGGATAGAATTTCCATAATAGAATCATGGATTTTATCCAGTATAAACTCAGTAGGGCACTCTGAGGTAGTGCATGCTACCTCAAACTAGTTGATAGCAACTTGCTCTTTCTCAGGAACGATGCCTTCTTCCGTGAAGTAGTAATCCAATTCTTGCTGGTGTTTGCAATTTCCATTTCTGTTGAAGGGTTCTCTACAAAACTTTTGCCCTTGGGCACAATAGTCATCATACTCATCAGTTCATTCATCTTCCCTCTAGATTCTTCTTGAGATTCTCTCATGTATGTCATCATTTCCTTTTGGATCCCAACCAGTTGTTCCTGGAATTCCTCAAGTTTATCTACTCTAGCCACTAAGTCGTGCATGATTTTAAAGTTGTATTATCGAGATGTCATTTTGTTGTCTTCTACTTTCTCTCTAAGAGGAATGTTTTTAATTAGCAATGTGTATGATGCAATGAATGTATTATTTTTATTAAAATTAATGATTTTAACAATACCTATATTGGTATATACGAAAGCTTTATTAGAAAAAAATCAATAATGTTGTCATGCAAGAATGAATGCAAACGTGGGTGTTGATTATCGAATAGTCCTTAGAAAGACTTTCATTAGATGAAGAGGTCTAATTACAAAAAGTGAGGATAACACATTACAGAATAATTTCATTGACCGGGGTGAGTCTCCATTGCTCGTAACTTGGAGTGAACGACAAATCATCTTCGTGAATCTCAACCATGTGCAGATTTTTCCAAGAGCAATTCATTTTCAGGGTTTTTGCTTTGTAACTGTCACCTTCGTGTTCAAAATAGAAGGCATTCAACCCATGAGTAGCATGACTAAACTATCTTGAGTCATACTGACGTGACACAAGCAAAGGACAATATCCAGTTCTTCCCTAAATTCTGGGTAAAGGTACCCAGTCATATTCTCCACAACGGTAGAGGAGTTCACTCAAAATTAACCATGGTATCTTCTACCCTCGGAGGTCTCAAAAGCAGGCTATCCATTGATCTTTGGTCATAACTTCGGCTCGATATTCTTCCAAAAAGGCTTTTATGGGAGAGAATGTGGTAAGGCACATTCGATAGGAAAACTTTAAGTCACATAAGTGACTTCGGATCGATCTCCAACAACAGTACACATCCCAGGAATCTGCCTCCTCTCATTTTCCCGCATGCATTGAGTGATCGGAAAGTCTCTGCTAGAATAACTGGCACTCTTCTTCGGCAGGTCGGGATGGTGAAGGATTAAATCTCAAATATGCGGCCAGGCTATGCAATTGGTCTTTCCCTTTCTCGTAATCTTTACTCGAAACCATTCATTTCTCATCCCGGTGATGCTAATTAGACTTTGTAGGAAAGGCGGCAAGTCCTTTGGTTCGATGTAGACTTTCCCTTCCTTGAATCTCGGGCAGCAGAGTAGGGTCGTATACTCATCGACTGTGGGAATCATATCTACCTTGTCAAAAGTGAAGCAACAATACCCTGGGTTCCATAACTATGATAAGACTCTGAACAAGTGCATATCAGTCCGGACATTCAGCAAGATGCTATGTCACCGAATTCATGTTGGAAAACCTCTTTCTTATATGAATCCCAACTCTTCCATATTTCCCCTAGTTCATGAAGTTTATTCTGCTTGGAAACAATCAAAGTGAGCTCGATGACCTCCGACACATGGTATGTCGGTAGGCTATCCCTTTTTTCCATATACATTCGCTCGGATCATCTCCATATTGTGGCATTATCACTTTTGATTGTACAAAACCTCCATTCCATATCGAATGCCTTCTAAATTGGACTTTTCTCGAATCAACACCTATGTATGGTATGACATGCAAATTGAATGCAGGAAAAGAAAGAAGAGAAAAACCAATAAATACAAAAAAGAGTCAGTACAATGAATTTATCGAATAAACAAATTAAATAAATTAAGTGCGCGATAATAACACCAAGTAATCAATTAAAAGTACAGAAGATATGTACAACAAACAAAAGTAAACATATAAGGAATAAAACTTAAAAGGGTTATTTCTAAACGGGCAACATACCAACGTGGCTCTAAAAAAGGGTGGGCTCCTACGGTCCACTATATGTGGTTAACTTCTAAAGTGAACGGTACCCGAACTGCTGCTAGGACATTGATTTAGGGGAATACGAACCTTATACCATACGGGGCCGTGAACCCCACGAAATATAAGGACCGAATTCCGAAAGTAAATTACAACACTATACGGTGGTGAACACCCCACGAAGCGAATTAATCACTCCCACTTAAGGGTTATAAATCTAATACATGAAACCAAGTTATATCAAACGTTATGCAATTAACAAACAATGTTTAGAAATTGAAAATCAATTTAATTTTCCCCAATAATAGAATGCGAACCCAATTAAGGCTTAACTCCATTTTTATTTTTATAACAAAATATTTTTCCCCAGCGGAGTCGCCATGCTGTAGCGACATTTTTGTTAAAAGTCATTTCTTGTGAAAATTTGGAGTCGCCACCGATCATTTTAAAATGGTAGACCGGCCACCAGAAAATAAAACCAGAGAAAAGTTTGGGTTCGAGAATTGGCTATGTATGTGGAAGGATTAGCACCCCACAACGCCTAAAATTGGCACCTAAAGGTTCGCATCGTATTTATTAAAGAATATAGGAATCTGAGTTAATTTAATTTTAATTTCTAAAATGCATGACAATTTAAAAATTACCCTGATATTCACGACAGTCAAAGGAGATGACACCCGAAGAACGGGATGCCACTCCCAATAGAATACTGGAACAATAGGGCCTATGCTAGATGTAATTATTATATATATGAATAATTAATTCAAAGAAAAATATATTAAATTACAATAACAATATATTAGCGAATCTAAATATGATATCAAAATATAAATATAAACAATATACAATGTATTATTATAAAATATACTAGTATGATCATAAATATACCATATACCATATAATAACATACAATAATAATAATAATAATAATAATAATAATAATAATAACAATATATGAGGGACTAAAGTAAAAGAAAAACAAATTCAAAAACCAAATCAGAAGCAAAAAAAGACCAAATTGAATGATCTGGACAGACTAAAGGGACCGAGGAGATGAATAGTTTGGGGAGGAGGTCCTTATTATGCTATTTTTCTATTTTAGTTAATCTGCTCAGCCTAAATTAAAATGGAATAAAACTTAGTGATTTAATTAAAAGGAAAAAAGAACAAATTACAAGCTTTTTAATAAACAGAGGTACTATATATGTAATTATACCAAGGGGCAGAGACAAAACTTAAAAAGTTTGGGGAGAAAGGACTTACAACACAATTTCCCCACTTTTAGCTACTTTATAACCTAAAATTTTAGAATCGGATTCATTTTCCCCCTTTTTTGGCTTAACTGGCCGCTCCCCTCTCCCTATTTCTCTGTTTTTTTTTATTTTTAGAACCCTAGGATAAACTAAATCAAGCCCCCTTTTTTGCACTTAAGATTAATCGAACCACCCCCTTTTAGTTTCGATTGAAGTATCGGAGGCTTGGAGTTGGCCATGCACGATGGAGATGATTTTAGATCGAACCGAGGTAAATTGCCCCCACTTTTTTGTGTTTATATTCGAATGAAACAAGGAAAATGGTATACCTTCTTTTTTCTCACTCTAAAACTTGGATCTGAAAATTTTTATTTCTTATTCTCTTTTCTTCCTTTTTTTTGAAAAGGATCTCCCTCAAATTACATATCTTCGGGTTTTATACCCGATTTTACATACATAAAAATATAAAAAAAATCCTTGTATTAATGTTGATTTGCCTAGTGATGATATTCGGGATAATATTAATCCCTATTTTTTGCTTTTTGCAGGTATTTGGGTGGTAGAGCAGACATGGCAGGGCGGTGGCGGGCCAAGGTGAACTAGAGTGACGTGCGTGCAAACCACGACATTCGAACGGCCGACGCGTGGCTTGCACGCGCCAGTAGAATGTGGAGAGGCAAAGGTCATACGGTGGCAGCTGGGAAAATTAGATTAGGTTTTGGTTATAATTATGGTTAGGGGTATTTTGGGTTATTTTAATATCCGGGTCGGGTTAGCTGGGTAACTAGATCAAGTTATGGCTATTGGGTCTGAATTCATTGGGTTTATATTTGGGCTATGTATTGGGTTGTAATTGTGAATAATAATAATTTTTATTTGGATATGGCTTTAATTTTGGGTTTGTGCCCGGACAAAATGGGTTATTAAATTTGAATGAAGAAAATAATTTTTTCTAAGATGATCCTTACTTGTTCAAGTATTGTCAGTGTCCTTAATTTTTGTCATTCTGGGGCATGTGGTGGTCATTTTTCATCAAAAAAAAAACTGCAACAAAAATTTTACAATGCGGATTTTATTGACCAACTTTATTTAAAGATGCTCATAATTTTTGCAAGTCATGTGAAAGTTGTCATAAATTCGGATCTATTCCTAAAAGAAACATGATGTCATTAAACCCAATTTTGATAATTGATATTTTTTGCTGTTGAGGAATTGATTTTATGGGTCCATTTCTACCTTTTAATTTCTTGTATATTTTGGTCGCAATTGACTATGTTTCAAAATGGATAGAGGCAATTCCACGTCGCAATAATGATCACAAAACAATGATCAAATTTTTGAAGAAAAATATTTTAAGTCAATTTGGAATTCTTCGATCCATTATAAGTGATGGAGGAACACATTTTTGCAACAAGGTTTTTGAATCTTTAATAAATAAATATGCCATTACACACAATGTTGCAACTCTGTATCACCCTCAGACAAATGGACAAGTAGAACTTGCAAATAGGGAAATTAAATAGATTTTGGAAAAAAAACAATTAACCCAAATCATAAATATTGGTCTTTAGGACTTAACGATGCTTTATGGGCTTATCGAAATGCTTTTAAAACATCATTTGGCATGTATTCCTATAGACTAGTTTATGAAAAACTGTCATTTGCCTGGGAAATTGGAACATAAAGCATATTGGGCTATTAAAATGTTTAACTCCAATCTAAATGATGGTGCGCAATTGCGAAAGTTAAAATTAATGAACTTGAGGAACGTAAAACCAGAGGAAGTTGTGAGCCACAATCGCAACTACTGTAAATATTTCTCAAACTTTGGTTTGCAATAATTTTATTTTTTATTATTCTTCTTCTTCATGTTTAATTACTGTTTGGATTTGAATGATCGTGAATAACTATGTGTTGCAGGAACCATTATTGCAATAAGTAAATGTTGTTCACTTTTTGCATCATATCTTTTATTGTGGGTTTTTTCGTTAATTGTAATCATTTTCTACTGTTGATTTTTTGAATTTTTTGATGCAGGTTTCATTAATGACAACCTTTTTATTGTTTACTTTTTGAATTTGTGTTTCTACTTTTTAACATTTTGATTTTTCGGTTTAACGTTTTCTACCGAAAACTTGCCTACCACTTACTATATATTAGTATTGTTCTTTTTTAAAAAAACGAAAATAGAAAGTATTTCAACCAAACGTCTTCAAAAGTTTTGTGTTTTTTGTGGATCATACCCAAGAAAAGATGAAACGTTTGCAAATTCAGCTAAGAAATTGGGAGAAGTTACGGCCAAATAAAAATATGAAGTAATTTATGGAGGTGGATATATGGTTTAATGGGAGTAGCTGCTACAACAACATATGTGGGAGGAAGCTCAGTTCTGGGAATAGTTCCAAAAACATTGAACTATTTGTGTGGACCTACAATAGGAAGAGAAGTACAAGTCAGTAGTATACCGAAATGAATAGCAATCATGATTCATTCTTCCGATGCATTCATTGCTCTTCTGGGAGGTATCGGTACATTGGAAGAAATTGTACGTGTAGCTTCTTGGTCATCTCTGACTAGTAATAAAAAAACCCATCGGTTTGCTTAATATTGATGGTTATTTTGATAGTTTACTTTCTTTTCTTGATAATGCAGTGGAAAATGGATTTATGTTTTTAGAGGTAAGAAGAATCTTAATTTTTGCTTTAACTATTGAAGAGCTACTCAAAAAGCTTCAAGCTTTTAGGTGTCTTCCTAACATAATAAAGAGTATACGTGAAAAAAGAAAAAAAGATGAAGACAAGCGAGATTTAGATTGTTCTTTATCACTGTGATATTATCTTGTTTTTTACTAACAGATTTCTGTATTTATTTTAATTATGTGTCAGTTTTAGCAATCATTAGCAGCCATGACAGGTGATATTTTTTAAATTCTACTTTTTAATTTTGAGATTAAGGACAATGTCCTAATTAGGTAGGGGGTATGTGATATTAAAAAAATTGAGGTTTGTTAAATCGTTAGGTTAAGTCAAGTTGAAAAAAAAGCGATAGATTATAGTTAATCTTTTGGTTAATTTTAAGACGCATTTTGATCTTTTTGACATAACTAGGAAAAAGATGGTTGAGTAAGTATTTATACTGAGACACCTTGTTGATTATGATTTGTTTATCTTATTATAAAGTAGTAATTATAATATGTGTTTCATAAGATGTCTTACTTTTTAGTGGAAGTTAAGTTGAACAAGTGACTGAGTAAAGTAAATATTGTGATGCACTTTGACAATTTTATAAAAAAAATGATTGGTCTGATGCTTGAGTGTTTGTGTTTTAGTTTGTTTTATATTGCATATAGTTTTGCATGTACTTAGTTGATTTCTATGAGTTGAAAACAATTTTGTGATAACAGAGTAAATACCTTGTGAGCTTAAAAGTTTAAATATGTGTCAAAAGTATGCTATGATTTGTCTATCGCAAGAGTCTCTGGTGTTTCACAGTTAGAATGAATAAGGACACTAGATGCTTCACTTTGAATTTTCCTTGATATATCCAGAATTTGTGATTTCTTTGTTACACATCATCTGTCTAATGGGACGTACATAGAATTGTAATCGACTGTAAGTGAATGATGAATCCAATCATAAAAAAAAATCATAAGTTCACCTTTTTTAAATAATAATAATAATAATAATAATAATAATAAGAGTTCCAAATGCATGATAGGGGACGAGCCAAGTCTTTTATTTTATTTGGATCGATTGAGCCTTTTAAGTCAACCATACAATATTTCCCTTAAACATATGATTTTGAGCCTTAGCCTATTTCTTGATTCACCAAATATTTCTCTTTATCGACAGAACTTAAAACTCGAACATTACCTTTGTATGTTTTAAATGCTCAGTACTTACTGAACATATCTTTATGAGCATAAGTATTAATGGGGTAGATAGGTACATTTTAATGGGAGAAAGATACATAAAAAGGAATAAATCATAAACTTTATTTTCTTTGTTTCTATAAAAGTGTTCTCTTTATTGATGAAAAAATTGAAAAAAAATACCAGTGTTAAAAAAGTAGAAAAATGCATGTACTTATGCTTTATCCTTTTGTAATGGAGAAATAAAGAATATTTTAAAAAATGATGGAGTTGGATGTTCACTAGGGGAAGATGAGAATTAAAACTTCTTGCTCACTTTGATCTATAAGTAAATTAAGTTTAGGATAAGCCATTTACTTTTAATCTCATTGAAATAGCATACCTTGACCTAAGCCCTGTTATATGCCAATTAAAAAGACTTGGTGACTCTATTATATTGGAACTAGTTTCTTTTCTCTATTTATATATAAGGGTGAATAATGAATTAATTCATGATAGTCATTTACGTATTGTTTATTATTTTTCCAATGTGCTGATGAGATTGCACACAGATGATTTGCACACATATGAGCATAGAAGTTTCAGTGTCCTAATACTTTTTGACTATGAGAAATTTTTAGAGACCACCTATGACATGAATAACATTCTATTTGGCCATATTCAAACATTTAAATTCTTAATATTGATATTTTAATTTGCATCCACAACTTTGTGTTCTCCTCATCATTTTACGCTAAGTATATTAGGTTGCATTTACATTTGCATTAGTGTTTTGTTTGCTTGAGGACAAGCAAAAATGTAAGTGTGGGGGTATGATGAGTCCTTAATAAGTCTCATTTTAGTATCTATATTACGAATATTTGCAGTGCTTATTAAGTGTTTTATTTACATTTGTACTTTTTAGTTATTTCATATTTTGTGGTTTGTGTTTTAAATATGTTGCAATTTTAGTACTTTTATTATGTTTTCGGTTATTTTTAATAAAGTGTATTTTTGTGTTAATTGTAGGCTTAGATATGTTGAATTTGGCGATTGCAATTATGACACCAATGAAGTTGAATCCAAAGATGATCTAAGGTGAAAGGAATTGAGAAAATGCTTAAATGGAGAAAATATACTCAATAAACTCATACTAAATTTCTTCACTCAATATGTTGCACGGCTTTGATCATAACTTGAGTTACAGAACTCGAAAATTGGCCTATGAGATACCGTTGGAAAGCTTATTGAGTCTACTAAATTTTTAAATTATTTGGGAAGCCAAAACAAATCTGGAAAGACCTATAAAATGCTAAAAACCGGAATCTTACAAGTGGTGACAGCATGATAACCACTTTGGAGTATTTAAAGATATCATAAAGTAATGGAAAGACTTTTTAAGTTGATGAATTAGAAATACACTCTCCATTGTCCTCTAGCATCACAAATTTCCTATAAATAGGCTTTAGTTTTGCCTTGGAAATTATCTTGGTAGCTTTGCATTTGAAATCAAGATCACTTTTCTTTCTTTCATCTTTTAATTTTCTTTTTCATCTTTATATTTTCTTTCTTATGTTTGGTTTTTGTAAACCAAATTTTATTTTCTTTATGGTTATGAGGTCTTTCTAAGTCAAGTTGCTGAGGTGAAAGGATGAAGCTCTTGGTATATACTAAAGGCTAGTTTGAAATTCTCAACGTATAACTAAATCAAGTTAAATTAGTATATGATGTTAAATTCACTTGGCTAATATTCATATTGGTAAATTAAGAACCTTGCTTCATTATAGACAATTAATTTGGCACAATAAATGCTTGGTTTAATTAACTTGATCTATTGTAGATAAAACAAATTGGCATAATGAACACTTGGACTTGTTTATTAATTTTCATTACACCAGTCCATATAACATCATATGCTATACCTTTGTCTTTTGGACATTGTTTATTGCACTTTGGAGTTTGATCTTGGACATTGGACAATAGGTTTTGGACTTTCATTGCAAGACCTTCCGATTGGATTTTCCTTCATCATGTGGACTTCAATTGAGTAATAAAATGAATAAAAATTAATCTTAGTATAATACCAAGAGTGGACTCTCAAAATCTCAGCATCTTTTATTTATATCGTTGTTTATTTATTTTTAATCAATTATCCTCTTTGCAAAAAAATTTATTCAAACTTATAATCTTGTAATTTCTAAACAAACTTCCATATGGATTCGACCTCGGACTCCCGAGAATTATTACTTGACAATAACCTACACTTGGGTATATGACTAAAAAGAGCCGGTCAATGACCCTTGTCTTGTTCTCTTGCCTCGAAATGATTGAGCAAGGGATGCAATATTAGGCAGTGCAGCAATGGTCTTGGTAGCATTTAGAGGACAGTCTCGAATAAAGTGGCCTTGCTCGCCACAATAAAAACAAGCTCCGGACTGCTTGCGGCACTGACCCGTTGGATGCCTATTCTAACAATAGTTGCAAACATGATACTAAGAGCTTCGATTCGATCCTCTAGTGCTATCATCTAAGGCCGCTTTAGCAAAGGACTGTTTCATAGTTTGTGGCCTCTCGATGTTCGAAGACTGTGGATACACATTCTATTTAGAGCCTTGATACTTCCCTTTCTTGTTCCACTTGGGATGTTGAGAATCCTCTTGGAACCTTTTATATGACTTGCCCAACCCACTGGTTCTCTGGGCTTTCTATGTTGCTTCAGTGACCTTGACTCGGTTCACCAGGTCTTGAAAATCAGTGATGCCCAATTCTGTGAACATAGGGCATAGCTCGTGACTGAGCCCAGCAATGAACATTTTGCACTTCTCTTCCTCCTTCTTGATGTATTCGGCACTTTATCTGCAGTACTTACAGAAGTCATGGATGTACTACTCAACTAGCCATCCACCTTGCTTGAGATGGAGGAAGATGCTACATATTCCTGTGAGATAGAACTCGCTAACATATTTCTTTCAGAATTCACGAAGAAAGAATTCCCAAGTTACAGTTTTTCAGAGACCGTAAGGATAGTAGTCTCCTACCAGTGAAGTGCCTCATCGGCGAATAATGCTAGGGCACGTTCCAGCTTGTGCTCATTCGAACACTGCAACAGCTTATTCAAGATTCTAAACGTGTTGTCCAACCATTATTTAGCAGTTTCAGGATGATCATCATCCTGACCAGTAAAGGTGTAAGCTCGGTGATGGGATCGCTTATCAATAGGGGCCTGAGCGTATTGGATATCAGTTGGGGTAGGTTGCACAACTTGCTCAGCTCTCATTGAGGTCATGAATTGTTTGAACATGTCGGCCATGTTCTAATAGCATTTTGCTTGAGTAGTATGTGCTTTCGGTTCAAAATTTGGAGGATCTCCCCCCCCTTTATCTCCTCACCATGTGTCGAGGAGCCAGTAGCATGCTCATTAATATGAGCTTCGTTAGTCTCAAACATATCTATAATATAAAGAGATAGGGTTAGTCCGCAAGTCACTATATATACAATAAATAACTCCTAGGTGGCAAAGTAATACAATAACAATGCGATATACTTCGATTTAATCTTAGAATCGACTAAACTCTAGCTCTGATACCACAAATGTAACACCCCTTGCCCGGCCTGGTCGAGAACCATGTCAGAGTATGTTACCGGAGATCAAAACGATGATCAGAACAATATTTTCCTTGTTCAGTTTTTTAATGAACTAAAACCAATGCAATGTTTGATTCGGTGTCTTAAGACAATACTCGGTCTATACAGTGAAGCAATGATTCAGTATAACTAATTAATCTTGTATTTAGGACCAATTTTAAACCTTTACAAGTTTTAGGGACTAATTTGTAAATTTAGTAAATTAGGGGTCCTTTACTGAAATTAACTATACTACCACCCATAATTAGTGTACATATAAACTTTCATGTCAATCAAAGTCCATTTACTCATTCAATTAAGCTATTCACAAACAAGTGACCACTTTGTAAATTAATTGAATTATTCAACATCTTATAACCAAATTATCTGTATCGATACCGATACTCGAGAGGTTGTATCGGTACGCCATACACATTTTATAAATTATCAGATTCCAGTGACCAAAACTCGTATACCGGTACAGATAGAACAGTCTCAGTACGCCATGGAGCCGTACCAATGCAATTTTACAAACCTAATTCTAGTTTTGACATTTAGTACCGATACGCTAAAGTCTGTATCGATACACCCTGCTGATCAGGTCCAAATATGCAATACCGTATCGAAATACCATCACCTATATCGACACGCTCTACTTCATAATGACAAATTTAGTCTGGTTTTTATCCATTTTGACATATCGAACAAATTCAAAATTCCATGAAATTTTACAGGAATGTTTATAACATCATAATCTACTAGTGTGCCAAATTTTATAGCCATATGATTCCATTAACTAGGTTTTTACCTTTTTAGCCCAAATTTGCATGTTTTACCACTTTTAGCCAATATCAAAACATCTTTTAGGGCCTTTAGCACTTATACATAAGATAAGCAATACATACACTATAAAAGGGATAAAAGTGACTAGTTTAACTACTTTGCCACAATTCTAGGTGTTTTTAGTGATAATATACATTACTTTAAGCTTGTAATGACTTGCCAAAAACCTTCAACTTCCCCGATCTCACAACAATGACTCCTTTAACCTGAAATGCATAAGATGAAATGCATTAGGCATACTTTGTCTAGTGAGGT
This sequence comes from Hibiscus mutabilis, assembly GCA_019671005.1. Lineage (NCBI taxonomy): Eukaryota > Viridiplantae > Streptophyta > Magnoliopsida > Malvales > Malvaceae > Hibiscus > Hibiscus mutabilis. The sequence goes on from CM033745.1 coordinate 11,757,462, forward strand.
AGTCATAAATAATATCATGAACAGTGATATACATTCCAAATAATGTTATACCAATAACAATGTTATAGATGATGCTCAATGACAATAATGATCATATTTCAACATTATTCCTTGGATCGAATCAAGATTATGGATACGCGAATTCCTACACCTCGCCAACTCAATGAATGTTCTAGTTCCTTCGCCTCACCAATTGACCAAAAATAAAAAGATCCCTCCGCTTTGCCACAATAAAGGCCATAGCCAAGGACCGTAGTCCACCCGCACCAATAAGCTCATGAATTCTATGGCATGCCAATTGTATCCAATGTCCTTTCGAATCCAAGGTTCAATAGCAATATCAATGTTCAATATTTTTCAATAGCAATATCAATGATCGATGTTTCAATACCAATGTTTTGATAACAATAACAATACCAATTTCAATGTTCAATAACAATATCTGTAACAATGACTATAGCAATGACAATGTCGATGTTCAACAATCAATATTCTATTTCCAATGTTTCAATATGTCTAATAGCAATAACAATGTTTCTATGCATAATAGTTTAATATTATACCTTAGCGATGCTTACCAATATAATATCCTATGAGATTCGATATGATATCCTTAAGCACAATGTTAGCTAGACAAAAATCAATATCAATGAAATCGGGAAAAACACCTAGCCTAATCCCGAGACTCCGACTACACTTACCTTGCTTTTAAGAGCTGCTACGGCTCTCAAATGACAACCCCTTTGTTCCTTTGCTTGCTAAATTTCGATGATGAATGTGATTGTTCACCTTGTTTGTTTTGAGCTAATCAAAACAAGATGGAACAAGGGTTACAATATTTTCAATAACCTCAATAGTAATATTGAACTACACAATCAATAAGGAATTTAGCTCGAAGTTCACATAAAACCAAGCTAGGGTTTGGAAATTCCTATAACTCGAATCCTCCATGGATTTACGTTAAAATCAATTACCAATAGTTGAGCTTACCTTGTTCGAACTATAGAGATAGTCTAGGATCAATATTTTAAAGGAAATCAAAGCTTCACTCATCCATCAATGGTGGTGCTTGCTTTGAAGAAGACAAGGGAGGTGCTTGCTTAGTCTATGGTGAGTTCTTTTTCTATTCTTTCTTCTTTTCCAAATTTAGCTTCTAATAGCTAAAGCTTTCCTTCAAGTGAAGGAAATTAATCTAAATATCCCACGTAATGGGTGACTAGGCTTAGTGAGGGGCTAATTGCAAGGCTAGTCCCTCAACTCTCTATAATTTATACTTTTAGCTTACTAATTTCATTTTTCAAAATTTAATCATTAAACAATTTTCAATAAATTCAATAAGGTCCTTAAACAATAAATTGACTCAATCAGAGTCCAATATCAAAATAATTGACTACACGATCAAAGTCAATGCAATATTTTGACATTTTCGGTGTAGGGTTTTCGATCGCCAGAACCTAATTTCGACTATACCAATTTTTGGGGTGTTACATGAAGCTTGAAGTTGGGGGCTTTTCTCTCAATTCCAATTCAATGTTAGTACACTACTAACTCCCTTGTATTCCTAGAAATCATAAAGTTAGATTGCTTGTACTTGGTTTGATGCTTTTGGTTGTTTATGAGCTTGAAACCCCCTTTAATGGCTAAATTCGAATTTGGTGTTAAAATGAGGTAAAAATAGTAGAGAATCACTTAAACTACCATGTCATAACTTGTAGGATTGATTTGGGGTTTTACCAAACTCTAAAAAGTGAGATATGGGTTAGAGTATTGATACAGGATACGGGTTGAACACGTATCAATACCCTGTGCTAAATGTGATGAAAGTAGACAATTCTTGAAAGGTGTATCTATACACCTAAGGTGGGTATCGATACCCCTTGTTGAATGAGAATTCTAGTAGCCAAAATTGGTATCGATACGCTTGAGAGACTATTGATACCCATTAGGGTATCGGTACACGATCTCGTGTACCGATACAGGATTTTGGTTAACCCCTATGGATGCAAAGCTTGGTATCAATATGCCTTGTTGGGTATCGGTACCCTAAAGAGGTCTATCGATACTCGTAAGAGGGTATCGATACGTACTGGGAATCTGCCCAAAAATTTCATTTTTAGTTCAAAGGACCTATAATTTGAGAAATAAGGCCCAATGGGCTTCCAAAGGGGTAAAATGAATAGTAAAACTAAGGATCTGAGATTTAAACCTCACATATGAAATTAATGAGCAATTAACTTATTAAAATCTTGGGTGACTTGTTGTATTGTATTAATAAGGACCCTAGGTGGGTCGAATAATGGTTGTATGCCACATAAGAGTATTATTATGTTTGAGTTACCTTGTTTATCGATCTTTATGATACCCAAATGAGAAGAGTGTGTTGCAACACATAGTTAAAGATTTTCGAATGTATGAACCTAATGCTTAGTGGGATCGTGACTCATTCAAAGGCTCGATGAGAGATTCCGAGCATGAGTGTATGAACTTGATGCTTAGTGGGACTAGGCCTCACTCAGAGTGTGTTTACTCGATGCTTAGTGGAACCAGGCTTTACTCCAGGTTTGTTGATACTATACGTATGATTGTTATGTGAGAATATTCATATTCTTATTGTTGTTGTATGATTAGATGACTGCTGGTATTACCATATTGATATGATCATGTTGCCATGTCATCATCTCTTGTTACATGCTCTTATTTATGATTTGTATGAAGCATGATTGACTGGAAGTGTATCCACTAAGTTTCATTAACTCAACATTCGAAATTATTGTTTTCGTTCACAAGTTAGTAGAACTTTAGCATCCACTTGTTGTCCGAGTCTAGTACTTAGATCAATTGGACTATGTATTCATAGAAACCTATATTGTATTATAACTCATACTTTGGATTTCAGCTTAAGTGTCGAATGCTTTTAATTACGTATTTCAAATGGAGCTCCCCATGTAACTTTTTAACTATTGTTACTATTTTGGAATGTTCAAACTTAATGGATTTTATGATATGAATATGGTTTAGGCTAAACTAGGTTAAAAATTTTATGGTAGTGGTTTGTTCTTGAGGCCCAAATGTGACACTCGGGTCGAGGGTGTTACATTTAGTGGTACTAGAGCCTAGGTTTAGCTGGTTTTAGGAAGCCTCAGAGTTGTCTAGAGGGTTGTATAGGTGTCTAGCAAATACGTTGCCCATAAGTCAGAGTCGTACTTGTTTAAAGATGAATATGCGATGGTGTAACCTTAATTGTTTGCTTGTGCAGAAAAGTAATCATGCCAAGGAGGGCGCAAGAGTGAGATGAAAGTTAGGGCTCCCGAGAAGGGAGCGATGATGAGGATTACATCCCCAATGAAGAGGAGATTTTAGAGGATGATAAAGGTCAAGGGGCCAATTATTTCTCTCATATGTACAATGCCCTTCACCGGATTATGAGGGTCATACCTAAACCTTCGGCTACCCCTCGTGAGGCACCAATTGACATGGTGCGTCACCATGGAGCTACAGACTTCCTTGGGTCGGGATAAGACAACCCAGTTAAGGTCGATCAGTTGTTAAGGGACATTTGTTGTGTAACGCCCCGATTTTGGGCCTAGTGGTTTTAGGCTGATTAGACGGTCTAGTGGACCGAGATTAGAGATTCGAGTCGGATTCAGGATTAAAATTGGATTAAATATTTTTGAGTGAGAAAATATTTGGGAAATATCTAAAAATCATTATTTAATATATAGATATTTTTGGTAAAGTCAATTTTGGAAAATGAAATTTGAAAAGTTGACATTTTGGTTAGTGACCAAAATGTAAAGAATGTAAAACTATTTTTGGTGACTATTTTGTAAAAGGGTCAAAACCTTGAATCATTAAGGAGCTATTTAGCCAAAGTCTAATATCAGATTTTTCTCCTTAATTGGTTATTTTAAAAAGGTTTTAGAAAATATAAATAGATTTAGGGAATTGGTTTTATAATTAATTCCTAAACAAATTTTACGTAACTACCTTTTCTCTAAAAGATTTTCTCTCAAATTCTCTTCAGTAAAACACTCTTCTCTTCTTCAAAATCTTCAGGTAAATTCTTGATTTCATCAATCTTTTAATTTCAAATGTGTTTTTAATTGGTTTATATCAAAACCATATTGTTTTAATCTTGTTCTCTCATGTAATCAATCCAATTAAAGGGGAAAGTCAATATTAGAGGCGATCATCATCCTTCTCCTTTAATTTATTGTTCTTTACTGAAATTCCCAAGTTATTGATCCTTTACATATGTTTTCTAATGAGTTTTGATGATTTAATTATGGAAAATTGGTTTAATCAATGTTTAATTGATGAGATTATATGATTTTCGAATTAGATTTGTTATGCTAAGTTATTGGTTGATTTTAATCATGATTTTGATGTTTTATAATGTTAATAAGTTGTATTTAACATTGGAATCCCGAAGTTAGATGAATCTCTAATTTTCTAGGTTGCTAGTTATGTGTTTTTGAGGAGTTGTGGTGGTTTAATGTATGTTGGAGATATAAGGTTGATGTAGGTTGTTTTTGGATGTCAATTGAATATAATTGATGGATTAAGCCATTAGGTTTTGGCTGGGTTAAGTTTGGAAGATGTTTGATGTTGATTTCGGTAGTTTTAGGGAGGTTTCAGCTAAAGTTTGAAGAGGGCCTTTATGAGTTGATGTTGTTGGGCTTGTGAATGCATTTTGATGCATTGAATTCTCTGTTTTTGTGTGGTAAAATCAGGGGAGGTTGATCCTCAAGCTCATAGCGTCGCTTCGGAAGCTTTAGAGGAGTGATTCGCATCGACGAATGAAGCTTTGCATTGTCGGTGAGTGAGAACATGGATTTCAGTTTTGAAATGTTTTAAAAGGTGATATTGGGGGTTTAAACTTAGCTTGAAACGCTGGTTTAAACTCGAAAGTAAGTATGGTGATAATTCTCTCTCGATCGTGCTTTAACGAAATTGGTTTTATGCACTTGTTTTGATTGATATGGTACCTATTGTTTAAACATGTTTTAAATTATGTTTTATACTATTTTTGATCATATAATGATGATGGATGCATTTGGAAATGATCCATGTAAGTATGAGTTATACTTGTTAAAGCATGGTTTAATGCTTTGAAAATGGTTTTGAATTGTTGCATATAAAAATAGTGAGGTGCATGGTTAATAATGAATTATATTAGCAAGTGATGTGGTTTAAAATATTATCAGATATAGTTGGTTAGCCATAGGATTGATAGTGCACTATAAAGAGTCGCATCGGGTGTTGATGGGTTTATTTGTACCAAATACTCCACCATGAGTACCCTAACGGTCGAGGGGTTATATGGTACCCAAAAACTCCCGTTAATGGATTATGCATCTAACCGATGAGATGGGTTGTGAAGGTACCCGGTTGTAAGCATACCATAATTCCGGTTGAGATGGCATGAAGTGTTGAGAGGACACTTGTCGAATCCGTGTATCCGATGTAATATTTTGGAAAGTGAACTTGGTTTATAATCACTTGAAAGCCAATATAATTGTTTATGTATCATGTTGATGGATGTTGATGTATAATATTGGTTTATACATGTTTACTCTATAAGCTTTGCATATGGACTGTTATGAATGGGAAGACTTAAATTGAGGGTTAGCAAATGGGATTTGTTGTTGATCCATGATACATGTTGAATATGGTTTAATGTGCTGGTTTTTGAAAGTGTTAAGTGCATAGTTTTCAAGGCATGATGTTTTACAAGATGATTGAAATGGTGATTTCAATATGGTTTTGGAAAATGGTTTTAAACATATTGATGGTGTTGTGTTATGAGTGCTCCTCACTAAGCCTTGTATGCTTACGCTCTCTTTGTCCATCAATATAGAGAATTAAGGGTTTGAGGCAGCGAGCAAGCAAGGGAAAATCCAAGGACTTCGACTATTCAAAAGTATAATTTCAAACTAGACTAGTAGTAATAAAGGCAATGAGGTTCATTGGGTTTTGGGGAGGGTTTATGCTAAACTCCTTGTCGAGCAAGTTTATATTGCTATTGTGGATTTGTAAATGGCCTTTTATGGTTGTTGATGCTTTGAATTCATGTCTTGGATGTTGGATGGCTTAGTATCTAGAAAGCATGCCTCTAGATTTTCTTTTGAGCATGATGCCAAGTCTTGATGTTGTTTCTGTGATGTTATGATAAGGATTGATCCTTAGTCATGTTGTGTATATGTTTGAGACATGATGATATGTGTTTGAATCCATAAAAGTGTGAAAAACCAGCAATTTGGGACATCTTGGGTCCATGTGTTTAGATATACGGACTAGCGTATCGGTACGGGCATGCATAATTTGTACAAGTGTTTCAGTACTCGAGCAACCGTACCAGTACATGTCTATGTGTTTTGGCTGGTCGTTTCGATATTCAAAGAGGTGTTTTGGTTGAGCTCGTGGCAGCGTTTGAGGTACAGTTTGTTCGATTGAGTCAGTATGCTCATAAACTAGTACCATATGAGAGGCATCGTTGTGACTGATTTCGTTGCGGATTGGAACATGATGTTAAGACATATATGTTAGCTTCTGACTACATTGATTTTGAATTCGGTTAGTTACATGGGCAAAGTATATTGAGTAGAATTTGGGCTTGACAGCTCGTGAGAGAGATTCTGGCTCGGGCAAAAAAGTCGCAGACTCTAGTTTCGGTGGTGGTCAGTTTAAGAAGCATCATGATAAGAGATATCACTCGGATTCGAGGTGAGGTGGAGGTAGTGCTGGGCGAGGTTCGCAGGGTCAGGGTATCCAAGCTAGAGCAACACATAATACCTGTTGGGTTGTGGATCTCGTGATCATATGAGGTGAGACTGTCCATTTTGGCTCGTGGGGGACAGGCTCTTGCTGTTGTTGTTGCTAACTCTTGTTGAAGTTTTGGATCAAGCAATCGTCTCAGAAATGTTAGATGTGGGTATGCAAGTAACCAGATTTTTTGAGGAAATGGTTGTTGTAAGAAGGTTGTTTAGGAGATGTCTTTTGATAGTTCAAGGACATGTGTTTGCGGTTGATTTGATAGAGTTGTCGCTTTACGATTTTAATGTAATCTTGGGTATAGATTGGTTGACCGAGCATAGAGCTGTGGTTGTTTTTGAAATCAAGTGAGTTTTCTTGAAACTTGCTAGCGATTATGAAGTGGTAATTGTGGGTGAGAATGCTAAGTGCTTGTCCAATGTTGTTTTGACTCTAGAAGCGAGTCGTGTGATGGATTTTGGATGTTAGGCATTTTTGGCCTATGTTATGAATTTGGGATCAAAGGAGGTGCATGTTTAGGACATCTGCATGATATGTGAGTTTTCGAGTGTTTTTCCAAATGAGTTATCGGGTTTGCCAGCGGATAGAGAGGTTGAGCTTGGCATTGAGTTGTATGCGAATACAACTCCAGTGTCCATTGCACCCCATCGTATGCCACGTAAAGAGTTGAAGGAGTTAAAGATGCAACTTCAGGAGTTGCTTGATCGAGGGTTTATCAGGCCTAGTGTTTCACCTTGGGGTGCACTGGTGTTGTTTGTGAAAAAGAAGGATAACATTCTGCGAATGTGCATTGATTATTGGCAACTAAACAAGTTGGCGATTAGGAGTTAGTATCCATTGTCGAGGATTGATGGGTTGTTTGACCATGTTAGAGGTTCTTTGGTGTTTCAAAGGTTGATTTAAGGTTTGGGTGTTATCAGTTGAAGGTGAAGGATGTAGATGTGCCTAGGATTGTCTTTCGTATGAGGCACGGGCATTTTGAGTTCTTGGTGATGCCGTTTGGTTTGATCAATACGCCGATTGTGTTCATGAATATGGTGAATTGGGTATTTCATGGGTTTTTGGATCAGTTCATTTCGTTATTATGTTTATTGATGGTATACTCGTGTGCAAAGGTACCGAGAAAGATCTTGATCGACAAGTATGAATGGTTTAGCAGGCTTTTGTGGAGAAGTGGATGTTTGTCTTTATTTAGGGAAGTGCGAGATGGGTTATGAAGGTACCCGATTGTAAGCGTACCATAATTTCGATTGAGATAGAATGAAGTGTTGAGAGGACATTTGTTTAATCTGTGTATCCAATGTAATATTTTGGAAAGTGAACTTGGTTTATAATCACTTGAAAGCCAATATAATTGTTTATGTATCATATTGATGGATGTTGATGTATAATGTTGGTTTATACATGTTTACTCTTTAAGCTTTGCATATGGATTGTTATACATGGGAAGGCTTAAATTGAAGGTTAGCAAATGGGATTTACTGTTAATCCATGATACATGTTGTATATGGTTTAATATGCTAGTTTTTGAAAGTGTTAAGTGCATGGTTTTCAAGGCATGATGTTTTATAAGATGATTGAAATGATAATTTCAATGTGGTTTTGGAAAATGGTTTTAAACACATTGATGGTGTTGTGTTTTGAGTGCTCCTCGCAAGCCTTGTGTGTTTACGCTCTCTTTGTCCATCAATGCAAAGAATTAAGGGTTTGAGGCAGCAAGCAAGCGAGGGAAGGATCCAAGAACTTTGACTATTCGAAAGTATGGTTTCAAACTAGACTAGTAGTAATAAAGGCAATGGAGTTCATTGTGTTTTTGGGAAGGTTTATGCTAAAATCCTTGTCGAGCAAGTTTATATTGCTATTTTGGATTTGTAAATGGCCTTTTATGGTTGTTGATGCTTTGAATTCATGTCTTGGATGTTGGATGGCTTAGTATCTAGAAAGCAAGCCTCTAGACTTTCTTTTGAGCATGATGCCAAGTCTTCATGTTGTTTCTGTGATGTTATGATAAGGATTGATCATTAGTCATGTTGTGTATATGTTTGAGACATGTTGATATGTGTTTGAATCCATGAAAGTGTGAAAAACCAGCAATTTGGGACATCTTCGGTCCAGTTGTTTGGATACACGGACTAGCGTATCGGTACGGGCATTCATAATTTGTACAGGTATTTCGGTACTCGAGCAACCGTACCAGTAAAGGTCTATGTGTTTCGGCTAGTCGTTTCAATACTCGAAGAGGTGTTTTGGTACAGTTTTGAGCTACTGGAATTTGAGTATTTAAAAATGTATAAGTGCACCGATACACTAGCCCTTGTACCGATACGGATGGTTGTTATGTTAGTTGATTTGTAGCATGTGTTTTATATTCTTCCGTTTTGGTCCCTAAATGTAAAGTATGCATTTGGTTGAGTTTGGATGATCGTTATGAGCTGATTTTTGACATGTGAGTATGAATCATGATTAATTAAGGATTGGTAACCTCAAAATGGCTTAAGTCCATGTATTCTTCTAGAATTGCAATTTGGTCTCTAAATTGCAATTGCGTGTAATTTGATGCCGATTCGACGCCCGATTGAGTTGTTATTTCACCGCTGCTAGTATGCACACCATAGGTTATAATATTGCATCTAGATAAGATAAAAAAATGGATGAGATGTAAAAGGTTCCTAAAAGGCTTGAGGAAGGAAATCTTGACCTACTTGACTGCTGCCCCACTAAAAGTATTTTCTGAGTTGACTGGTAGTTCCAAGTCGCTTGAGCAAGTTCAAGGTTTGACTTATGGCCCGTTTGGTGGGCAAGGGAGCGCGAGTGGGAGGACCCAAAACTTCTCCAATAACTTATAATCTTATTTCGGGAGGTATAGAAACTGTTGGAACCAAGAAAAATAAGCTTCAAATTAGAATTTGAGATTAGACCATTGGTCAGAATCAACTTGACGTAGGAGGCCTTTGTCCTAATCTATGATGAGTTTTTAGGACTCATATAAAAGTGCCTCAGTTTGTGATCAGTGTGGGTGTAAGTACAAAGGCTAGTGTTGGAGGAAATCTAGGGTTTGTTATAGTTGTGGGTCAACGTATCATCTTTTGAGGGATTGTCTGGAAACTGCTGACACTACTTCAGTTCAGACTCAAAGGACCTCTTATTCAGTTCAGTGGGGCCGGGACTTTACTAGAGGAGGAGCGAGCCACATGTCTAGGAATCAAGAGGACTGTGAGGCCACATATATTATCTCAGCTACGTTCACCTTGTGTTCAGTTCCTATTGCTTCTCTTGTGGATTCGGGGTCTACTCATTCCTATATTCATAGTGGAATATCTCAGTAGTGGGGTATTCCTGTCGAGGATCTTCAGATAGGAGTTCGTGTGACTAGCCCTTTGGGGTATGATGTATTAGTAGATAAGGTGTATTGGAGGTGTCCAAATAAGGTCCAAGGTTCTATATTCCCGGCCGATCTAATGGTGTTACTGTTCCAAGAGTTTGATGCCATCTTAGGGATAGATTGGTTATTTGAACATGATGCGCGTTTGGGTTGTAGAGCAAAGAGTCTTAAGCTTCATGGTTCTGATGGGGAAAATTGGTAGTGAAGGGCAAGAAGAATCCTTGCATTTCCAATGTAGTGTCAGCCTTGACGGTAGAAAGGATGATCCAGCAAGGTTGCGAGGCCTTCTTGGCTCACGTGGTTGACACAAGTGTTGAGAGTCTGACGGTTGAGAGTCTTCAAACTGTTAAAGAGTTCGTTGATGTGTTTTCGAAATAATTACTCGGACTTTCTCTAGATCGTGAATTGGATTTTCATATATATGTGATGCCCGACACGGTACATATGTCCATTGCTCCGTATCGCATAGCTTCTACGAAGTTGAGAGAGGTAAAGAATCAGATCCAAGAGTTCCTGGAAATGGGTTTCATCTAACCAAGTATATCATCTTGGGGTGTGCCAGTTTTGTTCGTTAAAAAGAAAGATGGGTCGATGAGGATGTGTATTAATTATTGTTAGCTCAACAAGGTAACGGTGAAGAACCATTATCCCCTACCAAGGATTGATGACATGTTTGACCAGTTAAGAGGTGCTCGTGTTTTTTCAAAGATCGACTTGAGGTCAGGTTACTACCAGTTGAAGGTAGTAGATGAGAATGTCCGGAAAATCGATTCCAGGATGCGGTATAGGCATTATGAGTTCTTGGTAAAGCCTTTTGGGCTTACCAATGCACCTACAGCTTTTATGGACTTGATGAACTGGGTTTTTCAACTGTATTGTGATCAGTTTGTGGTGATTTTCATCAATGACATCTTGGTTTATTCCATCTTAGAGGAGGAGCACAATTATCATCTTCATATTATTTTTTAGGCCTTAAGGGAAAGGCAGCTTTTTGCTAAGTTCAGCAAATATGAATTTTGGCTCTCCGATGTAGCATTTTTGGGCCACATTGTAGCAACAGATGGGATCCAAGTTGATCCACAAAAGATTCAAGTAATGGTGGATTGAAAACCACCCAGGAATATCGCGAAAGTTCATAGTTTTCTTGGGCTTGCCGGATATTGTTGCCGTTTTTTCAAGGGATTTTCCATCATAGCGGCACCTATTACCAAGTTATTACAAAAAGGAGTTTCGTTTGAGTGGAATGAGAAGAGACAACAAAGCTTCGAGCAGTTTAAGGCTTATCTTACGGCATCCCTAGTGTTGACGCAACCCGAACCGGGAAAGGATTATGTTGTGTTTAGTGACGCTTCGTTAAATGAGCTTGGTTGTGTTCTTATGCAAGAAGGTAAGGTGGTTGCTTATGCTTTGAGACAACTTAAGCAGAATTATCCTACGCATGATTTAGAGCTTGACGCAATTATCATTGCGTTAAAGATTTTGAGGCATTATCTATATGGGAAAAAATGTTACATCTACATGGATCATAAGCGTTTGAAGCACCTCCTCACCCAAAAGGATTTAAATTTACAACAAAGGCAATGGATTGAGTTTCTAAAAGACTATGATTGTAACACCCCCTTCCCGGTCTGGTAGAGAATCGGGTCAGAAAATGTTATCGGAAACTTATTCAAAGATCGGAAGACGGAATCAGAATTCGGAACTTGTTCAGAATATTTTATTAGTCATTCTCAAGATTTATCGAACCTATCCGTTACTAGTCTTATTAGAATTGGGGTCAATTTTAACCTTTTTCAAACTTAGGGACTAAATCGTAAACTTTACAAATTAGCGATCCTAATCCAGAATCTTTATTACCAACTTGTAATTAAACTTACCAATTATTGATCTATGAAGTTTCGTTACTATCAGATATCGTAACATGATCAATTAGATCGTATAGTTATTAGTGACCAATTTGCAAACTGTCCAAATTCTATTTTTATGCCTTGTAACAGATTTAACTAACACCGTATCCATACACCATGTTTATTTCCAAATTTCCAGATTCAAAGGATGTCAAACCCGTATCGATACAGCTAAGACCGTATCGATACCAATTGACTGCGTTGACCCCATATCGATACGCTATATGACCGTATCGATACCATTCTTCAAACTAAATTCCAGTGACCAAAATTCGTACCGATACGCCCACACCGTATTGATACACCCTGTTTGACCAATATTGACCAGACCATTTATGCAAGGGCCGTATCGATACGCCATCACCCGTATCGATACCTCCAGACCTATAATGACAAATTTTTACTAGTTTTTATTCAATTGACCCATCCAAACGTTATCCAAATTTTACCAGAAAGTTATAAATCCATATTTTTAATAGCATATAAAATTTTAGAGCGTTTCGAATCTATTTACCTAGTTTTCGCCTTTTGTGCTTTTAAACTCGTTTTAACTAGTTTAATCCTTCCAAAACATGGCAAATTCCTTTAGTAACACCTAGGCACTATTAGGCCATTACACACATATCAAAATAGGTCATTGCAACTTATCTAGTCTTATGCCACCTTACTAGGAGTTCGGAAACAAAGTAAACATACATATGCTTGCAGAGTGAGTGACTTACAACCGCAAAATACATGATCGATGTCTAAAAAGCTTTAGGATCCTGAAATGCATGAGACACACATATGTTAGGCTTACATAGCCTAGTGATGTAGTCATAACAATCGTAAAACAATTAAGTGACATAAATGGCATACTATGGTCATGCATAACATAGCATCATACTCAAATATCATAATTACAATATTAATCACATAAGTTTAATGCTTAAGTCATTTATCATAGTTTCACATAATCATAGCAAAACTTAACACATATTAATTCCCTTGGACAATGTAACAAATGGATACGCGAATTCCCCTTTACACCATACATATATCGAAAAATAGGTCGTAGACACATATAACAAAAATAGGTCGTAGCCTTGAGCCGTAGCTCCGGATAGTATCCCTTACACAATTCATCCTTATCTCCCCCACATATAGGTCGTAGCCCCAGACCGTAGTCTAATCCCTTACTTATACGAGCTCAAATAGCCCTATGGCATACCAATTGTATCCAAAACTCATAAATGTCCAAGGTTTCACATATTTCATCACACAACTTACCTTTATGCCTGTAGGCCATAACATATCGCAATTGGAATTGAGCCTTAGCTCCTTATATGGATCATATCATATACATACCATATCATAACATATTCATAGCATATTCATATGGGATTCACATATAGCATATTCATATCGGATTCACATATAGCATACTCATATCGGATTCACATATAGCATATTTCAAACATAGTACATGAACTTACCCATATCAACTGTATCGAAGACTTACCATGCTAGCCGTTAGCATCCACACATGTTTGCTCTATGTAAGCCTTTAAACAAAATGAAATTATAACATAAACGAATGCAACGAGATGGCTCCTTGCCTATCCCTTGACACTACTACACTCACCTTGATTACGGGATTCTCGAATTACAATTCCGTTGTGCCTAGCTTCCTTTGGAGGTGACAAGAGATCCTTCTCCAATATTTGAGCTAGCACAAAATTAGGGGTTACATTAGAATTCATTCGACAGATTCAGAATCATACTTCAAGCTTACCAAAGCTTGTAGGCAACATCGGGATATCGAAATTAACTTCCTAGTTCATGGGCTTTCCTTTGAACATAGAAAACCTTATTTCAGAATTAAACCTCAACAAATGATGGAATCAACAAATTAATATACGGATTTTACTCACCGAGTTGTGGGCTTTCAAATGGAGTATCGAAATCAAATGAAGGTCGAAGGTTGCACCGAGGTGCTAGCTTAGTTCAAGCTTGAAGATGGAAATGGTGGTGTATGCTTAGTGAAAGATGAGGGTTGTGTTTTGATGTTCGGGAGGTCAAGCAACAAGGTGAAAACTTTCTTTTGATTTATTGAAAAACCCTTTAATCTCCATTAATCATTTCCCACTTATTCTTGGCCAATAAGATGATTTCCTTAAGACAAGGGTTTGCTCAATCCAATGGCCAATACTTTTTCCACCCTTTGACTATTGACAAAAGTCACCTTTTCTGATGGTTCTCACGTGAAGGAGGCAAGCTAGGACGTGACTCGGCACCTTGCTTCCTATTTTCTTTAATTTGAGCTTCAAACAGATTCAAAACAGGGGACCCGTATCGATACACTCATGGTCGTATCGATACGCTCTCACTAAAACAGGTAAGTTTGTTATTGATAGTTAGACAGTATAGATACTGGCTTGACTGTATCGGTACGCCTAACTCAGAATTTGCAATTTGGCTTTGAATTTCATACAAGAGAGTTCATTCACTCAAATAGGACCAAAGTGTAACTTCATTATACAAGAGGGGTACAAAGGTCAACCATTACAAATGTTTAACATATCGGATTCAAAATTTATGATCACCGAAACCTACTTCTGACTAGGCTAGTTTTAGGGATGTGACAATGATTCATCATAGACTATCATCCCGGTAAAGCTAATATGGTGGTCGATGCCTTGAGTAGGAAGCCTATTTCAGACTTGAGGGAGATGTTTGCCCGTTTGAGGATGATCGAGGATGGTCGATTGTTAGTCGAGCTACGTGTAGAGCCTACCTTAGTGCAAGAAATCAAGAGGACGCAAGTGTTAGACGAAGAGTTGGTGGAAAAGTTTGAGATGGTTCGGAAGGACGAGGCGTCTGATTTTAAAGTACAAGATGGTGGGATCTTGTACTTTAAGGTTCAGTCGTATGTCTCAGCTTTAGAGGATTTGAGGAACTGTATCCTTCGTGAAGCACATCGGAGTCCGTTTGTTGTTTATTCGGGTAGAAACAAGATGTATCAAGACATTCATCCTTTTTATTGGTGGCCTACTATGAAAAGAGATGTAACCGAATTTGTGACAAGATGCTTAGCTTGTCAACAAGTTAAGGTCGAGCATCAGGTTCCCTCAGGTTTGCTTTAGCCCATCTAGATTCCACAATGGAAATGGGATCATGTGACTATGGATTTTGTGACAAGTTTACCGTTAACGCAGAAAAAACATGATACTATATAGGTGATTGTGGATCGTTTGATCAAGTCTGCCCACTTCTTGCCCGTGCGTATGGATTTTACGCTCGAGAGGTTGACCCGGTTATACATCCAAGAGATAGTGAGATTGCTGGAATGCCATCATTGATCATATCGAACAGAGATCCGTTTTTCACAGCAAGGTTGTGGAAGAAGATACATGAAGCTTTGGACACCAAGTTGCATTTTAGTACGGCTTTCCACCCTTAGACCAATGGTCAGTCTATGCAGTTATCCAGATCTTAGAGGATACGCTTCGTTGTTGCATCATTGACTTTGAGGGAAGTTGGGAAAAGTAGTTACTGCTTGTGGAGTTTGCTTAGAACAACAGCTTTCATTCAAGTATCAAGAAGGCTCACTTTGAGGCTTTGTATGGGCGTAAGTGTATAACACCCTTATGTTGGACCGAGCTTAATGAGAGAAGAATTGTGGGGTCAGATTGATTAGACAAATCGAGGAGAAGGTTCAGATTATCAAGGAGAGATTGTAAATGGCCTTTGATCATCAAAAAGCTTATGCAGACCAGAAGCACAAGCACATCGAGTATGAGGTGGGTGACAAGGTTTTCCTCAAGGTGTCACCATGGAAAAGAGTAATCCACTTTGGGCGGAAGGACAAGTTGAGCCTGAGGTTTATCGGTCCTTATGAGATTCTTGAGAGGGTTGGACTCGTGGCTTACTGATTAACCTTACCTCCAGAAATGGCACGCATCCACAACATGTTTCATGTGTCTAAGTTGAGACGCTACCGTTCTGATCCTTCGTATGTCATCCTTCTTGAGGAGATTGAGATCAACATCGACTTGACCTACGACGAAAAACTGAATAGAATCCTAGACAAAGGAGTCAAGGAGCTTCGCAATAAGTGTATACCACTTGTTAAGATGTTGTGGAGGAACCACGTAGTCGAGGAGGCTACGTGGGAGTTTGAGAAGGATATGAAGCTGCTCTGTCCGTATTTGTTTTCAAAAGGTAAATTTCAAGGACGAAATTTCTTTAAAGGGATAAAGGTTGTAACGACCCGGATTTCAGAATCCGAGGGTCAGTTTTTAATCTAAACATGGTCTTTGCTTTTAATCGAAAGAGAATGAGCTCACCCTTGTCCCCTTTGTCTTCTACCTTCATCCACCTTCACTTTCTTGCTTCCACCTCAAAGTGAAAGGTTGGATCTTTGTGTTTTAGAGTGAGAATCCCAGATTTTGAGTGTTAGGTAAGTTGTTCAGCATCCAAGGATCTACATTTCAAGGTAATGATCATCAAGTTTGGAGGAGGGTGAGTTTTGGTGGGGGTTTGAGAGGATGATCGAGAATGAGAGTGTAACATCCCAAAAATGGCCTAGAAGTATGTTACTACTTGATTTGGAATTCAATTAGATTAAAGACGTTTTTAGCACTAATAATTGAAAGTTTTAAAGGACCTATTAAAGAGTTTTAAAAGTTTTTTAATTAAATTAGATGGACCAAACTGAGAATCTTGATAAGTCATTGTTTGCATGTAAAAATTCAAAGAGTTTAAAGACCCTAAATTGTGTTAAGATTGGATGAATTGTGGGGATGAAACTCTCGGTCAAAGAGAGTTAAAGAAGAAGAATTCATCTTCTTCTTGCTTGGTAACCAATCAAAACTATAGTGAGAGAGGGAGATTGGAAGCTTTGTGAGTTCATGAAGGATTAAACAAAATTTTGGTTCCCTCCTTGGGATTTATTTCGAATAGCCTTAAGAGAATGGTGATCTCCTCTTCTTTTTACTCTTTCAAGTTGATTTGTTAGAGTCATATGAATTTATGGGTCTATTCGATGATGCATGTAGGAATTCTCAAGCTTTGTAGTGAAATGATGTAATTAGACTAGTTGTGTTATGTGAAATTGACCAATAGAAAGGTTGGAGGTTGT
Source organism: Hibiscus mutabilis (assembly GCA_019671005.1). Lineage (NCBI taxonomy): Eukaryota > Viridiplantae > Streptophyta > Magnoliopsida > Malvales > Malvaceae > Hibiscus > Hibiscus mutabilis. The sequence continues at coordinate 11,774,647 of CM033745.1, forward strand.
TGTAGGTTCGAATGGATGCATGCATAATTGCTATTGTTCGATGTGATATAGAATTGAAATCATGTTATGAAAATTCTGGTTTCAATCGATTGAAACATATATATATATATTGACCTTGCTAAGAATTATGCTAGAAGTTTGTAAAATGTGAACACTTATGATTTTGTAATTTTGGTAACATAATTAGAATATCGAATTGCTTATGATAAACCATGGATTGATGGTTTGATTGAATTAAAAACTAAAATTGTTAATAAATCTTGTTGGAAATATGATTCAATTATTTTGAACATGTGTATGTTTGGTAAAAAAATTGGGTCTGCTATAGGAGCTATTAAGGACTGTTTTAATGACCAATGTGTGCACATAAATTTATCAATGTGTGAACATGAGAATTGGATAGATAGATAGATGGTTAAATTGGTAAGGAAAATGTTGTTTTGGTGATATAGGAAACAGGGAAAATCTGTTATAATAGTTAGAGGGCTATTTGGTGCAAGAATAAGTAAAATAGGGGTCGTTTGAAGCATGTTTTTGTAATTAGGGGAAACATGGCAGAAAAGCATAACTAGTAACTTGAAGAGACTGTTTTGAAGTGTGAAATTGTATGACAATTGAGTAACTAGACTGCTTTGAGCATGAATGTGTTTTGTAGACTGTTTTGAACTTGTAAAGTCAGTGTGCATTAAACCTGGGTTGTTTTGCTAATAAAAGAACTTGTAAGGGTTGTTTTGACACTAATGAAAATATGGGAGGAGCTGGTTGTAAGTGTAAGAAGTTTTTAAAGTCTTAAAAAGGACTGTTTGATGTGATTAATTATGAATGAAAGCAGTTTGAAACTGTTTTGTTAGACCCAAATGAATTTGGGACTGTTTGTGTTAAATAAAAAAGGGAAATGGATTATTGTTTACATAAATATGTATGTGGCTATGTGTTACAGAATTGCTTGGTGCGTAAGCTTGAATGAATTTAAGTTGAGCAGATTGTAAGTTTTAAAACTTTAAGTGAATATTTTGAATATGCAGTTGAATGTATCGAAAACGGGAGTGGTTGAACGAAGTTATGTGTATTCATGAATTGCTTGAATGAAATTGTGTATATTCATATTTGTGAGTTGTTTGCCAAATGAATGATTGTTAGGAAATGACCTATTATGTGATTGTATTCTTAGTTATGCTTAGACCAAGGAAAAGCTAAGAAGAGTTTTGGATAAGTAGCAAGATACGAATAAGGGTTTAGGTATCTCGTAACTTCGGGATAAGAGGTGAGTGTAGCTTAAAGTATCGGGATTGATTGAAACTATCCCGAGTATGTCATTTATTTTATTTTATCTTACTTTGTTCGAGTATTGAATTAAGTCATGCAAATGCTTCTTAGCTTGGATGATAAGGTAAGTACCAATCTACAAATGTTATGTGATTGGTCATACATGAAAAGCATGTTATGCTCAAAATCTAATTGAAACTGGAAACGTATGATATGTGAAATAAGAAATTAGTTTGCTCTATGATAAATAGGTGAAGTTATACACCTTTTTGGCATAAATAAGATAATATTACTTGATTCTATGATTGAGATTATACTTCTTGTGATTACTTTATGAATGCTTCTACTTGCTTGACAAGTAAATATTTTCTAAGCTACAAGTTAGCTAAAAACACGAATGAATTAAGGATCAAAAGTGAATGGATTATTTGCTGGCTACAATTAGCAATGCTTTAAATGTTGTATGATGCTTGTATGATTCGAATGACATACATGAATTGCAAATATGATGTAATTTGATAAACAAACTTTTGAAATGCTAAACCTTATGTGGAATGGATAACTTGAATATAAGAAATGATATGTGTACTTGTGAAATGACCAAATGAATATGTTGGCAAAAAGGCTATTCGAATGAAAGAAATGAGACATTGAATTCACATGTGGTGAACATACTCTTGTACCCTTATTGAGAAAATAGGTAATGTAACATGGTTATGGTAACACCAAATGGAGCTATGCTAACTTTATGTTATAAAAGACAAAACTTCTGAAAGCCTTGGTCTCGAGTCAGTCTTAGGTATAATTGGCATGCCATAGAGTCCATAGAGCTTAGTGTCGGGGTGGACTATGGTCCGGGACAGTGGTCCCTATTTGGCGACAGTAGGAGGAAAGTGTGTATGGTCACTTGGCGACAGTATGAGGGATTGACCGGTACTGCGAGTACCATATTATGGGCGACAGTTGGTTGGGGATTCGTGTGCCTAGACTGGAGTTCGATTCTCAAGGCTATGATAATAACAAATCATGAGATTATGAGATAATTAATGAAAAGATGTGAAAACTTTCCTAATAAGTATTATGTTTTAATACTACTTGAGCACTTATTTATTAAAGATATAGTTTCGAATGGATGTTTATATGTTAAAATGAGTTGGTTGGTTGATTGGTAAATCTTGAGTTAGTTGAATGTACTTATTCTTTGAGAAACTGTATATTGATTTATCTTCTGAGTGGATCATACATACTTTTGGTAAACTTGGCTCAATTAGTTAATTATGTGATAAAAGTAGCTTACTAATAAGTAATGGAAAAATCCTAATGTACTATGGAATAGAGGTCGATGTTTACAACCTACATGTTTACTACTTTAAATGATTAATAACATATACTTGAGCATGAAATGCCATGGTTGGGGAAATGATGATAAAGTTATACATAAATAACGGGTATGCTAATAGATCAAGTTAAAAGAAAGTTTATAAATAGATAGTGATTATGTTATAATTAGAATAGAAAGTAAATATATAATCATGGATGTTTTCGTATGTATTTGGAGTGATAAGAAAATTATGAAAATGACATACATGTTTGGAAACTTAAAAGTTAAGTAAAGTCTTGTGAGTAGAATTCTTGAATGCTTGTTAGCACACGTGATGTGTTTAAGATGCATGTTTAGTAAATGATATATTAGAATTCGAATATTGTACACTTCTTTGATTTAAGACTCATACCCTGTTGAAAACATAACTTTGAGGTACAAGGCTTAAGAAAATGGTATAAATTATTAGATTTATGGATGAGAGAAATTTGATTACTTACATGGCAAGTAAATTATGGCTAGGTCTTGCATACTAATCAAACTATTGTTATCACTAGATCGATAAGTAACCATAAGTATTTGATAACAAGTTTAGTAGTATGGATTAAAATAATAGCATGTTTATCTATATATTGAATAATTGAGGAATTTGTAAGCTAAATTGTGGATTAAGCCTGGTTTCCTGTACATTAAGAATTTATGATTGAGCTAAATCATGTTAGAATCATACATCATGAATAGACTACGCTTGTAGTATGATTTGCTAATTGCTTTTGTGACAAGTAATGCTTGATTATAAAATATTGTGATAAATAGTTTAAGTAAAAGGTAATAGGGCTTATGAGATGTTGTGAATTGATAAAGTCTGTAACAAAGGATCATAAGGCAATGATATGTTAATTTGTATAACTCTTTTAATAAGTAATACATATCTATGTGAGATAATACTTGCCATTGGGAGGTATGGTTTAGGGAATGTAATGGAATCAAAGGCTAAACTGATAAATCATGGTGATAACTTGTGTGGCTGCCACATGCTATGTTTATTAACATATGGCTAGTAATATACATGGTAATTGGTTTTAATAAAAGGAAGACTTAAAAAGTTTATATGTTATATCAATGAATCTTTCTTTTGTAAAGGCTTATATTCTAGAGAGATATAAATCGGATGATTGGTGGATAAGTTTTTTGGATGAATGATACTTATGTTAGGATGCTTATGTATCTAAGCAACCTTGAATTCTTAGATGAAAATGAATATGAAAAATTGGAGTACTTATTATTAGACACCTATTTTATATTCGGACTTCATGTAAATATTTATATAAGTACAAGCTTTGTCCAAGCTTAGAAGGGCTATTGTTTAATGATCATGGGAGAAAGGCGATAGATATGGGTTTTAATCTTTGTTTGGCTTTAAGTTACCTCACTATGTGTCAGCTTACCTCTCTCTTTCATTGCCTTTTAGGAAAATAATACCTTCGAATATCTTTCGAGCTCGGATAAGATCATAAGTGTCAGGAAGTACATTTATAACCTTTCTTCTCTTAAGAACTCCTAGATTGGTGGCACATAGAGGATATGTTTGCATAAATGCATTTAAATCATTTTGGGATATATGTATATAAGCTTTCTTATCTCTCAAGTTTTGTAAAGGGCCTTTATATATATATATATATATATATATATATATATATATATATATATATATATATATATATATATATTTGAATTAATGCTATTTGAATTAATGTGGTTGATGTGTGTTATGCTTGCTTAGGAATTCTATATGTGCAATAAGCTAGTGGGTCACCCTGCTTTCGTATGCTTGTGGATAGCTTCGTATAAAAGATATCTTTTGCTCTATGATAACTCACCAGAGGATGTCTTAATAGTATAGTTGTAGTATGAAGGCCTGTTATATTTATTGAGTGATTAAAATTTCACTTATGATACTAAGAATACTTTGTGATAGCATTTAGGTATAAAAGTTTGATATGCAAAGATAAGATAGTTCATTCATGAAAATGGTAATTGAAAATGGTTAATAAGAAGGGCTAGAAGTATTCGAACCATTTGATGATTCTATGTATTTATTGGACTCTTTTTGTTTAAATTTTAATGACTTGGTTGTTCCTGAAATTCATGATGGTCCTTATGTGATGGGCATGATTAAGTTAATGTGTGAACACGCTACTCTTATTAATCAAGAAGTTCGATAGAATAATTTCTTTATAATTATGATGAAAATGAAGGTCTGTAACCTTGCTTTTCTTCTCTATGCCCTACGAATAACTTAATTATAATAATCTTTGTATGTTCGAGATCAAGAGATATTGTTAATGCTGATATGATGGAATGAAAAGATGAATAAGCTAATGTTAGATCCATGGATTAAACTTTTAAAAAGTTTTAAATTACCCTGATTTTGAAGTCATGCTCAGGTTGTTGTGCTATGTTTTTTCTCAAAAAGGTTGTCTGTGTTTGTTTGCAAAACACTTCCTATCTCGGTTTACTTCTAAGCCAGGTTAGGGGTGTTTTAGAGAGTTTTAATCATATTCCTAGCTATAAGATTCTTCCTTTTCACTCGTATTTTCCTTTATCAATGTTGTAATCCATTTTACAACACTTGGTTGCAGTGAAAGAGGTCGAAGAGGCATCCAAAGTTTAAGGGAAGAGCACGGCTTGAATCTTGAATTTAGGGGTTTTTCTCTCAATTCCAATTCAAGGTTAGTACACTACTAACTCCCCCGTATTCCTGGAAATCATAAAGTTAGATTGCGTGTGCTTGGTTTGATGCTTTTGGTTGTTTATGAGCTTGAAACCCCTTTTAATGGCTAAGTTCAAATTTGGTGTTAAAATGAGGTAAAAATGGTAGAGAACCACTAAAACTACCCTCTCATAACTTGTAGGCTTGATTTGAGGTTTTACCATGAAGGTTTGGGGATGTTTAGAGTGAATTACGAACTCCAGAAAGTGAGTTATGGGTTCGAGTACTGATACGGGTTGAACAAGTATCGAGACCCTATGTTAAATGTGATGAACGCATGCAATCCTTGAAGGGCGTATCAATACACCTAAAGAGGGTATTGATACCCCTTGTTGAACGAGAATTCCAATAGCCAAAATTGATATCAGTATGATTGAGAGAGTATCGATACCTATTGGGGTATCGGTACATGATCATGTGTACTGATACGGGATTGTTGGTTAACCCTTGTGGGTGCAAAGCTTGGTATTGATATACCTTGTTAGGTATTGGTACCCTAAAGGGGAGCATCGATACTCGTAAGAGGGTATCAATACGTTATAGCAATTTGTCCAAAAATTTCATTTTGAGTTCGAGGGACCTATAATTCGAGGACTAAGGCCCAATTGGCTTCTAAAGGGATAAAATGAATAGTAAAACCTAGGAACTGAGATTTAAACCTCATATATGAAATTAATGAGCAATTAACTTATTAAAATCTTGGGTAACATGTTGTATTGTATTAATAAGGACCCTCTGTGGGTCGAATAATGGTTGTATGCCACATAAAGGCATTATTACGTTTGAGTCACCTTGTTTAACGGGTCTTCATGATACCCAAATGAGAAGAATGTGTTTCAACACATAGTTAAAGATTTTTGAATGTATAAACCTGATGCTTAGCAGGACCGGGACTCATTCGAAGGCTCGATGAGAGATTTCGAGCATGAGTGTATGAACCCGATGCTTAGTGGGACTTGGCCTCACTCAGAGTGTGTGTACCCGATGCTTAGTGGAACCGGGCCTCACTCTAGGTTTATTGATACTATACATATGATTGCTATGTGAGATTGTCCATATTCTTATTGTTGTTGTATGATTAGGCGACTAATGGTAATACCATATTGATATGATCATGTTTCCATGTCATCATCTCTTGTTACATGCTCTTATTTATGATTTTGATGAACCATGGTTAGTGGAAGTGCATCCACTGAGCTTCAGTAGCTTAGCGTTCAAATTTTTGTTTTTGTTCGCAAGTTAGTAGGTTGACGTGCATCGCCAGGGTGCCATCAAAGTATGACTTTAGCATCAACTTGTTATCCGAGTACAGTACTTAGATCAATTGGGCTATGTATTCATAGGACCCTATGTTGTATTGTAACTTATACATTGGATTTCAACTTAAGTGTCGAATGCTTTTAATTGTGTATTTCAAATAGAGCTCTTCATGTAACGTTTTTAATTATTGTTACTAGTTTCGAATGTTGAAAATTAATGGATTTTATGATATGAATGTGGTTTGGGCTAAACTAGGTTAAAAATTTTATAGTAGTGGTTTGGGCTTAAGGCCCAAATATGATATCTGGGTCGAGGGTGTTACATAAGCATTTAAATAAGTTTGCAAAATAGGAGCTCCAAGTTTAAAACACCATAAATTAAAATAATATTGCAAATAGAGTTACAAACTCAACAATGGTAAGGTCCTATGAATACATTAGCCCAAACTAAAATAACAAGTATTGTACTTTGAAGCGAATGTGATGCTGGAAAATCCTCCTCGATGTGCTCCTCCAAGAGATGACCTGTCAACCTATGCTCGAAAAAAACACACATCCGCATGATGAGCTAACAAAGCATAGTGGTACATTTCTACTCTACCACAATTTGTGATTATCATAAAATAAGCATGCAAGATAAATATAGTCAAGAGAGCATAGATAAGGCTTCTACTATCTATAAGGCTTCTACTATCTATGAGATATCGCCTAGCCTACACTAGCTAGAGTTCTTAGATCACCTATCTCAAGGCATCAACAAGTCTACAAGAAGTTATACAAGTTACTCCATACATTACCATACACAAGGTCACATAGCCAATCGAGATACTCGAGCTCACACAGCCCATCGAGTTAATAAGCATCTATAGCATCCACACAACATATATAAGTACATTCATACATCATCTATATAATGGCCAACGAAGCCCCACTTTACACGTACTCACACAATCGTCGGGTTACATGTGCTCAGACAGTCTTTGGGTTGAATAGACCATATTCGGATCACCATAGCCACAAATACGTCCTAGACATACTTGGATCACATTAGCCACAAGTAGTCTTTACCTGAGGTCACTCAGCCAATCAGGTTACTCGATCTCACTTAACCTATCGAGTTGATACCTTATCTGAATCACCACAGCTACGGATAAGTTCTAACCCACCCAGATCACTCAACTCGTGGGTACATTGGATGTACTTGTTCACACAGTCCGAAGTACGTACCCCCTTATATAAGTATCGTAGGTACTGACTGTAGGACATCTAGATTCCTTTTTATCAACCATAGCTCCCCGAGCATTCGTACACCTCACCAAGAGGTAAATAGCTCTAAGCCAAGCTATCAAGCAAATGCCATCAAGGCATGATACCAAGCATCTCTAGGATTGTCATCATAATAGTTCTCCCCTTCAAAATTATCGAGTTATTACACATTACGCTCATTCATGAAGGTTAAATTTCAATTTCTCAGTTTTATTATTTATTTTATCACATTAGAAGCCCACCAGGCTGTAGTCTTCGAATTATAAGTCCCTCAAACTAAAAAAATGCATTTTTCGAGCAGATTGCCATATGGGTATCGATACCCAACATCAAGTATCGATACCACTCTCTAGGTATCGATACCCGCCCAAGGGCATCGATATGCACCCAACGGTATCGATACCGAACTTTGCTACTAGAATTCTTGATGGAGCAGGGGTATCGATACCTAACATTGAGTATCAGTACCACTATTTGGGCATTGATACCTACCCAATGGTATCGATTGTAACGTCCTCAACCCAGCTCAGGAGAAAACCAGAGTTAAGAACGTTACTGCAGAGAAAACCGAAAACGAGAACCAGAAAATTTTAAATTTTTGATTGACCATTATAAGGTTAATAGTATGATCGCTTATCACTTATAAACTTTCTTAGATTCTACTTCCTTTGAAGTATTTAATCATTATGAACATAAAAACACACAGGGTCCATTGATTGAAAATAGAGGCTCTACTGATTCACTCGATCACATTTTAACTCAACTACTTCGCAAACAGTTCACATGATAAATGACCTTTCCATGACAATTCAGAAGTAACTTGTACACCAAGAAACCATCTGTTTAACATTCTATCCTCATTGATTGATTATAAGGAACCAATTGTAAAAGTCTAGTCCTTCTATTAACTTGTAACATGGGAAGATCTACTATTAAGTATTATTTAAGCTTATAACAATCTTTACGCATGGTTTCCAATTTATTATCTACGTTCATCCATTAATCGGTTAACTTCACAACAATTAGCTATTTAACAACAAGTTAGTAAACCATGCAAGGTCATCCTAATCAATCAATTTGCACAATATAATTATCCAGATATTTACTAATGTAACCCATAGCACATACATATGTCCCATAAACAACTGATCAATTCAAAAACAATCTTCTATTTTTCCAATATTCAAGTAACCTTAATTACAAATTATTTCATTTATCATATCAATGACTTATATCACATCTAGTTTCCTTAATGGTTCGACTATTACATATAGTCAACATATTCAATAAGCATTTGTTCGAACAAGGCAAACTCTTTCAATACAAGGTAGCAACTTACATTATTGATCTAACATTTAACTTCTAGATTTCTATCGAAATAACTCAGTCATAGTTAAGTCTTTAGCGTACAAGACAATAAGAACTTCATCCCATGAATCAATTACAAGACAATTCAAGCAATTCTTAATACTAAAATATTTCCTTTAATTATGACAAACATAAAAGGGATTATACAAGCCGAAATTCTAATATCTAGATATAATTATACAAGTAGTGCGCCACCATCCTAGGAGTATACTCTCTAAGATTGTTTCCAACTTTTAGAGAAACCTCGATCCAAAACTCGCAATTTCTCAATCATATTAGAGATACATACTTGAATAGCCTGCAAATGCATGATCATGAAATGCATTAGGCTTCCATGGCCTAAGTGAGGTAGTCATAACATATAATATACAATGATAAACAATACTAATCAAATAGCTGAACCATTCAAGAACATAATCACACCATAACTTTCTTGCAAGTCAAGTTAGTATACTCCTAACTTGATTATTAAGGTTCTATAATAACTTTAGTTCTTTAACTTTATTCAAATTATTATAGCTTATCTAAATTTTAATGCTCACTAAGAGCTGTCGAACATAATGCTCTCCAAGAGCTATCGACTTCAAGGCTCATTTTGAGCTATTAATTACTGGGCTCACCTTGAGCTATCACCAAAATATTTGATCATATCTCTTTTGAAATTCTTTGCTCAATAACTATCAATTCATATCTTTTACAGGTTTTCCTTGGATCACTATTGGTGATGAATAACATTAGTTCAGGCGATACTTAGCTCAGAGCACATAGCAGGGGCTAATATCGAAACAGATCAAGAGGGCGTCCCCTAAGCAATTGCTTAAACAAGAGTACCAGAGGTACTAGAAGATCATTTGATCTTAATAACAAGAGACCATAGTCTGAACATTTCAGGCATCACCCAATAGATCCAAGGTCTTCCATTTTCAGAGGCAACTTATATGTTTTATCTTAATTTTGTCATTCGGGAAGTTGCTTATTGTACAAGTAACTTTACTTTTAAAGTTAACAAGGATTTCTTAGGTTACAAGTAACCTTGCTTATCTCTTTGTTTTAATAACTTATAACATCATTCAAGCTTCCTTACTTCTTAACTCTTTAAAGTTAACTAATTAGTCTTTTATTGTAAATCTTATTGCCATTAGTTAGTAAATTAATCCAGGCTTATTACAAGCACACAGTGCTTATCAAGATCACAGACATTCCATAGCCAATCATCCAAGCATAGCAAGGTATTTTAATAACAACAATTGCAATATCATTCAATTCAAAATATGGATGCCATGCTATGAATGTATGCTCATCATCAATTAGCTCTATTTGAGCCTTTTCATAATGTGCATGTAATGCATCTCATTCATAATCATTCCATACATAATCTTAACAAATTAGACATCGGGATAACTCCACGTTACCCGAAACTCAAGTGACTACACTCACCTGGTTATTCCAAAGTTATGGAATACCCGAATTCCACAACTCTCTTAGCTTCCCACAACACTTATCTTTATCCATTCATGTCCAAACATGTACCTCAAACAAATAATAAATCATTAGTATTAAATCGATTCCTTTTTTTAGATATATTTATCAACATTTATCATGTCTATGTATAGACATAATCAAAATAGTCTATGGACTTCTAAGCAATTTATATACTTCACATCAAGCCAAAAACAGTCCAATACTTGGTCTCATACACACAATTCAGTCCATATTTCTCTTAATGCAATTATACCTTATGAAAACAGCCTTATTCTACTCACATTGGAAAATGTATTCACAAACCATGTAATTTCTTCTATACTCTTTGGCATACCAATTTAATCTTTCAAGCAATCTAATTTCAACAGTTCTTATACTTGTCTCGGTATCTATTTAAACCAGCCAAGCTATTTCATATTATACTCTTAACTCTATATCTATCATTCGTACATGATTTTCAATAACACACATACAATTCAGTCATTTCATGCTTCTTCGATTATCCATTCAACTATCATCAAGAATACAAAATTCCTAAGCCATAGTTCACTCAAACTACACTGTTTTCCATAACTATTTTTCCTGCACTTATTCAAACTATTTTATGCATCTTAAAAATACATTATGCACTAATTTATAAACACAAGACTGCACTTTTAATATATTCGAATCTGCACTGTTTTACACCTTCAAAACTGTACAGTTTCAAACTTCAATTCTGCACAGTTTTAAAGCTTGTTACTGCATTGTTTTAGCATAATTTCTACACTGTCTTTTTAATTCTAAATCTGCACTGTTTATTACACCAAAACTGCACATTTTAATACATAAGACTACATATTTTATTACACCAAAACAGTATATAATTAAACCCTTTTTGATCATAATCAATCCAAAACAGTTTGTATGTTCAATACATGTATGAATACTCTTTTCACTTAAATCTTTTCAAATATGCTTAAATCCATGCTCCATTTAGCCTAATTTATAACTCTATACATGCCTATTTGTTCAAATCAGTCCACTACGGTTCATATATTGCAAATCTGCCCTGTTTTTATTACTCAATCATCCCCCTTTAAAATCATTTCAAAACAGCCATCATCCTTTTGCAAATTAATCCCTATTTACTATCAAAATTTGTTCAATTAAACTCATCAAGATTGTCCCATGTTACAATAGAAAAGCTGTTCAATTTAACTAATCAAAACTGTCTCTCATGACTTATATATATATATATATATACATATAACAGTCTAAAATACTTGTATACATACTTGTATGTATTAAAGTAGTCCATACAAACTTTTTCATTTGCAAGACAGTCCAGGTTTTATATACACTTCCTTTACATGTTTCAAACAGTCCATAAACTTTTCAATTAGCCTCTATTCTATTATAATCTACCCCTAAACTTGTTTAGCAACTATCCCTGTTTTTAATCTATTAATTTAGTCCCTTAAGCATCCACAAATCAGTCCATAAGTTTTTCCTTTGTATCCAGCACAGCCCAATTTTCACATATATGCACACAATTATACATAATGTTAGGTATCTATCTTAAAAAAGAATATAGTTTAAACACATATTTCTGAGTTAAGCCTTTTTAATTTTGCCTTCTAAATTCTCGTATTTCATAGTGAACACGGTTGTGGTATATTAGATTGTACGTAATGTGTTTTTCTAGTTATAATTACAAACGTGGATAATATACATTAACAAGGGCGGTTCAAAGATTTTTTGGGTCCAGTACAATTTATTAAAATAGGACCCTTAATTTATAATCTGTAAGAGATATAAGTTTTTTTTTAAAAAAATCACCTTAATACAAAAAATACTACTTAGTAGATTATCCTCTTGAGCAAAAAAATTGACTTATAAACATCTAAAAATCAAACATTTTCACTTAAAAAATGTCCTTTTTTTGCATATTTTTAAATTTTAGATTGTTGTTATATATATACACATAATTATATATAAAAGTTTATAACTTTATACAAATATTCAATTTAATTTAAGTTTTTTATTTTCGGAACCCTTCTTTTTTGGAGACCTTGTGTGGTCGTTACTATTGCACTTGTCCATAACCCCGATGTACATTAACTAAAGTTATCACAATTTTTGACTATACAAATACTAATAATTTGAACTAAGTTAATATACGAAAAGACTTGAATCAAAATAAAATTTAAATAAAAAACACATGATAAAAAATTAAAAATCTTAAAATCTTAACAATATAAGCCAAAACCTGGTTACAGAGATACATGCACCTTATATTTGATACCAAATACTCATTTATGTTGTAATTATAGAAATGATGAAACTCGAATCTAAAAAAATAAAAGTTATAAAAATAGCAAACCTTAAATTAAACCAAAATCTCATTACGATGTCTTAAATTTGAGTGTTGTTACGAAATGCGGAAATTATGATTCCCAGTACGTCACCGGGCAGTGGCCACTACACAATCTAATCTTAAAACTATGGACTCTGCTCTTGTGGTTTTTCTTTCTTAAATGCAAAATCAACAGATAAATTATAATTTTTATTTGTTTTTAGTTCTTAAATTATTTTTTTGTCAAAATAATTTTTAAAATTATCATTTTAAGTCAAAATAATTCTTTAAACTATTATTTTTAATCTGATATTTTTTCCTAGTCTTTTTTTACTAGCAAGATGTTGACACATTTAAAAAAAAAACCAATAAATAGTTTAAAGACTACAAAAATAATATAATTTAAATACTTATTTTGACTAAAAAATAATCTAAAATTTTAAAACGATTAAAAATAATAACTAAAAACTTATTTTAACTGAAAAATAATGTAAAGACTAAAAATAAACAAGGCTATTTTTAATTTAAGCCGTTTTTTTCAGTCACTTTGCCTGTTATTGTGACCATCACGTGGTGGAGCAATAACTGCTAACCAAACCCCTTATTTTTGTGGTCCACGTTGCACGCATAAAAAAGATCTTTTCAATTGCGTTGTCTTTAAACGATGTCGGATTTAGTTTATGTCTAGAGTTTAGCGGTTTGATTTGTAAAATATGATTAAAGTTTAGGGTTAGAAATTTAGACCTTTTAATAACATAAGGTTTCTCTCAAAAAATTAATTTAGAGGATAATAATGGCTATTTTATCCTAATATCCCCTTTTAAATTATTATTTACGTTTATAACACCCAAGTAAAATTAGTTTAGGATGAAACGCCCTTTGCAGGAACTCACATGGTGGTAGGGACGGACGCAGAATTTTAGGTTAGGAGGGAGCGGATTTATAAAATTTTAAGAGGCGAATTTATAAAAATTTAGGGGGCGAAAATAAATTTTAATAGAAAATATATAAAAAAAATCTATAAAAAAATTTAAATCTTATAGTAATTTCAATTTTTGAAGAGGGCGACCGCCCCTCCAGCCCCCTCTTAATCCATCCCTGCATGGTTCTATTAAAAAACAAAAACTCATGGAATTGCTATGATGAGTTCCATGAGTTTTTATTTTGGTGTCAAAAATGTAAATAATATTAAAAATATTTGAGTAAAAACGCGGCAATGAATTATATATTTTTTGAGGTGAACATTTTTATCACAGTTCTTTTAAATTTTTTAATACTTTTATAGGGTCGTGACTCTCACTAATTTCTTTTTAGTTATGCGGTTGATTGGGTACATGATAATATTTTCCTAACTTTACGATTCCTTGTTGTAAAAAAGTTTGTATCTAAAATATATTCCAACATAAACGCTATGCAAAAAATGTTCTGTTCAGGGACGGACTCAGGGGTACTGGAGCAGCCACATTCCCTAAAAATTTTAAGTCTCTCTATATTTTATATATTTTTTTATTTTTTATCGATAATTTAATTTTGCACCCTTAAAATCTTGTAATTTTATACCACTATATTTTTAATATAGCTTCCTGATAGTTCGTACCCCTTACACAGAATTCTGCGTCCGTGTCTGGTTCTATTGTGGAGTTCAATATTATGCGTCTTTGACAAGAAATTTTAAAATTTTGGAGATAAATATTTTTAAAAAGGAAATTTTAAATAATCAAATAAGTTTAGTTAAAACATCAATGAGTTTATAAATAGTCATGAGAATAAGATGAGTAAACCAATGCAGTGACAGCCGATGGACCTCGACCACCATATTTATATCTTCAAGGGATCCCCGGCCTCAGCATCTGATATGTTGATCAGCTGAATAGAATAGTGTGGCAGACTTTGGGCGGAGAGCCCGTGGTCGATAAAAGTGAAGAAGAATGAGAGAATAGAGTCTGATTAATTCTTTTAGACATAATTCAGTTTGAGGGAAACAGATAATTATGCTGATTGGCTCTTCCCATCACTACACGATCTTAGCACCCGACACAATCATTATAAACAACGTCAAATTCGTACATGTATTCTGTATGTTTCATTTTTTCTGTATTTGAAAGGTTTTTAAGGACGAGAATATCACGAGAGGCAGCTGAATACTATTAACGCTGAACATTATTAAACAGTAAATACTATTAAATTTATAAATTTCAATAACTTAACGTATAATTATAAATTATTTAAAATAAAATTTTAATTAAATTATTTTTCATATATTATATTTTTTATTTTTTTAAATAATTAGATCAAACATCAACCTTAGTCAATTTAAAAAATAAAAAGCTTTAAACCATAAACCCTAAAGCCAAAATCCTAAACTCAAAACTTGAAATTTGAGACCTGAAATCTGAAACTCAAAACCCAAAACTGTAAACCATAAACCCTAAACTATTAACCCAATATTTGAATTTAGGGTTTAGGGGTTTTATTTTTTAAATTGACTAAGGTTGGTATTTGATCTAATTATTTTTTAAAAAAGATTAAAAAATATTATATATATGGAAAATAATTTAATTAAAATTTTATTTAAAATAAAATTTATAATTATATGTTAAATCCTTGATTTTTTATCTTTATTAATCAATTTAATAGTGTTCAACGGTGTTCATCGTTAATGGTATTCAGCAGTGTTCATCAAGCGTTACAGAATTTTTCAATTTTTAAAAGAATATATTTTCAAATTTGTGTCTATTTCACAACAATGAAGTGGTGTATATTTATATGAAATTTTTGATATGATAATAATTATATATATATATATATCTACAAGTTTTTAAAAATATATTTATTGATTTTTAGAAATTTTAAAATAAACTAAAATAATTTTAAAAATTTCAAGCGATAACACATTGACACGACACATGGCACCTACTGCAAAAGAACGTTAGATTTAATAAATGACGTTGATCAAATGAGTGAATCTATAAAATTTTATAGTATAATGACTTAATTAAGTAGTTGAGCCATTAAACCCTCTTCTTACATTATAATTAAAAGGTTTAAAATTAGATTGTCTATCTTTTTTTTATTTAAAAATATTAGTGCAATCGTTAACATTGTTAGTAGGGGTGTACCTAATTTGGTTTAAATTGAATTAATCAATCGAATCAAATTAATTCGGTTAATCAATCAGTCACTAAAATTATTAATCTAGGATCTATTATAAATTTTAAAAATTTTAATTATCAATTAATTCGATTTAAGATCGATTAATTAATAAAATTAACTGAAAAGTTCAATTATTTGATATATTTCTAAATCCAAAGCCCAATAGTGTTAAAAGCCAGTAATTCTATGTTCAAAAAAATAAAAGCCAGTAATTTTAATATCCAAATTGATATTTCAAACCCAATAGACCGAATGCAAAGGAGAAAAAAAAGATTAAAATTATTATTTTTTAACTTGAAGAACCCTATAACCAGTGAATGTGAACCTTTTTATTTAAGAAAATATTTTGATATACAAGCTTGTGTAAACTCTAATTTACACAAGTCTTTTAAGTTTAGGATTTAAGGATTTAAGTTAAGGTTTAGGGTTTATGGTTTTAGTGTGTAGAGTGTAGAATTAAGATTTAGAGTTTGAATTTAGAGTTTATGGTATAGGGTTTAAGGTTTAGGGTGTTATGGTTAGAGATTTAGGTTTTAGATTTTATAGCTTAAATATGAAGGGTTGCGTAATTTTTTTACACAACTTGTGTATCAAAATATAACTCTATGTTCTTGTTAAAATTAGTGTCTAAATGTGCACTGCTAATCTAATTTCTGGACTAAAATTGAACTCCTATAAGTATCTAAAGGGAACTATTGTTAAAATTTTGGTTAATTTAAAAACCGGTTCAGTTAATTATTTTTATTAAAAAAAGTGATAAATGGTTGAGGATTTTAGAAATTTCATAAATATTAATTTGATTTGATTATTAACTAAACCAATTATTTTAACCCCTAATTATTAGTATTTTGTAAAAAGTAGAAAGATTTAATTTTTAACTTTTAGATATTTTGATTAATTAATCGAAAATTTAAATTATTTAGCGCAATAGTGTTAACACCTACTAATTTATATACTAAACTTTTCAAACCCAATAAATCCGATCCAAAAGGAAAAAATATTAAATTGTATCATCATTAAACTTGACCCGTGAACCAGTAAGAGATTTAGGTAGGCAAAATAACAAAAGATGCGCTAACATTTGTATGTTTTATTATTTGATATTTTATTTTTTTAGAGTAAATAATTTCTTAACATTTTAATTTGATCTAAATATACTCTTACCTAATAGGAACTGTCAGTCAACTGACGCTCAACTACTGATTTTGACTGAACTTATCAATCGTTAAAATCAATTGAGATTTTTTTAAAAAAAATTATTTTGTTATACAATTTTTTATAGTGACACATGGCTGACTATCATATTGACACGTGGCCGAATCGGATGGTAACACGTAGCGAATATGATGTTGACACGTGGTGAATATGATGCTGACACATCAACATATCTTAATACGTGGTAAGTCTAATCAACGTCAGCCGTTGGCAGTCAGTTGACTGACAGTTTTCATCCAACAAAAGCATATTTATATTAAATTAAAACGTTGAGAGTTATTTACTCTAAAAAATAAAAGACCAAATAATAAAACATGCAAATATTAAAAGCATTTTCTCTCATTTTGCCATTTAGGTATATACATTATGCTTTGAAGGAAAGGAACCATGTCATAATAAGAGATTAACAAACGATGATTACTTGTCTGACCAGAATGTGAACCTTTTTATTTATTTATTTCTATCAAGTTTTTGTTCCAATTTATATCAGCGTTATTTTCTTTTGGTTGCTCATCAATTCGAATCGATTCATATTATACATCTAATTTTAGTGAGTGTATTTTTTAATAAAAATTTTTTATACATAAAAACTCGAACTTAAAATATACTTAAATGATATTAAATTTCTTACTACTTGAACCAACAAATGTCATGGTTTTTTTGTTTAATAATTGCAATGTAATATTCTTGTTAAAAGCTAACAATTCTTAAAAAATCTATTAGCTTGAAAACCAACT